>JAAOZV010000010.1:917500-920000 GCA_023653515.1 Trichoderma orchidacearum
TTCACTGAATTCTGCAATTCACATTACTTATCGCATTTCGCTGCGTTCTTCATCGATGCCAGAACCAAGAGATCCGTTGTTGAAAGTTTTGATTCATTTTCGACACGCTCGCTAGGAGCGCCGATAAAGGCTCAGAAGTAAGATCCCGCGGACGGGTATACAAAAGAGTTTTTGGGTCCTCCGGCGGGCGCCTTGGCCCGGGGCTGCGACGCGCCCGGGGCGATCCCGCCGAGGCAACAGTGTGGTAACGTTCACATTGGGGTTTGGGAGTTGTAAACTCGGTAATGATCCCTCCGCTGGTTCACCAACGGAGACCTTGTTACGACTTTTACTTCCTCTAAATGACCGAGTTTGGAGAACTTTCCGGCCCTGAGTGGTGGTTGCCCACCTCTCTGGGCCAGTCCGAACGCCTCACTGAGCCATTCAATCGGTAGTAGCGACGGGCGGTGTGTACAAAGGGCAGGGACGTAATCAACGCAAGCTGATGACTTGCGCTTACTAGGGATTCCTCGTTGAAGAGCAATAATTGCAATGCTCTATCCCCAGCACGACAGAGTTTAACAAGATTACCCAGGCCTTCCGGCCAAGGGAGTACTCGCTGGCTCTGTCAGTGTAGCGCGCGTGCGGCCCAGAACATCTAAGGGCATCACAGACCTGTTATTGCCTCAAACTTCCATCGGCTTGAGCCGATAGTCCCTCTAAGAAGCCGGCGTACTGCCAAAGCAATACGGGCTATTTAGCAGGTTAAGGTCTCGTTCGTTATCGCAATTAAGCAGACAAATCACTCCACCAACTAAGAACGGCCATGCACCACCACCCACAAAATCAAGAAAGAGCTCTCAATCTGTCAATCCTCATTGTGTCTGGACCTGGTGAGTTTCCCCGTGTTGAGTCAAATTAAGCCGCAGGCTCCACCCCTGGTGGTGCCCTTCCGTCAATTTCTTTAAGTTTCAGCCTTGCGACCATACTCCCCCTGGAGCCCAAGCACTTTGATTTCTCGTAAGGTGCCGAACGCGTCAAAAATATAACATCGTCCGATCCCTAGTCGGCATAGTTTATGGTTAAGACTACGACGGTATCTGATCGTCTTCGATCCCCTAACTTTCGTTCCTGATTAATGAAAACATCCTTGGCAAATGCTTTCGCAGTAGTTAGTCTTCAATAAATCCAAGAATTTCACCTCTGACAATTGAATACTGATGCCCCCGACTGTCCCTATTAATCATTACGGCGGTCCTAGAAACCAACAAAATAGAACCACACGTCCTATTCTATTATTCCATGCTAATGTATTCGAGCATAGGCCTGCCTTGAGCACTCTAATTTTTTCACAGTAAAAGTCCTGTTTCCCCGCCACACCCAGTGAAGGGCATGGGGTTCCGCAGAGGGAAAGGCCCGGCCGGACCAGTGCACGCGGTGAGGCGGACCGGCCAGCCAGGCCCAAGGTTCAACTACGAGCTTTTTAACCACAACAACTTTAATATACGCTATTGGAGCTGGAATTACCGCGGCTGCTGGCACCAGACTTGCCCTCCAATTGTTCCTCGTTAAGGGATTTAAATTGTACTCATTCCGATTACAAGACCCAAAAGAGCCCTGTATCAGTATTTATTGTCACTACCTCCCCGTATCGGGATTGGGTAATTTGCGCGCCTGCTGCCTTCCTTGGATGTAGTAGCCGTTTCTCAGGCTCCTTCTCCGGGGTCGAGCCCTAACCCTCCGTTACCCGTTGCCACCATGTTTGGCCAATACCCAAACATCGAAAGTTGATAGGGAAGAAATTTGAATGAGCCATCGCCGGCACAAGGCCTTGCGATTCGACTAGTTATTATGATTCACCAGAGAGCCCCGAGGGGCATTGGTTTTTAATCTAATAAATACAACCCTTCCGAAGTCGGGATTTTTAGCATGTATTAGCTCTAGAATTACCACGGTTATCCAAGTAGTAAAGTATTATCAAATAAACGATAACTTATATAATGAGCCATTCGCAGTTTCGCTGTATAATTGCTTATACTTAGACATGCATGGCTTAATCTTTGAGACAAGCATATGACTACTGGCAGAATCAACCAGGTAACTATCGTCAGGGCGTTCGGGCTTGCGCCGTCAGCGCCCACCAACGCGCCGAAGCGCGCTGGAGAGATTTCAAGTCACACTAGGTCAGCACACGCACCGCCCGAGGGCAGCCCGTGGCGCCGTCCGCAGCGCCCGCTCGGCCATTTTCAACGCCGGCACGAGCGCTACAGCGGCAAACCGCCTCCCCCGCCTAAGCTCCCAGGGCATCCCTCCGCCGCGCCTAAGGCGTGGCATCGGGAGCCCCAGAAGGGGGACCCGGGACCGAAGCTTCAACCATGGCGGCGTCCGCTAAGGGCAGGTTTCCCCCCGTTGCTCGGTGAAGCCGCGTGCCAAAGAGGCCAGCAACCCACCGAACCCATCCGGGAGCGCTCAAGGGCCCCGAGGGGCTCCCTGAACGCGACCGGGCAACCTCCGTACGGCG
>JAAOZV010000010.1:925000-1390371 GCA_023653515.1 Trichoderma orchidacearum
ATGTGCGTTCAAAGATTCGATGATTCACTGAATTCTGCAATTCACATTACTTATCGCATTTCGCTGCGTTCTTCATCGATGCCAGAACCAAGAGATCCGTTGTTGAAAGTTTTGATTCATTTTCGACACGCTCGCTAGGAGCGCCGATAAAGGCTCAGAAGTAAGATCCCGCGGACGGGTATACAAAAGAGTTTTTGGGTCCTCCGGCGGGCGCCTTGGCCCGGGGCTGCGACGCGCCCGGGGCGATCCCGCCGAGGCAACAGTGTGGTAACGTTCACATTGGGGTTTGGGAGTTGTAAACTCGGTAATGATCCCTCCGCTGGTTCACCAACGGAGACCTTGTTACGACTTTTACTTCCTCTAAATGACCGAGTTTGGAGAACTTTCCGGCCCTGAGTGGTGGTTGCCCACCTCTCTGGGCCAGTCCGAACGCCTCACTGAGCCATTCAATCGGTAGTAGCGACGGGCGGTGTGTACAAAGGGCAGGGACGTAATCAACGCAAGCTGATGACTTGCGCTTACTAGGGATTCCTCGTTGAAGAGCAATAATTGCAATGCTCTATCCCCAGCACGACAGAGTTTAACAAGATTACCCAGGCCTTCCGGCCAAGGGAGTACTCGCTGGCTCTGTCAGTGTAGCGCGCGTGCGGCCCAGAACATCTAAGGGCATCACAGACCTGTTATTGCCTCAAACTTCCATCGGCTTGAGCCGATAGTCCCTCTAAGAAGCCGGCGTACTGCCAAAGCAATACGGGCTATTTAGCAGGTTAAGGTCTCGTTCGTTATCGCAATTAAGCAGACAAATCACTCCACCAACTAAGAACGGCCATGCACCACCACCCACAAAATCAAGAAAGAGCTCTCAATCTGTCAATCCTCATTGTGTCTGGACCTGGTGAGTTTCCCCGTGTTGAGTCAAATTAAGCCGCAGGCTCCACCCCTGGTGGTGCCCTTCCGTCAATTTCTTTAAGTTTCAGCCTTGCGACCATACTCCCCCTGGAGCCCAAGCACTTTGATTTCTCGTAAGGTGCCGAACGCGTCAAAAATATAACATCGTCCGATCCCTAGTCGGCATAGTTTATGGTTAAGACTACGACGGTATCTGATCGTCTTCGATCCCCTAACTTTCGTTCCTGATTAATGAAAACATCCTTGGCAAATGCTTTCGCAGTAGTTAGTCTTCAATAAATCCAAGAATTTCACCTCTGACAATTGAATACTGATGCCCCCGACTGTCCCTATTAATCATTACGGCGGTCCTAGAAACCAACAAAATAGAACCACACGTCCTATTCTATTATTCCATGCTAATGTATTCGAGCATAGGCCTGCCTTGAGCACTCTAATTTTTTCACAGTAAAAGTCCTGTTTCCCCGCCACACCCAGTGAAGGGCATGGGGTTCCGCAGAGGGAAAGGCCCGGCCGGACCAGTGCACGCGGTGAGGCGGACCGGCCAGCCAGGCCCAAGGTTCAACTACGAGCTTTTTAACCACAACAACTTTAATATACGCTATTGGAGCTGGAATTACCGCGGCTGCTGGCACCAGACTTGCCCTCCAATTGTTCCTCGTTAAGGGATTTAAATTGTACTCATTCCGATTACAAGACCCAAAAGAGCCCTGTATCAGTATTTATTGTCACTACCTCCCCGTATCGGGATTGGGTAATTTGCGCGCCTGCTGCCTTCCTTGGATGTAGTAGCCGTTTCTCAGGCTCCTTCTCCGGGGTCGAGCCCTAACCCTCCGTTACCCGTTGCCACAATGTTTGGCCAATACCCAAACATCGAAAGTTGATAGGGAAGAAATTTGAATGAGCCATCGCCGGCACAAGGCCTTGCGATTCGACTAGTTATTATGATTCACCAGAGAGCCCCGAGGGGCATTGGTTTTTAATCTAATAAATACAACCCTTCCGAAGTCGGGATTTTTAGCATGTATTAGCTCTAGAATTACCACGGTTATCCAAGTAGTAAAGTATTATCAAATAAACGATAACTTATATAATGAGCCATTCGCAGTTTCGCTGTATAATTGCTTATACTTAGACATGCATGGCTTAATCTTTGAGACAAGCATATGACTACTGGCAGAATCAACCAGGTAACTATCGTCAGGGCGTTCGGGCTTGCGCCGTCAGCGCCCACCAACGCGCCGAAGCGCGCTGGAGAGATTTCAAGTCACACTAGGTCAGCACACGCACCGCCCGAGGGCAGCCCGTGGCGCCGTCCGCAGCGCCCGCTCGGCCATTTTCAACGCCGGCACGAGCGCTACAGCGGCAAACCGCCTCCCCCGCCTAAGCTCCCAGGGCATCCCTCCGCCGCGCCTAAGGCGTGGCATCGGGAGCCCCAGAAGGGGGACCCGGGACCGAAGCTTCAACCATGGCGGCGTCCGCTAAGGGCAGGTTTCCCCCCGTTGCTCGGTGAAGCCGCGTGCCAAAGAGGCCAGCAACCCACCGAACCCATCCGGGAGCGCTCAAGGGCCCCGAGGGGCTCCCTGAACGCGACCGGGCAACCTCCGTACGGCGTGCACCCTGGGGAGCCGCTTTCGGGAGGGTCGACGACGAGTTACGACCGATCGCGAGCGAGGCCGGGGCCTGCAAGCCTGTTCAAAAGGTCGCTATAACTTGAAGTCTAGAAGATATGGTACAGAAGAGTCGGAAGGGAGGTCGCCGGCCGTCGCCTTCGGGTTTGACCCCTCGGGCGGCTTCCTTTGGTTGTCCCCTTCCTCTCGTAGGTCCTCCGACCGCTCGGACGGGCTGGGCCGCCAGAATTGGGTTCGTGGCCGCATTCCTATTTTCCGCAAAATTCATTTGTATGGGAAATCGGCCAAATCGACTCACGGCCACACAACCGCCAAACCGACTTGGCCCTTTTTTTTAGACTTGGTCCCTTTCGGCTGCCCCGCACCCCGCGGCCTACCCTACAGCTAACAAGGAGCTACCCTTGAAGGGCCCCCGGAAAAACACTACCCTATAGCCCTGCCAATCTACCCTGCAGATCCTTATAGCTACCTTAAAAGAAGTCTGAAAACTTTAGCCACCCGATAGTTTGCGAATCGACCAGCGACACTAGAGTAGCTACCCTACAGCTACCCTGCAGCTACAGCTACCCTAGAGGAAATTCAAACCAGAGCTACCCTATAGCTCCCTCGAACTATGACACCTGTGCTACCCTAGAGAAGAGGAGGGAAGCAACTACCTTACGGCCCTAGAGGGCCTCAAGGTCATCCTGGAAGGGGCACGCAAACCTAGGAGAAAGAGGATTCCCTGCCACACCTACCCTAGACTTTCCACATCCCGGAACAACAAAAACCTCTTTTTCCTTGGTCAGCTAAGCGCTACGAATAGTTATGTATAGCTAGCTCCAGCCGACCTTCTTGCCACACGAGGGGATTTTGGCCGCTTAGTCAGTTAGGGTCGTTAGTAAGCAATAAACAAACACACACGCGACCCTATTATAGAAAGTGAATGTTGAATTCAGAGATCTTGAGGATCCTTTCTATATAATCACCCTGGTCTTCCGAAATTTTCCGTCCGTTGTATGTTACAAGATACAACAACAGCCCTTCACTAATACCCATCCATAACCGCTTGCCTATGCAACAGCCCCCGAAAAGCTGACCCTGAGATCTGGCGTTTTCTATTCAAAAACGTTCACCTTGATTGCAAGTTCGCCCGTGGAATCAGACAGAAGAGTCTCACAGCCGGTATCGCCGCTAAAAAGCTGGCAAGGATCCTCGTCAACTTCCTGGCATCCCTGTGCAGCCGCGCCGATGCACGTTTCCAGTTGCTCCGTGCCCGTCGACAGAAACTTGAGGGAGCCGAAAACCGGTTCCTCGGTACATCCTAGGGCTTCGTCGTCTGCTCCGGAGATCTGAGTGATAATGTTTTCGCAGTTAAAGTCCGAGTAGCCCGTGAATTGCCACTCAGCCGATGCGGCATGAACATACAGGCCAATGACTGTAGAGGCTAATGATAGAGTGAAGTAATGCATTGCGATAATGAGTCTTTGTCGTTTATGAAAACCGAAGCCTTTAATATTGTAGTAATTCTGTGATGACTACAGAGATGAACTGAATTATTATAATGTCCATTCGATCGGGGCACGTCTTTTTATAATTCATATAACCCAATATTGCTTCCTCGAACACATACTGCAGTCGTCAGGTCGGAAAATTCCATATGCGCAGTAATACTACTGCCTCAAAAAGGAAGTTATCCACATCAGCAATCTGGTATCTCTGTGAGACCGGGAATGGAAAGTGCAAACATACACACACTAAAGAGCTCTGCGGCCGTTGGCTTAGACACGCTTTATTCGCTTAGAAATAGTACCCACGAACAAGAGATGATTGTCTCGGCTGCACAGGCTTCTATCTTAGACCAGACAGATACTATGTTCCGACTCTGTCACTCTTATCTCATCTCACGAATCTAGTTACCAATTCTGAGTCCCGTGCCGATGAGATAGTTATTGATTCCTGTTCCCGTCTCGGGGCTCGGGCTAACCAAGGGCCCATGCATCAGAGAGAATACAGCTATCGTACGATTTTGAACGCTGCAAAATTCCATTTCTGTCAAATCAAATCGCAATTCGAGCTTTGAGAGACTGGCTTGTTTTGCATCCAAGGCTATGATGAAACAGCCAACAACACCGAACTCGTGCTATTCGCAATTGTCGTTTCCAGGCTGCTTGTATCGTCGATGGTTTGCTGCGCAGGATAAGGTCTTCCCGTGAATTCCTCGTCTCCAATTTGAGCCGATTCTTGACTGCCAGCTATGATATATCGTAGGTTTGACCGTGTTAAGCCGCGATCACTCGCCCCATAGATTCAGCACCGTATAATAGCTAAGAGCTGAGATTGGTAACGAAACCTTTAATTTGGTAAAGCTGACTCAACCCACGTTCCATGCGCCCGACTTGTGTTACATTAGTCGTCATTACTTGTACTCAGGCCGGGCGAATCCGATATAGGATACATTGCCCCAAGAGATAATCCCGGTCTCCTGCAGCATCCCCCACCGTGCTCTCACATCATTTTCCTAGCCCTACAAAGGTTTCTATTTGCTGCAGCCGGACCGCATTTGGGCCGCATTTGTGGGACTCTATGCAGGCGAGCCTCCAGGTAATGGGTGATATTGGCCCTATTCATTCGGATGCTCGCTTTAGAACGCGCCGAACGCCCGTACGTCGGAGGTGGCTGCCCGTTGGTTCTCACTCTCAGCCGGTAACTGAAAGCGGGACCAACGGGTGATCTGACAATCTGGAAACATGGAAGTTTTTTTAGGTTTTAAGGGCACCCAAGGTTGTCTTTTTTCCAGGTGCCTGTATGACATTGTCTGCCAATGGGGTTCAAGGTATCTCATACGCGGCTCCCGTACCTAGAAGCTAATTATAACACGCTTAAATGGCAGATATTTTTGTTGAGGTGAGATGCAACAGCTTACTCGTGTCTGTAGTGGTATGATATAACACGTAATGACATCTATTCTATTGCTATAGGTAGGCAATAATCAGTGGGCTATGGCTTTTTCCCGCCCATTGAGCAGTTCCATAGGACTATTCCGAACTCTTTCTTTTGAATGGATGGTCTTTGCCGAGGACCTTCTTGCAAATCTCACGTGTATGTTGATGCGTCTTTTTCGCCTTCTTATATTGACCCAGGTTCCAAATTATAGTCCTGGATTATACATTCTACAGATCGTATTGGGGTGAGGTCTTACGACGACCTTCTCGTGAAACTCAGCTGTCTGTCGACACATCTTCTCTGCTATTTGATGTCGTCCTGATTTAAAACAGCCAGTAGCCATGTTTAATGCGAGATCGGCGTCTACCTAAATGCCTGTCAAAGGATCGGAGAGCTCCAAGACGAACTATGCCTGCGGCAAATATTTCATCATAAGTCTTTCCTTCGTATTCCCATGCTCCGACTCCAAGTTCGAGGTACTCTCAGCTTGATGTATATATCGTGGCCATGTGCGCCTATTGCTCACCAATTGATGGCAGTAGATTCGCCAGGCAATTGAGCAATCTCTTCGTGGCCGCTATATCTTTCGTCTGGCTCTCCCTTGAACCTTTCCGTAGCGGGTCGAGGGCTTCACCCTTGTCCTTTTCTCTCGCACAGATAATGATATTCCTTTAAATGTGCAGCTTGATTGCTCACTATAGTACCGGACCATAAGTAGAATGGAGCCGTTGTGACGGAATGGCAGATAGGCTGATAATCCGGCAGCGTCAAAGCGCAACCAAGGTATCGTCTTGCATTATCAGCAACCAAGAGCCAGCTACCGCTACTCTCTTCTCCCAAAGCCGTCTTCAGGAGCTGCTTGACATCCGCTCTATCTTGATTGATGCCGTTAATGTTGAGCCGTGTGCCGAGATCGAGCAAAGCGTTTTCCAACTTGGCCACAGCGACAGCCGGTACCCAAAAAGATTGAACAGTCTGGATGCTCGTCACGGAGTAAATAGATGGCCTCCAACACGATCTGTGTTCTGCTGATGGTCCCGAGACCTTCAACATCGGTTCTTTGGTACTTGTCCATGTTCGCATCCGGCCAAATCAGTTTTTGGTAGTCTTGATAGTATATTTTCTCTCCCAACAAAGTTTCCAGTTTAGTCCAAATGGAACTAGAAAATGGGATCTCGGTGCTATTTCGACAAGTCGGCCACAACCTCTATCCGCTTGCATATGCCGATCGAGAATCGTCTTTGATGCAGATGCAGCTGTCGCCGTTGCGAATCGCTGCCATAACTTGCTTTTGAGGAGTCGACACAATGGCATATACCCTTGACCACGATGCATGGCATTTCTTCCCATAGCCCAGCCTACTCCACCTCGAATACAATCACCCTGTTTTTGGTGGCGATGCTGTCCCGGTCATCTCTTGATTTCGTCATTGTATGTCCCGATGCGACTACACCAATATGGATAGCTAACTCGTATCCCATCTCTTTTTCAAGTTGATCTTTCTCTACGAGGTAATCCTCATCACATTCCAGAACGAAGAGACGGGTTTATGACGTACCAGGTCCTTTCTTCCATGACGAT
This sequence comes from Trichoderma orchidacearum, assembly GCA_023653515.1. Classification (NCBI taxonomy): domain Eukaryota; kingdom Fungi; phylum Ascomycota; class Sordariomycetes; order Hypocreales; family Hypocreaceae; genus Trichoderma; species Trichoderma orchidacearum. The sequence continues at coordinate 932,047 of JAAOZV010000010.1, forward strand.
TGTTGCGGATGCACATTGTCGAATAGGGTGATTTGACGATAGCCTGGTTAAACCAGCTTACACGTGTCCTCAGCTCTCCTGCTATACTCAACTTTGTTTAGTGCTTTCTAGCCTTTCCCTAAAGCTGATCAAGAACTAAATAACTTTTTTATTGAAGCTCCTCTCGACCGCTCTCTTCATTGACTATTATCCAGAGGTGGCGAATCTTTTCATCGTGTTTGCTCAGATTCGACTGTATCTTTACACGCAATCTCATTAGAATATTTCTTACCAAAGCTGCATTGAACCACGATCTTGTTAATAAACACATCCCCTAGTATATCTTGTCTTGGTCATTTTGTGGAAAGCCTCTACAGATTCCCGTCAGTATCACTAGCCTTTTGCCTCTGTAGCTTGATTGCGTGCTGGCGGCATCGGCAGCAGCATTAACCTTGCCCGGTTTTATGGGTATTGAAGTCTCCGGCCGCTCTCTCAAATGTGTTCTTGTCATGATCCAGAACTCGTCGACCGGGAGAGTAATCGCGTCGTACTCGAGTGACGGGGCACAAGTAATGGGGATTTTCGAAGTCTTTGCCGCGAGATATTCTCTAAGACGTACTGGCAAATCAGCCTTTTGTTGCCGGTGGGGGAATCCATATTCAATACGCTGGTCCTGTGGTTTTGGTTTGCCAAGCCATCTCGTGAACAAGAAGTAGCTATGATGATTTCGGCATCCGGGAAGTCAGGCGGGCAGCTGGGGTGATATGCGAACATATCCCATATCTATATCGCATGCGGAAGTAAAGATATTGTTAATTGAGAGACGTCAACCTCTCTATTCCCTTGTGATCTAAATGACACATTAGACCTAGTATAATGTGGATATATTTCTTCGTCAAGATGCATCTGTACATTATGGCCCAACACAGTTAATAGTCGCAACGGGGCCACAGGGTAGACAAGACTGATGGATCATCAAAATCCAACGAGCTACTCGTGAGAAAAGTTCACTTCGGGAAGGTGAGCTTAAGCGAGACTCATCTATACATACCTATCTCTTCCGAATTTCTCGATATATCCAATAACCCAGGTCTTTCAGTTAGACGGATGTTGAGAATCTTGCACAACGCTTATCGTCTAATGATGGAGCACTGTAACAGCTCCATTTCGCGTTTGAGCAAGACCACCAGAGTCATTCAAGAAGGCGTCGTAACATCAATCTCAATTCATTCGATGATTCTTGTCAACTACTCAAGAGGCTCTTACTATAAGTAGCCACGGCTAGTCGGATATATCTCCAAATGTATGTCCATGTCTCTCCTATATATACTCACAAGGGAGTGAAGCTGACCGTGTCGAGCATGAGCTGCTTTCGCAAGGACTGTAGTCTTCGACTTGCACATTCATTTAGTAGATAGCTCTCGAGCTTGGTCATTGGAGTTGATAATACGATGGAATGGGGATAACACTATGGGTGTGCATTCGATTTGTCATCTGTAAGTATCGACGCCATGACACGTCTTCTGTCAATCCATAAAGCCATGAATTCCAAAGTAGTTGATGTTCGGACCCAGAGCCCCTTGGCTATTTGGAAGATATGACTAGGCGAGACAGCATTTCACATTCTAAGGTGCTCTCAGATCGCATGTACTACCCTATTATAGTATAACACATGTCATTCACCCATGAGCGCATATAGAGTACAATGCTAATATCGCCCTCCGACGTAATTTTTTACCTTTTGCCATTATCAACGCAGAAAATGCAAAATGAAAAGGGCGTCAAGCGCTAGATGGAGCATGATCGCTTAGGTTGAGGATGTGTTATGCTTCCCGGGGGCTTCTGATTGCTTTATCGGATAAACTCTGATGGCTTCGACAACCTACCGCGGCTCCCGGTCTCTCTATACTAAATATTTCCTCATCCGTAGAGATTGGCTTCACTGGGCATGTGCTGTGTTGTGTCTTCATCTTGTGGCACGGCAAAACACGCTTGAGACTGGGGCATATATCGTTACGGAGTATTACTCCTGTCCTACAAGTTCCTGAGAACCTTGATGGTTCGAGGCTCATTTTGATTTTTCAGCAACGGGGTGCAGGTGGGGTATATTGAAAACTTATGGGCCAATCATATATCGCGTAATGCAAGCGCGTGTCCACCATCACCGCCTCGCCAGGACGGGGAAAATCTCCTTTTTGGAGATGCATTGCGTAGACGCTCCTCGTGATTTGTGACGGGGCGTTGTGCAGGCCTCTTGTGACTCGGAGGGCAGCCGAGAAACTTGGCTGTGTATTGGGTGCTGCATCATATTACCCATATGGTATATGCGAGAAGTAGATAGAAAGTACCTTGGAACTTGACGCTTTGTTTGGTCCTTGACACTACCTACTACTCCTGTCCCTCTGATGTCACGATGCAGCGCATGCTCACAGCTCTATACAGTCGACTCCCCTGGCTCGCCATGGCTAGACATAACAATAAACAAGCGTAAATACGGCCACTGACACCACGAGTTGTTGAAATCGTCGTCGTCTGCGTGCTTTCTGCGGGCGCTGCGGAGGCTTAACGTGGGAGGAGATTGAGCTGGTGGAGCGTGGATATAGGTAGAAGGAGGCCATCAAGGTTCTCATCACACCTTTGACTCTGCGGGGCCAAAAAAGAACAAGGCTTTTCTTCTCCTCTTCCCGCTGTGCCAGAACTCATCTTATCTGCCTCAGCATTGTTCTACCCGATTCGCGCAGAGAACGCTCCCTCTTTAAGCAGTGCTTTTTGTCTCGCGACGCTTTTTTTTTTTCTTTGAGCTCGTCCAAGGACTGGAGATCCACCCTGAGGCGCGTGAGACCGACACTTTCTCCCTATTTGCAAAGTCTCGACTCCACCGGGGGCTCCCATCATCCAGCTTGTTCCAACTGTCGAGCGTCGCATTCTAATCTCGAGCCGTCAACCAGCGCATTTTTCAGTACAAGTAACGCGTCGCATCCGTGTTATCCAAGCCCAATCCTCCTCGCAGACATTTGCGTCTTGTCAATCGTCTTCAAATTCCCGTTTTCTCTGAACGAGCAACTTTTGCGACTATCCTTCAATTTGAGCACTACAGCGAAACGCCTCGTAATTTACCGTTCTTACAAAGAGCCTCTTCTATCAAGTGGATGACATCGAAAACAAATTTCACTTAGTTTTAGGAATACAAGAACTGATACGAAAGAGAGTGGGCAGAGGTTCCCAATCATTTTATACGACAGCATCTCCTTGGTTCTGTATGCTTGCTAAAGCGCAGGAGTTTGGGAGCATTTCGAGCTCGGTGGATTTGTTCTCTAATGTGAAAGGAGTTTCACGTTCCATCTGTGCCGAACCCTAGCAACAGGCTCACAAGTTATGGCGGACAGTGATAATACCTGCAATGGAGAGGTGGTTGATCTCAAAGACCGCGGGCTGCGAATAGGTGCCATTTTCATCATTATGGCAGCCTCAATGTTTGGTGCCATGGCACCCATTCTCTTAGCTCGGCAGCAAAAAATGCATGTGCCCAAATTCACATTCTTCATTTGCAAGTATGTCGGTACCGGCGTGATCATAGCAACTGCCTGGATGCATCTACTAGACCCAGCTGTGGACAACCTGTCAGATCCCTGTCTGGCTTCCCGACTTGGAGACTATCCATGGGCTTTGTGCATCAGCCTGATGACAGTCATGGTTATGTTCTTCGTTGAGCTCCTTGCTGCAAGGGTTGGAGGAGACGACGAGGGACACAGTCACTCCGCTGGTTCTGACAGCGATTCCGATCCCACCATGGACATCCTGTCGCATAAGAAATCACGAGGCAAAGAGGCTATCGCAGACGCCTGCCCTCACGATATTGAGAAAGGCGGTGTCTTGCGAGGTCCTGACCCGACAAGAATCCCTGGCCTTCCCGACGATGTGAGCTATCCACCCGGTGGCGAGGCTCACCTTGCGCACGGTCATGAGCATGAGGACAGTGATTCCCATGGCGGGCTAGCAGGCCAGCTAACCGCCATCTTCATCCTTGAATTTGGCGTCGTCTTCCACAGCGTCTTCATCGGCCTAACACTCGGTACTACGAGTGATCTCGTCGTTCTTCTCGTTGTGCTCGTCTTTCATCAAATGTTCGAAGGCCTTGGTTTGGGATCTCGCCTAGCAACCGCGCCTTGGCCAAAAGACAAGCGCTGGTTGCCATACTTACTCGGCTTCGTCTTTGCGCTTTCGACGCCCATTGGGACCGCCGCAGGAATAGGTGCAAGACCCAACAATGCTGATACTCAGAAGCTTGTCAATGGCATCTTCGACTCCATCAGCGCTGGAATCCTCATGTACACTGGGTTGGTTGAGCTGTTGGCTCATGAGTTCATGTTCAATCCTCACATGCGAAGAGCACCATTGAGGATTCAACTTTTTGCTTTTGGCTGTGTGGCCTTTGGGGTGGCAGTAATGTCTTTATTAGCCAAATGGGCATAGCGGCGTACTTGTATGTTCTTCACGTTGTTTTTATAGTCACGCATAATTGTTTTGTCTGGGAAACGGCGGTTTGGATGGACAGATTATCTGGGCGTTTTCGTCATTGCACCTTGGGTCCGGTCGTAAAAAAGTACATATGCTCTAGACTTCCAATCATGATTTAGATATTAGACAACAATCGGCAGGGCAGGGCAGCGATGAAGTAGCCTTCGAGTTTCCCCTGCACACAGTTAAGTCTTATGTAATGAGCTGTCCCCTAAATGGACATGGCCAGCAAAGGTAAGCTTAGCCGGGATTTCTCCGCAACGTGTACCTAGGTCTCCATTTTTTTCCAACGTGAGGTTTGCTTCTTTTCGATTTATCTAAGTTAGTCATCAATTCGCTTGAAAGTTTGTTTCCTCGTGCGCGCTAAGGGCCACAAGCCCTAGACCGAACCAAAGTCCACCACATCGCAACTTCGTCTAGACGAACTTCTTTGACCGTCAAGCCCAGTCAATTGTCCACCAGCTTCATCATCCTCCCAACCCACCACCCAACACCGCAAAAATGGCCGGCGGAATTACCGTGCGCGATGTCGATGTAGGTTCTCCCTGAAGGAAACGAAAAATGATCTGCTAGGATTTCCCTCACGACGACCTCTCGACGATCTCGCAACTTGGCCCCGAAGAAGAAAAAAATTATATCATCAAACCCCTCCGATGCTACGATGATGTAGCTGGCTCTAAGGAGCCGCAGCGGCTCGCGTTGATCTGAATCTTAAATACATTGAGAAAGACCGGCTGTCTGAGCCTTAGGCTGGCTACATACATTGGCTGCGTGCGAACGAGGAATAAGATAGAAGAAAATTCTTTGTGGGATCTTGGAGCAGGCGCGAGGGAGTCGCAAGACTTCTGACGACGGAATAATTGCTAATGGGTTTTTGTGTTGCCAGGCGCAAAAGTTCATCACTGCCTACGCTGCTTTCCTGAAGCGTCAGGGCAAGCTGCCCATCCCCGGTATGTTTTGCAGTCGACTACTGCTCATCACTTGATAATGCGAAACGTTACTGACTAGGCCTTCAGGTTGGGTCGACACCGTCAAGACTGGTCCTGCCAAGGAGCTCCCTCCTCAGGACATTGACTGGTTCTACGTCCGTGCCGCCTCCGTCGCCCGCCACGTCTACCTCCGCAAGACCGTCGGTGTTGGCCGTCTCCGCAAGGTCCACGGCACTGCCAAGAACCGTGGTAACCGCCCCTCTCACCACGTCGACGCCTCTGGCTCCGTCGACCGCAAGGTCCTCCAGGCCCTCGAGAAGATTGGTGTCGTTGAGCAGGACGAGGAGAAGGGTGGCCGACGCATCACCCAGTCCGGCCAGCGTGATTTGGACCGTATTGCCCAGACCACCGCCGAGGCTGAAGAGGAGGAGGATGACGAGTAAATATAAAAAGTTTTTTTCTTCAACTTTCATGGATGGCGGCATTGGAATTGGGCGTACGGTCTTAGGTTGAGATGTATGAACAAGATTCCCTCTGGTTTTGGGCTTTCGATTTCCAAACTGGACCTGTCGCAGACATTTCCGTTTCCGTTTCTTGCTTTCCCTCATGATGGTGATTGCCGCGCGTAGCCTGTAGCTTGTATTATGTGCCTAGACGGCAGTAAGCCTCTATCTGATAACGATTGTCAGCTGGATAGCAATACATGACATACGGCATGGCGAAGTCGTAGCATTGCGGAAAATTGTATTAGCGTCTTTTAGCAAAGCATGGATCTATACTATCTAACGTCAACTAATGACAAGCAGCTTACGCTGGGAAGAAAATTGGCTAGTTACAAAGGAGAAAATGTCTGCAGTGAAGGAAAACGAGACATGAGTAGGGGTCACCTTAGGGAAGAAAATTCGTCAACCAAGGGAGCTAGAACAGGAACATGACAACACCTCGAGAAGAGAATGGTCCTTGCGAAATTACGACATCGTATCAGCTCGTTTTATGAACCATTAGAATCTCAACCGTATTCGGTCATGTGTTTAGTGGCTTCCCCTGATGCAGTCCTCGTAGCAAGAGTCCATGATAAAACTTCAGCTTAGGCGCACTTACGTAAGCCTGCATAAGGTGAAAAGGTCCTCCGTCCAAAACACCATGATTCTGGCTACGCCAATCATTGTGATATTCCATTCTTGATTGTGTACGATCTTCTTTGCTCCCTAATGATTGTCATGTTCGATTCTACCACTTCACAGTGCAATGGAACCGTCGTCAACACGAAGCCCTGAGCGTCGGGCATTTACTTTTACTCCTCTTCTCTCCTTTGCATCTTGCGCTATCAAAATGCTTCTCAGAATATCATACGGAGTACCCAAATTGTGCCACCCGAAATGAACCTTGCAATATGAAGGTAGTGACTGGATCTCGTGCAAGCATAATTTATCGATACCATATGATTGAATATTCGCTCTGGAAGTCAGCTCGGTTTATCGCCTGGGCATGCGGTTGTGGGCTACTTCACGGCCGGCTTCCAAACAATATACAGCCCATCTACCATGTAAAAAGCGAAAGGTTCATCTCACCGCTTACATCCTCGTGTTACAAAGTAGTCAACCTACTGCTCGATCCTGACTTCTCAATGATCTCGACTTCTCAGGCAGTTTGGCGCTCCAAATTTCCTATGCACTTTTATTGTTTAGAGACTCTCATCAGCTTCATACAGGAGGGAGTCAGGCAGGTATGGCTATAGACACGCATAACATGTTTAAAGCCTTCACAGCGAATATATAACGGAAGAAGCTAATTCAAAGGCAGCACACAGCACGCAACGCTCGGAATCCTCGTTTCGCCTCATCACCTCTAACCTATAATGGAAGGGATCGCGGATGAAGCCTCACCACAACACCAACAGCTCCCTGAATTCGACGCTGCCTTTCAGAATCCATCTCCATTCTTCTATTTTCATCACATCATCGACCCCGTCGCCGCTACACTGCGCGTCGAGGTGCTCGGCCCGAATCTAACCTACACTTTTCGACACGAGCGTGCAAAGCAGCTATCGCCTTCCAACATCGCCAACCGCCTGGAGCGCAAAACTACTGGCTTCCTCGCGCTTCAAACTGGCGAAGACAAGAGGCGGGTCGTCTTGGCTTGGGCTGAGAGCGGACACGGAGTCGGCCTCACCGGCGACTTGCTGGATGCCGAGCCCAGGGTGCTTGCCAACGACGTGTGGACGCAAAGGGTGATATCCGTGGGGAAGATTCTCGCCATGCGCATGCGCCGTCCCTTTGACGGAAGTGTCTCCATCGCCATGGGCCGCGACATGTCAGGCGTCTTCGTCGGCGGCCACGTAGAGGCCAAACTCGCTGTGCACGCAATCTTCACTCTGCTGAGCAGTTTCGGCATCTCACAAGACCTAGATAACGTCTCGCTCGACCATCTCCATATGCTGCGCCAGGCAAGATGGGACGATGGCTCCAAGCCTGCGTTTGAGATTTACTTTTCGCGGAAAAACTGTGGCTTCTGCGGGAAACTGGTCGCGAGGCTCCAGAGAATCACGGGCATCTCTCTCAAGCTTATCTGGAAGCAGCGTCTCGTCAAGATGGTGTATGATAAGAGAGTGAAGGTATTAAATGTAACGGGCCCATCCAGTAACCTCCAGACGCAGCTGATACCAGAAGTTAATGGGGGTGACCGGCCGCAAAGAATGGACATTGACATTGACGACGATGAAGCGCTCATCACGGATGAACTTCGTGTCATTGACCTCGTCGATCTCTCGCGCGACCGTCAGTCTGTTGTCGCCGAGATTATCAATCTCATAGACGATAACCGCAGCGGAAGCATCGACAACCATGATAACGTACCATTCACCGACGCATCTACCGAACAGGAAGCACACGAGAGACGGCCGGCAGCAGACACCTACCTCGACGGCCTGGCATATTGTGTCGGCCAAATCGACCAGTGCCCTGCCGGCGCCCAGGCCGCGATCCTCGAACTCGCCGGGAAAATGCACCAGCAGCGCGAAGCGACGAGGCGGCAAGCCAACGCAGCGGACATCAACAAGCCTCTGCCTGCCACGCCGCAGATGGCACCTCCGGGTTGGATGACCATGACTGCTCTAACTGAACCAGAGACGGCGGAGGAAGGACAGCAGACTGCTTTGCTAGATCCGCTGCTGACTCCACCGCCAAGTGGAAGCAGATGCGAACCCGAGCTATTCAATGATGCTCCACTAGCTTATCGTGGATCAAACCCATTGACCCCACGAGCACCACAATCTCGAGGAGTCTCCCCTAGATTTCCGCTGCGGAACCTGTCTAGTACGCCATCCAGGTCCAGAAACATGGACGCTAGGAAAACGACGCCTGCATCTGCCGGTCCGCAACGGACGAGAAAAGTCTCCATATGCATCGAGCTCCCTTGTCGACGCTGCTCCGAGTCACCAGATCCGTTTTGAATAGAAGCCTAGTAAGCTCTGACGGTGTGTCATTATTACCTAGTAGCTCTTAGCTAGAGAAGGAATCACATGGCTTTGATGTGAAGTGACTACCTTGCTCTCGCGGTTTTGAAAATTTGTGACTGATGTACTCAGCAACGATAGCTATCATCTTTAATTTCTAATATATGCTAGGCCCCGTGATGCTCGTGTGAAAACTAAAACTCCGGTGCAGTCAAAAAAAAAAAAAAAAAAAAAGAAGCTAATGCAGCATGCGCAAGAATCAACCACAGCTTAGCCATCCACCACCCTCAAATCTCTCGCCCTCTCCCTCACCACATTCCTGAATGCATCGCCCAATGCCTCGACCACGACGCTCACATCCGGCGCCTTCAGGTCCACCTCGTCAGCCCTACTTCCTCCCAATCTCCTCCCGCCAAGACCTAATTTGCCCATGGTAGTGATATTCTTGACGTCCTCTCCGTGGCGAAGCGCTCCCACTTTCGAAGATGGCGTGATGAGTGTCGAGTCGAGCAGTGACTGCCACCGGGAAAGATAGATGCCAGGGCCCGACGTCGTCGTTGTCGTTGGGGAACCTGATGCGGTAGAAGACGGTGCGGTGGAATCAATAATGGCTTGTAACCGCCGCTGCGAAAGCTGAGTGATGGTCGCGAGGTACTGCGCATGTGAATCGATAGCTTGCAGCACATTATTCTTGGTCGTTTTATCGAGAGAGGAGACAAGCTCATTGAGATGCTGCTTCATACTCTTCCCAGCATCGCGCTTGTCTGTGGAGCTGTGCTCATCCGGCTGACGAAACCTGACCGCAACGCCCTTCGCCCACACACGAAAGTCGTCCCACACCTCGGGGCAGCTCTTTGCAAAGTCATGGATCCACCTATATAGCAGCCCTCTATTGTTCCTCAGCAGGACGACATAGTCCTCCACGCTGGCTAACCTGTCCTCCTCCTCGTCGTCTTCCTTCGCACCGCCATCGCCATCGTCGCCCTTCTTGCTGCGCTTCACCTTCTTCGGTTTACTCGCGCGAATAAACTCCGAAATGAAACCCTGCGTCGCCTCGAGATACTCTCGAAGATCGATCCGCGAGTGTACACTCCGTATCATGGGCTCATATGCGGCTACGAGATCTTTGATCGCTTGCGTAAAGAGATCTGGAGGCTGCCGACATAGCACCGACGTGATGGCGTCGCGATCGTGCACGGAGAGCAAGGCGGAGTAATATTCCAGGCATCGCGCGTGCTGAGCCTCCGTCAGGGATGATGCAAGCTGCGGATCTGAAGCATCAAGGATAGCCGTAACGATGGATTCTGGAGTTTGAATACTTTCATTTCGGACAGCGAGGTGCTCGCTCCGGGGCTGTGCGACATGTAGCCGTATCACCTCAAGCATCTCGTCCGTCGGCGCTGCATCGCCCTTGGCCTTTTCCACCTTGTCCGCACTCTTTTTGAATTCCGAAGCATCCCACGATAGGACGAGTGAAATTATGCGCTGCAGAAGATTCATCCCGTCATCCGCATTGGAAGTCAGGCCCACCCAATTCGTTATGCTGGTGACGCTCAACTTGGCTAACATGAGGCGCACCATGCCGCTGATCATAGTCGCTGCATTTCCTATGCGCAGCGTCTGCTTGATCATCTTGTATGGTATCAAACCATTGATGTTCTCAATTAATTTAAGAAGATATTGTCCCTCCGGGTTGAGGATGAAGATGTGATGCGCGAACGTGGCCAAACTATAGATAGAACGCATGTTGTCAGCAAGTGTCGGTTCCATTGAGACGGTAGCTTCGCATGATCATCTCCTTTAATCAGGGTCCCGAAGGGAGGCTAAGAACTCACTGGATGATGATATAGTCAATCGCAGTCTTGATCGCAGGCGAATGGCCCTCCACATCATTCGTCCTGCTCAGATGGTCAAACATGTCCTCCACCAGCTCTCCATATGCCCACTCTTGCCAGACGTCCTCCCATGCCCTCAAGAGATCTTCCGCCTTCTCCTCATTGTACTCGCCACTCAACCTCGTACTCGATTTCTGAGCATCACTCTTCAAAGCCATCCGAGACCTGTCGACGCCTCCCAGCAATCCCCTCGCCACCATCTCCATCACACTGCTCGCGCCCGTTGCCAGCGTCTTCCTCGTCCCCATAGCACCCTTATCATAGCTCTCCGACAGGTCCGCCTCCGCAAACCGCGCCAGCAGGCCCTGCATCCTCACATCCCAAAACCCTCTCGGCAAATCTCTCACGCCGGGAAACGGCAACACCAGCCTCGTTAGGAGCGCCTGCAGCAGCGGCGATGACGACTCCGCTCCTGTGTCGTCTTCGATTTCGCTCCCGATATTATCGTCGTCATCATCGTCGCCAGTCTCATCTCGCACATTCACATTCTTCCCCCTCCCTCCTAGCCAAAAGGACGCCGGTGTCCTCGCCCGCGGAGTCGCCGGAGCTGATGACGTGTGCGTGACCGGCATCTTCATCGTCCGCCTAAAGGGATACCCGTAGCTCGTCACCGCATCAGGCGCCTTGAACCCTTCAATCTCCGAGTACGTCTCATGGTGCGTGAGAATGTCGAACAGCGCGCGCGCCTGATCCTCCGTCAACCTGCCGGTCGTCGACGTGTTATGTGCGGATGCAGGCGGCTCTACCGCCTCGTCCGTGTCCATGACGGCATGTGATATTCTTTTGAATTTGACCTCTTTTTACGTCAAACGACCCTGGACGGTAGTAGACACCTTTTGTTTTATCGCATCACCTTCGAAGCAGCCATTCGCGTGCTCCCCACAGAAGTAAAGCAATAGCTCGATCAAGCTATTATCTCTTTTCTGGAATTTTTACAGTGGCATTCCCTGATTCTTCGTGGGCACCAGTGGCAATTTGTCACAAACTCTAGCGAGGGAAAGAATATGCTTCAAGGGAACACGATGAATCGGTCAGACTTGATGAGTTTAGAGAGGTACGTCGAGCTAAGTAAGCTTAGTCGCTAAAGTCACCTATTGGGCAAGTGTGGAGCGCATCCTCGACCGAAAGGGAGCTGCTCCATCCCTGCTAGCCGTACCTCGCTACCAGCAATGAGACGATACATGTACCTGTGGCTCAATGCTCTTGCACTGGCAGCGTACATGTTAGCGCCATACGCCCATAGTGTTGCTAAGAGAGCAAGTAGCCTATGACGTAACGGGTCAATGACGAGCAACAAAGACGTCCAACCTCATGGATACGTCGTGTACCCATAGCTCATGAAATCATCATAGGCTAGCTTCAAGCCACCGAGCTCATACCTGGCCCAGACATGGAAGCAGGGCAAACAATTCAGGCACGTCATTATTGTATCCTATTAACTTCAAGGGTGGACAAATTGACAAATAATATCATTCAATTGAATTACTACGGTACTATCACTATTACCAAGGTATCATTTGGGCATATGCCAAGGAGAGAATAAGAAGATGTGACAAAAGGAAAGGGGAGAATAGAGGTACGTCGACTGCGCTCCCCGTCTGCGAGCCTGTCATGTCGCCAGCAGCGGTAGTCCGTAGTCGCAGACAATACAAAGGAAAGAAAGGAAAGGAATAAAAGAGACAAAAGATAGCGGCCAGTATTGCGCTTATCCTAAGGGGTATAGCAGCTGCACACCTCCGCTCTCAATCGATTGTTTGCTACTTCTCCTTCTAACTCTTGTCAAGAGCTCATCACCGCATCCCTAATAGGCGGTGAGAACTTGTCCGCCAAGGGGAGCGCCGTTGGCGCCCTCACCCGTGGCGTTGGGGGCTCTGCCGTTGACCGTGCCATTCGTGTGTCCACCAGCAACAGCATGTGGCTTTCTCTCGATTCTTGGCACAGGAGGAATATCGGTGCTCTTCTTGGCATTGCCAATGGAGAAGACGGGGCTCTCCCACTTCTCGCCCTTGGCGGCGAGCTCCTTGTATTCTGTGGCCTTGGAGCTGATGCCGCCTGGGAGGTGAATGTCGGGGAAGATACTGTCCTGCTTGGTGATGGCGACGTTGACCTTTGTGTCCTTGGCGACAGCCTGCGCCTTCTCCTTGCCCTGTAGAATTCTCTTTTGAGCGGCGTTGTAGTAGCGCTGATAGATGTTGACTGCCTTCTCGGGATCATCCTTGGCCTCCTCGAGAGCCCGGTCTGCTTCCTGCTTGACCTGGTAGAGGAATTCGTCGGCCTTGTTGCACTGATCCTTGATGGACTTCTCGATTGCCTTCTGCAACGCCGGGCGAATAGCCTTGAGCGCAATGGGCTTGAAGAGCGTAAACAAGATCTTGTGGTTCGACTTCTTAACCTTGAATTTCAAGCCCTTGACATCCACGTCAACCTTTTCCACTTTGAAGACGTGTTGGCTATCCTTGCTGTCCGGAGTGGACACCTTCAGCCTGAAGGAGAAGCCGTCACCGGGAAGGATCAGATCAAGCACGCCCGTATCGGTGATGGAAGGAAATCCGGATTTACGCTTGACGTGGTAGCTGACGTCACGGAGATCCATCTGGATGCCAGTGACCTTGACATCCACCGAATTCTTGTGCTTGTTTGCAATCTTCTTACGTCCCCAGCGGAAGTAGTTGTCGCTGGCGATCTCGAGGACATTAGGCATGAAGTTGTCGCTTTCCAGCACCAGATTCTCGATGATGGCATCAACCTGAGGGTCCGAGTACTCAATGCGCGGCACAGGAACATACGCAATGTTCTCGAGGATGCCCGGAATGATAACCTCAGTCAAATCCTTGACGAGATGAGGCTTGAAGGTTGGCTTTCCGCCCTCATCAGTGCCCAAATCCTGGAAGAGCTTCTGAATTGCCTGGGCAAAAGCTTTGTTTTGAGGATCTTGGTCGAATTGATCGGCGATGAACTTGACCTCATCGACAACGCGGTCAGTGTGGCTGCGATACTTCTCACGAAGCAAAAATCGACCCTGGTCGTATAAGCGGTTCCACTCCTCTGTAGATTCGTCTTCGAGAACGTAACCCTGCTCGAGAAGGCATCTTCTAATGTACGCATCGACTCGCTTGAACCAATCTCTCAGCTCCTGATCTCGATCAGCGTCCTTGTAAATCTGACCAATGGACTGCCAAAGATCCTCTGTGGAGGTGCCGTTGGCAAATCGTTCAATTAGAGTTCGCAGATCCTCCTCAGCCGCAGAAAGTCCAGTTCGAACATCCTTTGCAGAGTCAGCGGAGCCCTTTCCGAAGTTTCGACCGTGACGGCCGTAATCTTCAGCCAGGCGAAGTAGCGTCTGCACAGCTTGAGAGTAATCGGGGTGTTGCTGGCACTCAAGCACAATTTTCTTTAGGCGGAAAATGACCTGCTCTCTGCGCTCCTGGGGCACCTTCTTTTTCAGGTATTCTCTGGCCTTGCGACGGTACTCTTCATGCGCTTTCTTGACTTTCTCTTGCGTCTCTGGGTCCAAGTTTTGATCAAGTTTTTCATTCAAGGTTCCCTTGGTTGCGTCTACGCCAGCAGATGGATCGGTTTGATATGGGTTGGCAACTGCATCCTGGGGAGCCGCGCTCTGAGAAATTGCGGGCTGAGGGGCGCCGAACTGAGGGGCTCCAATCTGTTGAGTGCCTCCAAGTTGCTGCGTACCGCCGAGCTGGGTGCCTCCGAGCTGAGTGCCGCCAAGCTGAGAGCCTCCAGGCTGAGTGCCCTGAGCGTTTCCTGTAGCAGCACTAGCAGCAGTAGCTGCCACGTCTTGAGCATCCTTTTTGGGATCACCCTTGTAGATTTCTTGAGCCTGCTTCTTGAGGTTCTCCTTGGAGAAGTCGGGTTTGTCGTGCCATGTGTTGTCTGGAGCGGGCTCATCGATTTGCTGCAGCTGATCGTCCGAGGGCCGGACACGGTTCGCGGCGGTAATAGCGCCGTCTCCAACCATATCACGAACTAGGATAGTGGCATCCTTGACTGTAAAATGGTCAGCCTTGAGATCTCTTACCAAACTAGGGGTGAGCACGTACTGAGCTTTCGGAACTGGCCGTTGGTGATAAGCAGCGTTCCCAGAGTCCTCAATCCCTCGAGGGCATCCTCCTTGTCTCTCGTTGCCTTGTCTTTGTTCAAAGGAGTATCCGGCGACTTGAGATTCTTGGGATCATACTGAGTGGTCTGCCAGATGAAGTCCTGGATGAGGTTGCCGTCATTCTTGGATAGCAGAAGCTGTTTGGCGAGCTTCACGACCTCTTTAGCATCCTCCACCAGTAGCTTTCCTTCGTCAGACAGCTTGTCAGAGGGGTGGCTAAGAGCCTTGGACTCTAGGAAGCTGTTCAGGGCGACATCGATTTGCTCGTTCTAAAAACCGGGGTCAGCGAACAGCCCTTACAGAGCTGCATCCATCTAAGGGGTAGCAACGTACAGATGGAGTCTTTCCATTTTTGAACGCATTGAAAATGCCGTAGATTTGCAGCTTGCGATTGATGTCGTCCTCCTTCTGCTTAGTGTTGACCGGTTTGTTCACGTTGGCCATGGCGGGCGATTGCTACTCGGAAGCCTTGAACTTTCTGACCAAAATTACTCTAAGACTGAAAAAGAGTATAGAAAGAGTCCGTCCTTGAATTGATCGAAGCGCCGTTTCTTGGTCAGGAGGGGCTGGACACTGTATCAAAAACAAGAGGCAAAGTGATGAATTGATAATTGTTTGGTTTGCTTTTTTAGAAAAAAAAGGTGAAAGGCAGCAGCTCCCGGGGTATCACAGAAATTAGTGGGTGGTCGCAGTACTGCTTGAGTGTTAAGTGAGTTTGCACAGTGAGTTCCACGCTGGGGTATTGTAGGGAGAAGAGATATTAATTGGAATCAGAGGGGAAAGAGAGAAGGGGAGCGAGAGAAGGGGCCGCATGCGGCAGAAGGCAGTTTATAGCTTCGTTGCTCCTGCTACCACAGCAATTCTTGCTGCTTCTCCCCAAGTCACAACCAGAAACGGCGCGGCAGTGGCTACAGAGGCTGCCTGCCACAAAAGCATTGGTTGCATTGGTAGGTACTTGGTAGCCAGGGCTGATTCGATTTCGTCAAGGGAGGTGACGTTGAGCAAAGGTAACAAGTACGTCATAGCCCATCCGAGAGGTCTTTCCCAATCGTCCACTGCGACCCGACGAGGAATTAGGAAGGGCAAATTAAAATGGCGTTGGCGTAAGCCTCGCAGGTCTAGATGAGCTCCCACGCCTTGGTACAACCTTGCCCTATTTTCTCTCTAAGCTATTATGCCTTTTCCCTGGTAGATGATGTCGAGTGCCGGCGCAGGAGGTGTATGCCGATTGAAAGCATCGCGATCCCTGTGCCCAATAAGGCTAGGCCTGTGCCCAAAGAGCGAATGGCATCTCAGGACAGGGGCGTGCTGTGCAGGTGTGGCGCTCTAGAAGGCCCACTGCCAAAAAAACAAAAGCCGGAAATTGGCAAGGGGTCGATCAATCAAGGCCCCCCTCCAAGGCGCTGCCAACGAATATTTTCATGCCTCGTATCATGGAAAGCACATATCCGGGGAGAGTGTCTCTTGGGGGGCCCACCTTCATCGCGGGCTATTGACCTCTGTCTCTCCACCCGCGACCGATACGCTCGACCCGCTGTGGCAAACGCAGAGCAAAGCATCCAAGTTGGTTGCTTCCCTGCTGCACGTCTAAGCGTCATCGAAGCCTCCAGGCCCTGTACCTTTTTGGGCGTCTCACGGGCGGTTCACAGCACTGTCTGAGGAGACCGAGTGCAAGTACAGCAAAGAGCAGAGCGGCAGGGATACATTCAGCTTCAGCAATTAGGGCCCAATTCCTGACGAGTATTCTGCAGTAATGCTATTGTTTCCAGCCGTAATCATCTTTTCCGTTTGAGTGACCACGAATGCGTCTCAATGGCATCATGAAAACATCATTCACGTGCCATCCATCCTGTGCGACTGCTGACGGAGTTTTTCGTCCAGACAGCTCTCTCTTAACCTTTCACCTCCAAACTTGGCGTGGAATGTGCTAATGTACCAAGGCGTCCTGATCAGCCTCCACACCTCCTCAGAGAGGACGTCATTCAAGACATGTCTTCGGACTAGCAGCAGCCTCCCTGTTCCTGGTTGCCTCAGCAAACCAAGGTCTGTCCTACCCATCTGCCAAGTCTAGAACGGGGACTGGAAATTTTGTATCAGAAACCTCCTACTCCTAGCTCCCGTGGACCAAGCTTCGAACACACCTACGTTTCAGCTCATGGAAAATAGGAAGCCAAGCTGGGTCTAGTTAGTGTCAATCTCTTTCTTCCAAGATCAAAATTGGGTAAATAGTTTCATCTATTGTCTTAAGGGAAGGGGAGAAAAACGCGATCTATTTCGTCCGTTACACGTTAATATACGTAGCTAAGTACTGATTGCGCCATCTGCTGGCGTTGTTGTTGATGCTTCTGGCGCAGAACCCAAATCATTGAATACCTTGGCCTTGATCTGAGCGGCCATAAGTCCCGACATCTCCTTCGTCGCGATCAGGTTCGCATCTTGAGCAAGCTTCTCCACTGCTTTATCTGTGCTCTTACCGCTAGCCATCGCCGACTGTGACACCCTGGATCTCATTATGTTGGACGTGGCTTCTTTGATCTTGGAGCTCAAGTCTAGCATTTGCTTGTTACCAAAATCGCGGTTGGTCAGCAATGGGCTCTGGCTCAAGGTCTGAACCCAGTACTTGTGCCACAAAAGCTCTAGTAGGTGCGAGTCAAGCGTGCTCTTGAAATGCGAAACTTCAAGGCTATAATATCGACTCGAATGAGCTCCAAACTCGGCGGCTTTGGCTAGGGGTACTGCCTGGAATCCGTCCGATGTAGTGCCGCTGTTTGGATCTGGCTTGTAGTGGGAAGGATAGGTCCGAAAGGCGCCAATCTCGACCTTGCCTGCGCTGATTGTGCGATCGGGATCCACAACCACTGCCAAGAATGGGTCTTGATACTGCTGCTGCAATGCCTCCGTTTCGACGTCGATGCCGCTGAGCCAGCAGCCATAACCGGGATGGCTATGATACCATCCAACGACGTTCTCCTGCCTGCCCTGCGCGCGACAAAGGTCCAAGTATTCCACTAGATATTCGTTCGCTTCGTTTTGTGCGTTGACTCGCGTTTCGGTTCCTTCGACAGGCAGTCGGAAAGCATCTGTCACCACAAAGGTTTCTTCATCGATGTAACCCTGCATCAAGCCCATGACCTCGAGCGATCCTCCCGAACGGGCGTGCATCGTCATCTTTATCAGAGCGACGGCACTGATTCGCACATATTTGAAGTGGTTAGGATCCTTAACCCATGGACGAGCCTCCGCTATGGCCTTTTGCGCACCGGCGTCGTAGTTGTAGAGTGCATCCCGCTTGGCGTCAACCAGCTGGACGTTGTTGTCCAGCTCTTTGTCGTACATGGTTAGCTCGCCCATCAACCGTATAGTTTTATTTTGGATCTGCCCTTACGTACCCCATGATCTGAGAGCTGCGGCCTCCATCTTTGACTGCCGCACCGACGTTTGGCAGACGAAGATGGATGGTTGAGGAGAGGTTGTCACGGCTGGCTTTGCCCCGCTCGGAGACGTGGTGCAGCACTCTGCCCAGTATCGATTAGCGATAAGCGAACAGTGGGGGCGCGCTACGTCTTCATGCTGCCTGCCTTTCGCTCTTGCAGCATAAGCAATCATCAAATGCTATGGAAATGATGTCTTCCTCCACAGAACAAAGGTAACGCAGAAGTTCAAGTACTTGAGGAACCTGAATATCAATTTGGCTACGGTGTTAACTACAGTTGTCCTCGATGAATGACTCTTGAGAAGACCACTTAATCACTCAGCAACATCCAGATACAGATACCCTAGAGATCGACCCAATTGTTAGAGAATGGCACATGGCTTTCTTCAAGAGAGCATCAGTCGACACGGTTCACCACTTAGCCAAGACATGATATGGGATCAATTCTTGAATTCACATATCAATTGATAAACTCACAGGTCTGTCTGCAAAAGAACCCCATATTGTATTCAGTGCCAACAAAATTGTCGCTGATAAGATCATATGCAATCCATCGTCCGCCATTACCAAACTCCACCAGAATAACCGATATAAACAAGACCAGGAACTAGGAAATAGTCATTACAGCATGACGGTTCATTACTGGTGTATTTTTCATAACCAGGCGCCAGTTTACGCCTTCACAAGTCCAAGTAAGCAAGACTCTAGACGAATCTCACATCACGTATCTGAAATGAGGCAATTCCCAATCCGTCTTGTTTGAAGTATCCTTGTCGGCTTCCTGAGACTCGGACTCTTCAGTGGGAAGACCGTACGTCTTATTACGTCGGCTGTTCTCCCAGAGATAGTATGCCAGGAGACAGAAGAGGAAGAAGATGGCCAATGCAAAGCCAGCCAGGGCTGCTCTAATGCCGGACTGTACCCTGAATGTCAGAGAGAGGGATGCGCAAACACGCGGAGAGGGTGACTTACAGCATACTTGGGGGCCTGGCTGATGGAAAAGAACTGCGGTCCAACGATATTGCCCACACAGTAGGCAACAAATACCATGCCAGAAACGGTCGACCTCTTTGTGAAACCCATAATGTTCGATGTTATGAGGCTCAGTGCTAGGGGAATATCGGCAGCGTAGGTTCCCGTGAGCCAGGCTCCTCCGAGTCGGGCGTACTTGTGCTCAGCGCTAATCGCGTACACCATGACCATGCCAACCAAGGAGATGGCCGTCATGGTAATCATGCAGACAAGACGTGAGTTTTTGACGTGCGTTGAGATGAGAGAGATGACGATGAGACCGCCGAGTTGGAAGGCACCAATAGGCATCTGGACAAGAAGCGTTTTGAGGGGGCTGAAGCCAAACGCAGCGATAATGAGACTGCCAAACTGCACTCTCCTTCAGCTTCAGTTCGCAACAACGCCATGGAAAAAGAACAACATACCGACGTTATGCCACCGTTGGGGATATATGCTGTAAATGTGTACAGCACTAGACCCCAGGCTTGAGGATCTAGCAAGGCCTCTGCCATCTGAGATGCTTTGAAGACACGCTCCTCAAGCGCACCAGACAGGTTGGCAAAGTTTCGGTGCAAGCAAAAGAGCCTCTCCTCCGCAGTGAGGAACTTTGCCTCGGATGGCGAGTCGGGTAGGAAAACAAGCAGGAGGATTCCCCAGGCGGCAGTCACCGCTCCTAGAATGATAAAAAGCAGTTTCCACGGCGCGATACTCGAGGCGATCAATCCGATTCCATATGCAATAAGGCCGGAGAAAATGTTGGCAACAGAGTTGCCCGAGAACCAGATGGCCATACTGCTTCTCGTTAGCTTATACGTGTTCTGTTTGGTCTTGCCGAGCCTGGCAACCCAGCTTACCGAGAAGGCTGCTCTTTGCGTGTGTAGAACATGCCGATGATGAGGGAGAATCCAGGAGCCACTGCGGCTTCCGTGACGCCCAGAAAGAATCGGACCACCATCAGACCAGCAAAGTTGTTGGTCGCTGCGTGACACATGAGGACTACACCCCATAGTACGACGGTCGTGGCGACATATTTGCCCAGCGGAACTCGCACCGCTACATAGGAGCTGGGGATACTCCAAAAGAGGTATCCAAAGTAGAAGATGGATGACGCCCAGCTGTATTGATTTCCTTGCAAATTCTTGGTCGATGAGCGACATTCCATATAGGTTGGGAGGCTCAGTGAGCAAGCTATTCACTTACAAGACCGGCCAAGATACCGAGCTGTGTGGCGTATCCCAGGGTGACTTTGTCAATGTACTGCAGCATGTAGCAAAAAGCCATCAGAGGAAGAATACTGGTACCCATCTGGTTAGTACCATAGGCAAACACTGGGAACGCGAGCACATCACTTACAATCGGTCAATCTTCCGCACCATCTTGGCTTCCTGCTCCGCTGATGGCCGGGCATCCAGGATGTCGGAAATATCGATATTGCCATCCTTGGCCTCCACGCTCAAAGAGGCGGAGAACCGCTTTTCGTCCGCCATGCTTGGGCTGCTTGAACCCAGTACCGGTGGACGGGTCTAGAGAGGCAGGCGTCGATTCTACCTCTACGGCCGTCGAATGTTCAAATCGTGCGCAAGTATGTTGGGAGCACCCGACGCCTATGCCTTTAAGATACAAACCGCGCGAACAGATAGACAGTGTTCAAGGAGTTTGTTCTTGAGGAACCGCCCAGGAAAAATATAAACCACACCGGCTGCTCCATCGTGGCATGCCAACGCACGAGGGCCAGTCCTCGGCTTACCGCCTTTGTAGCGTGACGCAAATACTATCGGAACGGTAGCGTTTGTGCGTTGGTACTGTTACATGACAACTGAGAGCATAGCGGAAACATCCAGGATGATATGCAAGCTGCAGTTCTATTCCTGTGCCTGACCGTAGCAATATCGAGAATACTAGTACGAAAGAGGCAGAGATAGCAAGCTGCGTGGGTTCTAAAGAGGTGAGTCGTCGATGAGAGCTGGCACGCTAGCCCTGTTTGCGGCTTAGCCGAGCGTGCGTGACTCCATCAATACGACGTGGATAGTGATGCTATTTCTGCATATCGCATTCATGATGCTTGCGGTGACTGACTGCTGGGAAGCACGCGTCTCGACATGATTTTTTTACGCCCAATCTTTCATAGTACGAGCCACGACTTATGAACGCAGGTATGTCTATAGCATCGTTGAGCTGAAATAACGTCTTCATGAAAGGGCGTTGGACTGCACAAGCTGTACCGCGAGTTATCTTCCCAATGCCCTTGTTCACGATCCTTGTCGGCACTTGCTAGGTGAAGCGACCTAGCTCGATGCCGTGGACCGTCTAAGCGCTGGCCGGCAGACCTCCGGCATGCGGCAGGATAATAGTGCTACTACCGAGAGAAACATGCTGGCCAACATTGAAGGGAAGCATTCCTATTTGATACTATTCCTACTATCCAGGTCACTTCAAGGTCGGGTGAAAGTCTACGGTTCGACTTCTGCTCTTCTTTTACGCCAGAGCTGAAGTACAGCAGGTCGGCGCACGCCATCACTCTGTATGTAATTACAAATACGGACGAATGAGGTGCAGATCTGGTTCACCGCAAATACGACTCCATCTATCGAGAATGGGCCCTCTTTCTTCCTCGTTCCCTAGAAGACGGGTCACCGCTTTGGGAGGGTCGTCGGCTGGGCGCCAACGCACCAAGTGACCCTTGCATCTCGACCTGCAGCAACATCCCCACCGCAGCCACAGAGTTTTG
Source organism: Trichoderma orchidacearum (assembly GCA_023653515.1). Taxonomy (NCBI): domain Eukaryota; kingdom Fungi; phylum Ascomycota; class Sordariomycetes; order Hypocreales; family Hypocreaceae; genus Trichoderma; species Trichoderma orchidacearum. The sequence continues at coordinate 954,111 of JAAOZV010000010.1, forward strand.
ATAAAAGCGAAGAGAAGACGCACCTCAATTGGGCAGCCCGGCCGGGCCTTCAGCCGCAAAATCGGCAGCTCAAGTTGACTCCGTTGTGACCCTGCATTTTATACGATGTTTGTAGGCTACGCCAGGGTTGTTCAAGCCGGGCGCCAAAGTTGTCGAAGACGTGAAGGACGTAGAATTCTTTGGCGATTCGGTGACATACGACCCTCGCTAATGATGGACGGCCCTGTCGTCACTTATAGATTTGCACTGCTTCGAAAATCTGGGAATTTGTTCGTCCGTCAGTCTCAGAAGTGAAATGTGCAGGTGTGCATTGAGCAGAGAAAGAGTCATCGGCTGCAGACCACGGTTGTCCATGTATGCGGCGACCATGAAAAATATTACCGAATCGACTCAATCGCAGAAATTATCCTGACTTTGATATACCATAACGCTTTACTGATTTTTTAAATCGAGAGACGTTGCGCCTTGACATCTCGCTGCACAACGGTCATTGTCCGTTACTTCGGCGGAGATACCATACTGAGGCTCAAAGAATATTCGAGCTTACCAAACTTGCATTACGAAATTACAGAGAAACTGCAGCGTAAATGCTGCGATATAGATGAAATACGATGGCGGCCATTTTAAGCTCTGTTCATGCCGCCATTCTAAGTCTCTTTGGCTAAGATGTCTCCAGGCGCCTGGAGTGCCAAGCGAAATGGAACGCTTCATGTCGTAGAAACACCTTATAAGTTTTCCGAGGCGCCGATGAAGGACGATCGACGACATCCAATGCCTTATATAGAAAAATAAGTTGAAGGGTTAAGTCCACGGCATCTTTCTTTCATTCTTTCATCAAGTCATTTCGGGGGTGGATAACAACTCCAAACAAGCTTGCTAGGATAGCAAATTTGTCCTCCAAGCCATAACGCATCTGCATCATATCTCGCTATGCGCAAAATAGCCGTGATTACTGAATGCGTTACATTGACGATGGTATGTAATCCTGCCATGTAGGTTTGGCTGCTTTGCCATAAAACGCCGAGGCAATCCCGCAATCACACGCATCCATATTTACAACAGATGGGATCCTCAAAGTCTCCGACGCTGTACTTGTTTACGAATGGAGCGACGAGTACGGTCGAGGAACTGATTCTAAATGGTATCACCGAGTATACACCTAAGATCCTTGACACCTGTGTACGCTCAACGCATTTACAAGACGGCCTGAAGGAAGCTTGTGATTATCAGAATTGCGGTGTCATCGTTCGGTATAACTTTTCTTATTAGTCTCTTACCGTCCCATTTCGGAAACGCAGGCTTATATAAACATATGCAGTTTCGTAGAAGTAGGTTGAGGTGGATCCTCACTTTCTCTCTTCGGTTACTAGTAAAATAATGTTAGTAAAATCCGGCAATAATCATCACAATGGATGATGGCACTGGTATGAAGAATCAGTCTAGCTGCCATGGCATTCAATACCAAGGCATGTCATTCGTAGTTCAAATCGTCGTGAATATATCCTCTTAAATTTGAGCAGCCCAATTGTCCGACGCGCGCGCATCATGACAGGTTGCAACCCTCGCAGGGGAAAAGGCTATTGTCTTGCAAAGGGATTGTAAAGTCCGATTGAGTCTAGACTTGAGGTCAAGCCTCTCGACATTTAAGAGCTTGCTTTCTGCATTAGTCGCAAATGACAAAGATGGGTAGTGTATCTGTTGTCGGCCTAGTGCAACGCAGAGATGGACTGAGATTTCTACGGCCATGTCACCTCATGGCAATCTACAAGCAACGACGCCATGAACGTCTTTCTTGCATGCCTAAACTATGTTGCTCTTCTACTCAATTCTACTTATTCGCACCCGTGGCATTTATCTTAACCACTTTCATGGTAGATAAGCCGCGATACTGGAATTTGTGTACTATGCTACGCCTTGGCAACCCGCTGCCTCGACCTAACCTACTCCCAGGCTGACCACAGTAGCAATACCTACCTGATCAAACAACACCGGGTACTGTAACCGCAAGAGGAAGACGCAGCCGTCCGACGACAGAAAGGAGACATCGCTACGTTTCGATTACTCGATATGCTGAATTGACCTGCAGTGTTGGCTACAGCGCGGAGATGAACCGACTCATCAACGCAGAGAAGCAATGCGAACGACGAAGAAACAATCGACGTCAGTGTTTATCATGGAAATTGAAAGGGGGGTAAGGTAAGATGGAACTAGTTAATAGTCCGTCGAGGCAATATGAAATCAAGCTACCAGCAGTGTGGCACGTTGGGAAAATCTGTGGCCACAAAAGCACCCTATAAGTATACAACATTAATATGGGTAAAAGCATCAGTATTGGTAGCTGTGGTTGAAGCTGGGTGCCAATTGGGAGGAGACGTGATCAAAAAAGGATAATGAATACGGATGATCTGACTGCAGAAATGGTCGTCGAAACCTGCGATATTAGAGCCAAAGAGGCATTTGATGGTTCTGTCGAGGGGTGGTGGAGACGTTTTGACAGCCTCCCCGCATCTCATGGTACGTACCATCCACCGTCCATCCCCCCATCCGCACACATTTGGTATAGGCAGGTACTAGCTGAGTAGCAATAGCACCGTATTTGACAAGAGGTATATCATGGGGAAGTGCTCAGCTGGTAAGGATAAGAGAGATGGTGGGGGAGGGGGCATGGGATGTCGGGTATGACGATGACGATACAGATATGGAGTGGTTACAAAGCCAAACGCACCACAGCGAATAGGCGGCCGCTGATAAGCCAGCTTGAGAAGGTGAGACAACATAGTTGCCTTGCCTCAGGAACACGCGACAAATCGAACTCGCGACATTGCAACGAGGAAGCACTGGCGTCCGTATCCGCCTTGCATTGGGGTTTCACAGATACGGGTGTGTCCGGGGGACTATCCGCGCCGAGGGGAAAAAAAGAAGAAAAAAAAGACCACTCTCAGAGAAAAGGCTTGGTCTCCCCACCCTTCTTCCCCGGCTCCATTTCTTCAGTTCAAAGAGGGTGTGATGATGTCGGTGCTGATGCCGCACGACGAATGCGTGTGCTCTCTCACACTTCGCTCACGGATGAGTGGACATGCCGATAGAGGAAAGAGAAGGGCGCCCACCAAAATTGCGCATGGGACAATCAGCCATGCTTCGTTGGCTGAGCACGCGGGCGGGCACGCGGTCTTGCACGTGCGGTTGGCCGACCCTCTAGCCGTGATGACTGCGGTTGTGTTTGTTCCTAATTGGGCATCGCCGGTGGTCTGCTGGCTGTACTGTCAACTTGGATATGCTATCTTGGCTTCCTCAGGTCTTATGGTCTCTTGGCCAAATGCAGTGTCTCGACCGGCCCGGACCCCTTCCACGCGGCCGAGCACAGTCATGTCCTTTTTGGATGGTTCGAGCGCGGACCAATTTTTTTTTATTAGCTTCTGCAGGGCTATCAGCATAAGAATTACTACTACAAGGTACTACTATGAGTCAAAAGTCAGAATATACATACCTCTTAGGTATGCAAGGTAGGTAGGTACTATAGGTATTAATATAGCAGGCACCTCGTTAAAGATGCTCCGGCAAGGATTGAAAGCGTTGGGGCGCTGAGACGGATTTAAGGCAACCTTAATAGGTGCCTTGCCCTCTAAAGCACGGAGTACTCCGTTTGAGCATTTCAGTCACATATGCTCGTCCTCCGCGGGCTGTCAGGTCGTGATATGTCAGCGCCGACGTGTCCGAGGTATGGTTTAATTGGCTCATCAGGCTCAGTACGCCCAACTCCGGAGCCAGCCATCATCACTATCTGGCCAATGAGTATACCACACCGAGAGGATTATCAGATGACTGCTTCACAGGCAACATTGCTATTAGCTGGCCCGTGGTCCCTTCGTTGGCCAGATAAGGCACCCTGCAGATCCCAAAGGCTGCTTGGCTGCCTGACAGAGAAGGAGGATGCCAGCGAAGGGGAGAGAGGCAACTCTGCGATGCGTGAACTCGTTTGTTTCGGGGGGGCCTGCAGACACTACTGTTGTGCATGCAAAACTTAACCTACTTCGTATGAACGTGGGTACCTAGATGATTTTAGGTGCATGGTCCGTATTATCACAGACGTTAAACAGACCCGGATACCACGTCCTGACCAGGGCTTTGGCGGCTCTGGCGGGATGCCGAGCGTCGACACGACAGGGAGTTGGGGGGGGGGGGGTCCATGGAACTTTGTTGATGAGATGTGCTTCAAGGCATTGATGCCTCATCTATGACCTGGATTCGAGCTGCTTCTTTCCACCCCACGCTTTGTAGCTTTTTAATTTTCTCTGTCTTGTCATTTATCTTCTTCTCCTTCTTCCTTCAACATCGTCCATGTTCTCACCAACGTAGACCTTTGCATCACTTTTGAGACTGTCTGCTGCTCATCTCCGATCATCACGACGTGCGCCACAGTCCTGGACTAGGTCACTTGTGCCCTGCCCTAGTCTTTATCTGAGAACTCGAAAGATTCGACCTTCTCCTTTGGGGCCGTATCAGCAGCACTATTCGCACCTAGGCATTCTAACAAAACGAACGACGACAAAAGGTCCTTTAGCAGATCGTTCTCGTCAGCATCTCTCCATCGATATTCCTCTTCTCCCTCTGCTTTCTCTCTTGAGTTTTTGTGGTCCTCCCTTCTTGCCTCTCATCGCCCGCCAGAGCAGCGAATGGCATACCGACGATAAGGCAGACTGATCTTACACGACGGTGGCTTCGCCTAAACAGACGACACGAAGGTGCTGCTGTGCATTTGCGGCAGGCACTGTGTCATCGATTTTGTCGTGGCTCCTGCCTACGCACTTGGTGGCTCTCTGATAAGAAACAGGCTCGTTCCAGCTGCACTGCAAGGCACCAATCGCCGGTCGCGGCATCCATCGCAGCTGCGCTTGACAGTTGGACCCGTTTGAATCCGTACCGGCCGTTCGCCCTAATCGCGCGCTTACTATTGGCCAGCTGACCCTCCCTGGCTCCTCCCGCTTCAGGCCAGGTTTTTCATCCTTTTTTCTTCCCTTGGGGCGGCGCCGAGTAGTACCAAGTGTGCTGGTAGTGCGTACTCCAGAGTACGTACGAGCTACAGGCCTCACGTGCCGTACGAGATACCAGGCGCAGCGTACCCCGAGTTCCAGAAGGCATTCTCCGCTGGGGCGCCTGCCGGGCCACCACCTCCTGCAAGCGTTGTGTCGGTCCCCTGAGGCCCACCCCAAGCAGCAGCCAACCCTTGTGGGTGCTGGCATGTCCCCACAGGTGTCTCGGGCTGTCTCGATCTCGCCCCGGTCTCTCGTGCCTACGCCATGATGTTATACACTAGCCATCCGGGACTCCCACAGTCTCCAACTTCCTCTCTCCTCCCTACCACCACCATTGCTACCACGACCACCAGCACGATTACCTACGCTTCCCTTGCTACTTCAGCGTCGAAACTTACGCGCTCCTCCCAAGCGAAGACGCGACACTGCATCCTATCTGATCCCACCAAGCCAATCGTCACCACCATTCCACCACACGCGAGTGATTCGAAGCATGCCGAGAGCAAGAACAGATCATCCATCACAGTCACCGTCACGCCCATCCGATCTCAGCTGCCTCGGCCTTCCAAAACCGATGCGGAAATGGGGAAGAACGGCTTCTCCACGCCTGATCCCACGGCCTCCGACACATTGACGTTGAGGCCACCGACGCCAACCAGTCCCGTTCAGATTCCCAAGCTCAACAGCCGCAGCAGGCAGTTTGAGACGGCCCATCCTGTGCGGCGTCATAACAGCACTCGCCGCAAAGCTCCGCATCATGTGCGCTCCCCAGAGTCCCTGTCCCCCTCGGTGGCTGCTCTCCTAGCTGTCACCGACATCCCGCGACCCCGACGGATGCAGCGAACGCCTCGCAGGCCGGATAGACCATTGGCCGTCGACGCCATCATTGCCGATGAAAAACAGCTCTCGGAGAAGGACCTCGGCTGGTCTTTGAGTCGCGGCAGCCCCATGGATGTCCTTTTGTCGCCTCCAGAAAGCCTCGACGATGATTATCTCGGTAGCGATTGCGGTAGTGTCTCCATGGGCAGGACGCTCTCTGCCGATTCCATCTCGTCGTTGGGAGACTCTTTTGGCAGCGACGTGATATCTTCTGTCGAGTCACCCCGGAGCTCAAGCCCTCAGTCTCTGCACCGGAGAAAGGCTAGCCCCATCCGTAAGTCGCTTGGGCCTATCCGCTCTCCTCCCGACAGCATCGACGAACACCCGCTTTCTCCTGCACTGCAAGATTTGGATGAACTGCATCCATTGAGCATCAAGGCGCCCGATTCCGATCAGCCGCCCTCATCTCCATTCACGACCTTCAAGCCACTCCGGGCTGTCTTCAAGTCTAATCTTACGGCATCACTACGAGCGCTTCGATCTGCAGCCAAGTCTTTCTCAAGCATCAACTTCCCATCCATCCCGCCTGATGACTTCATCACCCGGTCCATTCTCACCATGGACCCAAAGGTGCCATACGCCGACGAGCGGCGGCCGCCCGTCACCGAAGAGATGCCGTCAGCCGAGATACGTCGTTACCTGAATCCGACCACCAGGCTGTCGCGCGAGACGCCTTCCCGACCGCTTCAGCCACCAGGCACCTTTGCCGCCTCCATTCAAATGCAGACCTACAAGGTTCAGCGTTCGCGATCCACAGACGCTGCAGCCCGCAATTCGTACCCGTCCATCTCACCACAGTCCCCGTCTTCTGCCGCAGCCGAATCTTCGTCGATCGCAGGTGCGGATACCATCCCGCCCTTACCTGCCGTGCGACAGCGAGAGATGCGAGAGAATCCCGACTTCATTCGGGTGGCTGTGATGGAAATGGCCATGCGCCGACGTGGCAAGCTGGACAGCAACAAGCCTGGACGTGCGCGTTGGGCACTGCCACCGAGGAAAACATCAACTAAACCCTACGAGATTGGACCCGACGGTGTTCCAGAGCGATGGATTCCCCTGTCGCTGGACGATTAGTTTGCTAATGGAAATGGACCGCTGGGGCATTCGTCCCCTCCAAGCGCCTCCCGGCACGCTTCAAGCTGGAATTTCACTGGCCTTCGGCTTTGGCTGGTGGGCATCGGCGAACGCTCAAGAATCCAGGAGGGACCCTTCTTTTTTTTTCCATTGCCGACGTTGACGACAGATCCACTGCACAATGTAGTGGGGCCACGTCAATGTCTCCGCGGACATGGTCTGATTCCACTCATCAATGGCGAGCCATTCGTTTCCGTCTTAGGGTGGCGATTGGGCTCCAGCGACACATGGCCGACCCGGCACTGAAACGGGCCTTACAGCGTCCTCGGCTCCACATGGAAGGGCCTTGGAAGGCTCCTAGCCCTCGGGAAGCACGAGTCCAAAGTATCCATGTGAGCGATACACAAGAGACTATGGCTAAAAGGAATTGCCATGAATATTTTGTCGGCATTTACGCGCCTCTCGGCCGTGGCATAAAGGTGATGGGGGTGCAATTGATTGAGAAACAGCTGGCAGGCTGTGAGTGGATGATCCCCCGACATGGACGTTTTGGATTTACGGAGACGTGCGAAAAGAACGCATGCGCGTTGAAAAAAAAATTTTCTCTTGTGGGCAATTGAGCCAAGGCGCCGCCTTATTGCGAGCGACATCACGAATGGTTTCATGCTCGTTTCCTGATCATGGACTGACGCGAGCATTTCGCCGACACACAAAGCCTGGTCTTCCGACGCGGAACAGGGGCTTGATTGGGAAGGCGGAGAAGCACCACCACTCTCATGCGGCGGTGACACAAATTTCCGAAACGAAAGTACTTTTTACGCTCCTTCACAGGCGAACAATTCTGCTTAGGAACCGCAAGCATCCCTGCGACGTCGACATCGATAAGCAGTAGCGCTACCTAAGCGAAGCTCCCATCTTTCTTTGGGCCTTGATAAGATTTTGAGGAATTGATTTCCAGTATCAAAATTATCGGCTAGAGGGAACGAAAGGTCGGGCTCCCACTGGTACTTTTGCCTGTGTGCGCCATATGCGTCATTTTTCCAATCTTTTGATCTTTTGCATACTGTTCAGGCCCTTGGATCTGGCTCTTGGACTAGCCGCTTTTGATTCCTTCTTTTATGGCTTTTTGTAACCTGCCGCATCGGGATGCGTGGAGTCATGCATCAGCGTTTTGGAGTCAACTTGGGATAATACTTTTTTTCTTCTTTTTTTTTCTTCGGTATGGGGTCTATGGTTTACGGCTTTTTTGGTTTTCACGATGCTCTTTATCTACTCTGTTTCTGTTCAAATTGCCACATAGACTAGGAGGACGGGATGCAATTCCCAATGAATGGGGTGAGTGACATTAGTCGGAGCTGCGGGCACCGCATCACTACATACCCGTGTACACAAGCAACATGGAGAGAATGTTCAGAAAGAGTCGGTAGCGCCTGATGGGATCGTGCACAGAACCATGCGGTGGGAAGTTTATTTGGACAAGAGGTGATACAGAAATAGTTTACGGCGTCGCAAGGCGGGCATAGCGGTTTTAGTATTTTAGGTGTACACAGGACACATAGCGTTGACGTAATGCGTCGAGCAGAATTTGAGAACCCCTTACACATTATGTCTTCACTCTGAGCAATGAGTCATGTGCAAGAGATTTGCGAGGGGTTTTTAATTGGTGAACACAAGTTTCTAAAGACTCAAACTGCGCAAGTTGAACAGATGTATTTCTGACGTGTGTTGCTTTTGAGTTGACCGAAAGAAAGATGAGCTTGTTTCTACATAGACATGTGGAATCAGTATTCTCGGAATTACTATATTTGAGTTATGTATCAGCCTTCTGGGATATTTTTGGGTAGAAATTGCTACTTGACATTGTTTGGTTGCGATATAGGGTAAGGCGATACTGGCAAACTACCTAGGCGCTAAAGCAACGGCGTACGTATCCAAAAGACTTTTTTTTTTCCCCCGTGCCGCCACCTATCGGATAAATCCGAAGGCTTGCGAAGCAGTGAGTTTTGTTTGAATTTGATAGAAAATGAATAAATATGTACAAGAGCTACTTGAGCCATGCTCAATGATGGCCTTTATAGAAATAGTGGTTATGGTCAAGTCTATAGTTACGGGATGAAAGTAAGTCCGCTGAATTACGCGCTGAGTCAGCATTGCACCTACAGGGAATAGTGACTTAGAAGAATTGACCAATGAGAGAGAAAGAGAGACTTCAAGATAGAAGTTGCAACTTCTGGTTTCGCTTCGAAAAAACCCGGTTTTGCGGCTCGCGCTTATTTTTTTTCTTTGTGCCAAGCTTTTCAAGCGAGTGTCAGGGAACGATAGATCGATGGCTTGGCGCTAAGCTGAAAGTGGATGGGGCCGTGGACGTGTCTAGAGCCTTCAAAATTTTGCTGAGGCTTTCCAGTGGCGTAGTCTCGGCCTCGATCTGATGATTTGCTCCATCTTTTAGACTAGAACGGATTTGTTCTAAGCTGGTCGGTTCAAGAGGATTATGATTGTGATCACGAGAGACAACTGGACGGCATATTGTGTTCGAACGTACCAAATGTGGTGACTTTAATCCCAACCCGGCCTCATGCGAGCAGCAACCCCAGTGGATGGTTATCAAGAGGCAAAAAATATTCAAGCAAAAAAAGAGAAACATACAACAGCCGGTGTTCGCCAGTGGTCACCCACCTGACTACTAATCTGCCGGTTAGCGGCTTGTCTATGGGGGAGCAGACGGGACCCCGAATTCTCCGCTACCTATGGTCGTATGTGCTAGAACATCAGCTGTAGAGACTTATATGACTGACTTCTAGATGCACTAGAAGATCAAAAAAAAACATACAACAGCCGGTGTTCGCTGGTGGTCACCCACCCAACTACTAATCTGCCGGTTAGTGGCTTGTCTATGGGGGAGCAGACGGGACCCCGAATTTTCCACTACCTATGGTCGTATGTGCTTGAGGAAGGCACTGACTGACCTATATTCGCATGATTGTGCAGCAAGTAAAGAGATAGTAGAGGACATACAATAGTCGCTCGATAGTATGCTTGTCCTGCTTTCAGGGTTAAAGCCAGCTACGGTATATAGCTTCATACTCTAGGACTTCCATGATGTATTGTCTACGTGTAATAGACATTCCAACTTGGGATTATCAACTGTATCTCGAGCTTGATCTGTCGTATATGCGAGGTCCCTTAGTGGACTTGTATACCTTGGGCAGAGGCACAGTCTTAGACTTACTTATAGCTGCCGGAACAGTAGTCATCTCTCTATATATGTATTAGAGGCTGGTTTAGAGTATGGGACAAAGTGAGGTTACACCACGGAACAAATTTGAAGCAAGTCGGAATCTCAACAAAATTATAGCTTTATTTCGTATATATAACCAGCCAAGTCGTAGGCCTGGGCAGAAAGCTACATTATAACCAACCCCCCTCTACTACCCTCCCGTAAATAGACCATCGCATCAAGTCTCATCCTTTACTCGCCGTTGTTGCCCTCGTCGAACCAGGTGATGTAAAGACCCCAGGTGACATCCGTGTTTCCGTTGTAAGCAACACAGTTGCCCTCCTTGCCCTCGGAGCCACCGTTGACAGACGACTCGCCACCGCCGCTGTTGAAGACCTGGCAAGTTCCTCCCTGAACGGGGGTGTCACATTCGGCGATGCCAAAGGAGTTGGCGCCGTTGTACTGGTAGTGGTAGTTGATGTCGGTTTCCGTGACGACAAACTGATCGATGTAGTTGTGGCAGCTGGAGTCCGAGAAGAGGTTGACTTGAAGGTACTGGGCGTTGACGCCGAGCGCCAGGGCCATCATGCCCAGAAGGGTCGACTGAATCTTGGAGTGCATTGTGAAGTTTGTTTTATTGGTCTTGGCAAGTGCCGAGTGTAGATGGCTTTGAAGAAGAGGTGAGAGAAGAAGTGGAAGGGTTTGTTGAGTGACTGATGAGCCAAGAAAAAAAGCAGTTCTATAGCGTCGAGATGATGGCCTTTATATAGGTCGTTTCCTAGACTGAAGTCTTTCAACCGAACATGCATACCGACTGACGAGAATAGACTCCCCTGATTTTTGATATGATAATGGTTGTCTAAGCACTAGGAACCATGCATGCACTTGCTGAATCGGTCTAGTAGTATACATGCACTTCTTTTCCAATATCGTCCCCCCCTACGAAATTCCACCAATGATCCAGATCTGGAGACGCAGGTCCACGGCAAAAGAGAAGATCAGGGTCCAGACTAGGGACTCTTCGGCCGTAAAGTGTCCCGTATGCCCCTTGCAGGCTAAGATATGCTAATACTAGTGCCTTTGCCATAGAAGGGACTTTGTCGAGTGTAGGCATATTTTTCTGACCTACGACATTGCCTCATTGCCTTTGATGCATTGTACATTGGTCCTGAAGTAGATGGTCATTGAATACGCAAGCTGGAAAATCTAGAATGCCCAAATGCCACGTTAGAAAAGAGGCCTTCGGAGCATCGCTGAATCAAGATGGATGCTAGCCAAGCTTTTTCCCCATCTCCATCTATCCGCGTCCGCGGATAGAATATCTCGGGTTTATGCAAGTGAAGTCCCCCGGATCTCCGAACTCCCAAAGAAGAATCGAATGCAACGCGGATCCCGCGAATAGCATGCGGCTCCCATGCCAGTATTGACAACAAACAAGAGACAACACACACGACATTTGCCCACCCATACCCGTCGCTGCCTATGTCCCCCACAAGCGGGCGAATCACGAGTGTCCAATCTTTGTTCTGGAACTCGACTGTGGAGTTTTACGCGGCTCTGATAGAGCTTTGTATAAGGAACATTGTCCAATATAACGACTTCCGTCTCAGAGCCATAGTGAAGTTGTGTTTCCAGTACCTAAGCCGGCGGACGAATTTCCTCAACCGTATTAGCATTCTATATGCTGTCATACCTTTATTCTGAATCACGGCCATGGATTTCTCAATTCAAGTCCGTATATTTCATGTGAAGAGACTAGCTTGTGACCCCCCTGTCGGTAGTTGGCGGGTCTATCTCGAGGAAATCCACCAACGAGTTTCGCGCGGCAATACGGCAGTCCTATATTGTTACGGTTAAGTCTATCGCTTATGCCTCTCAGTCAATCTTGCGGTCAGTTGTACGATCAATTTTTCCGGCGCGACAAGTTATCTTATGTTCTGAGCTGCCGGATTAGGTCTACAAGGGGGGGATTTCTCAACGTCTACCCAATCTCCGTGCATGCTCTAGCGCTACTGAAGGATGCCGTGTAAGCTCACAAAGTTGGGAACGAAAACGCTAAAGAGGCCCTATGGAATAGGCCCTCCTACCCATTGCTCTCACATCGCCGTTTCTAATTGGAGGCAAAAAATTAAGCGATGAGGATCCCTTAGTGGTTGGGCGAAATTTTGTGAGATTATACGGCACTTGTACAGGGGGGGTCTTCCGCCTAGACCCTGTTTATATGGGGGTCAGCTGACGATAGAGAGAGGTCCATCGTATACACAAGTCAGGTTGTCAGCCGCAAAACCGATAGTCTAGCTCTTGCACTTGGGCTTCGCTTATGGCCTATTGTTCCAAATCCGAACCTCCCCCCTGAGAGGAGTTTCCTAGTTCCCATTTGTCTAACGACAACTGTCCTGCTCTGTTTGTGCCCTTTTTGTGTTTTGTGCGGTAACGCTCCTTGTTCATCCACTCCTTTCTGTTGAGACTTTTGCTTTCCTAGCATTAGTTGTTTGTTTTTCGAATTGAGTCCTGTTAGCGATTCCAGTTCATTACACATTGTCGTTTCTTATTTATTTGAATCCTCTTTTATCAGAGCAAACGCTTTCAACAAAAGAGTATCATCGCGCCACGGGCCCTTTTAGCCGCCAAGATGAATCTGGGTTCATGGCTTCGAGGGATGAAAATGACTGGTCGAAATGAGGCCGAATATCGACAAATGCCAGACATAGACGGCGATTCAAACGTGGGAGGGCCGGTTCAAACAAAACCACGAAGCATCGTGCAGTCGCTGTCTGTGTGGATGGTTATAGTAACATTGTCTATTGCCCTCACGATTTCCCTGGGCATCAACCTGAGGATGATACAACAGCCTGCCAAGACGGAGCAGTCTACTCAACGCAAACGCATCTCCTGCGGTGACACATTTGAAGACGCAATCAGCAGAGGCTGTACGTGGGACGAACTTACCAACGCTTGGATGCCGACAGAATGTCCTCGAGTGGGCAATAATGAATATCTCATTGCCGGCGGCAGTCTCAATCCAGCACAGTCCTGGGCCTTTTACGCAGAGAAGCAAGGGACCACTCTCGTCAACAGGTCCTCCCTCGTTCCTCAGAACAGCTCTGACATCTTGACCGGCTTAAACGGTTGGTGGACTACAGAGGGTCAGCACGCGACTCATTGCCTCTATCTGTTGAAAAGGTTGGCTACCGTGGTGCACTCCAAGGACAGTTTGGATTTCATGGCCGGCAACGTCAATCACACGACGCACTGCATACACTGGTTGTTCGAGGTAGCAAAGGAGTCACCGACCTGGAATGAAATCAAAATCAGAGGTCAATCCAACATAGGGCACTGTTAACCATGGGTGGGCAGGGGAGCTTTTAGTTTAATCATTATTTCATACATGTAGGTATATATATATATACATAACCCATCATCCTGCTTAGGCGGAGAAGACACACACTCAAGTTGCTCTACACAGGACACGCCTGTCATAAGCTGATGAGGGAAAATTATATTACAAGAGCGACTTCCCTCTACAAGGGAGACAGACAATTCACTGTGAAGAATGCGAAGCCTCTATCATCCCTTGGTGAGGGCAGTAGCTTGCGAGGTTTGACCGGCACCATTGGCACAGACCGAGCCTCTCTCTCATACTAGACTCAACTCTTATTCTTATGAAAGCGTCACCGCCTTTTCCAAAAAGGCACTGTCAATATTTAGTATTTATATACTGTATGAAATAGCGATATGTATCGAGGCGGCCGACCACACTGGTTACGGTGGATGTAGACGAGCATCTCTTTCAAATCTAACGGTATACTCCAATTGCGGCTTGATCTCATATCTGTTTTTCCTTTAAATCGTCTTAGATTGCAACACTCGTAATGCAACGCAAATGTCAGTTTCTATCCTTGTAATCACTCCTTTACTCCATCTCAGTAGTCCTGTCAAGCCATGTCATCATTCTTTTTACTCCATCTCAATAGTCCCTGTTGATTCGGTTAGAAACGCATCCACGTGTATTATGCTTGTCGGACAGATTGGATGGAAAATGACTCACCAGGAGGCTTGCTTGTGAGATCATAAGTCACACGAGCGATGCCCTCCACCTCGTTGACGATACGCGTTGAGATCCTCTTGAGCAAGCTAAAGTCAAATTCATAAGGCTGCGACGTTGTTAGTGCCATGAACTTCACACTACGACTGGAGACGACAAATTCTTACCTCGGCGCTCATAAAGTCGAGTGTTTTAACAGCACGAAGGCTGAAATTCAAGTCAGCAATCATCTTATAGGAAAAAGTGGGGGTTGAGAGTATGATATAATATCTTCATGATGGTATTCTGTCCCAAGATGCCATTTCCTTCGCAGGCGATAAATGCCCGGTAGGAAGACTGCTTGCGCAGGAAAGAAAGATGGCTGTAGAACAAATCAAAGACTTACATAGCAATGTATCCATAAACCCGAGCGTCGCCCTGGACACCGACAGCTGTGGAATTATCAGCAATCAAAGCAACGCAATTGAGAACTCGTAGAGAATCCACTGCGGAACCAAAGCAGAACATGGAGTAAAATACGTACCCCGGTCTTGGCTGATGGCAACGTAGGCTTGGCTCATCTATTGGACGGTTAGACAGGCTCACAAAGAGAAAGATATGGGTCTATTTACCTCGTCATACACGCCAGCCGCTCTTATTTCAGAGATAAAAATGTGGTCCGCAGCACGAGCAATAGCGACTCTCTCAGCGTCAACCTGACCAAGAATGCGGATCGCAAGACCGGGACTGTTGATGCAGAACGTTAGAGCGGATCTTCTATGCGGAAGGCCGAGGTACGTACCCGGGGAAAGGGTGGCGCATCACCAGGTCTCTGTGAATGCCCAACTCGCGACCGAATTCTCTCACTTCATCCTTGAACTAGTCCAGAGTCAGTATTTGACAATCTTCTCATTGTATAGGCATCGACAAACCAGTTCTCGGAGTGGCTCAATTAGTTTCAACTGTGATGAAGCGTTAGTGAAATGTGTAGATCCATGGCTTTTTAGAATTGCAACGAAATACCTTGAGCGTCTCAGGAAGGCCTCCAACGTTGTGATGGGTCTTGATAGTGGCACTTGGTCCTAAACAAATGTTAGCTCATCGTGAATACCTTTTGAAAACAGCTAAACAAAGCGCGTTACCCTTGTAAGAGACACTCTCGATGCTAAAAGAAAAAAAGATGGTCAGCTTTTCACACGATGATAGCAGGTTCAAGGGTAGCCAAACATACACGTCAGGGTAGAGCTATTCAATGCATCGTCAGCGGTGTTTTAGTAAAGGAGCTAATGGTACATACAGTGCCTTGCAGGAACCATTCGACCGGGCCAGCGTTGGGGGTATCCTCGGCCTCCTTTTCGATCCGGAGTGCTTCCTGTTGAAAGAGATCGATGACTGCATTCAGGTTAGAGAATTTTAAGAACTGGTTAAGAAAAGTTCGAGGAAGCAAACATACAGGTTGCTCCGATGATCTTGCGCTTCTTCTCGGGCTCGTTCACACCCTTGAGGCGGCTAAGGAACAGTTCAGCTCCGTTTACAACAGTCAAGTTGATGCCGAGGTGCTTGTCAAGAGTCTCCTTGACCTGTTCACACTCGTTGAGACGCATAACACCTGGGGGGAAGCATGTTAGATTTCTGCGGGCTTATGCTGGGAATTGAACGAGTGCTGTCTCACCATTGTCAACAAGGATGGCATGGAAGCGATCGCCTGTACTGAGTTAGCTTCCCAATCAAACCTGAGATGAAGTTCATGTGCTAGCAGCGGACCGTCGGTCGGTTAAGTAAGCGGTGCATCAGGCCCAGAGCGGTAGGAGCACAACCCGTATCTTGTTTCAGACCGAATCTCTAGTCACCCCGTAGGCACCAGAAGCCGGACAAGTGGGTCATGCTCCGAATGTGAGCCTGCACTCTGCCGCGCTGCACACACGCCACAAGCTTAACCACCCCGAGTAAAGCTCGACTGCAAAGGAAGCAAAAATGCAAAAGGAAGTGTAGGGAACATACCAATCGCCTCTTGCATGAGCTTGGCCGCGACTGTTGAATCCACACCACCCGATACGGCGCCGATAACCTGAGCGCGATCGCCAACAAGGTGTCGGATGCGAACAATCTCCTTCTTGATGAAGTCCTTCATCTCCCAATTGGGCTGAGCTCCACAGATGTTGATGGCGAAGTTACGCAGGATCTCAATACCGCGGGGTGTCTATGATGGCCGAGTCAGCAGAGGCGAACAATGATTGAATCAAGAAAGAACTTACGTGTTCCAGCTCTGGGTGAAATTGGACACCTGCGTGATTTTTCAGAGTCAGCTAAAAGCTTATAGTAACAATACACCGTCAAAAAGAGCATACCGTATATGGGCTTTGTCTGGTGGGCGATTCCGGCGTACTCAGAGTTCCGGGTGCTTGCAATAACCTCAAATCCCTCAGGCAGCTTGACAAGCTTGTCAAAGTGACTCATGTAAGCTACAGAGATGTTAGATTCCATGATGAAGTTGATGGTATTCTGGGTGGTATAGTCTCACCGTGCATCGTCTCTCCTAGACCAGCGAAGAGACGGTTGACGTGGGAGTCTCCTCCACTGTGGATAGTGACATCGGCATGGCCATACTCTGCGAAGCCAAATCGTTAAAACGCCGGCTCCATTCGTCAATCAGTCTTCTCCGATTCACAAACCTCGAATCTTTCCACCAGCGACATTCTCGGAATTGATTCTCCAAGCAAGCTCCTGCGCAGAGTTGATCAGCTCCCACTCTAGCGATTTTCACGGGGTTGCATCTGCCGCAGTTCGCCAGATTCACGACTATTTCGCAGCATGCTGACAGAAAGTGGGCGAGTGAATGGGGATAGGTAGGAAGTCATGGACGGGACACTAATGTCGTGGCTTTGCAGGTTTCAGAAGTCGATGGGCATTAAGGTGAAAATTTACCTGGCAACCATAGCTAAGCACATGATGTTAGTATCGGTCTGACTCATAGGTAGCCAGAGGGTTCATACCAAATACCCAAGATGGGGACACCAATGTCAAAAATGGCCGGATCAACGTCTTGAACAAATCAGCATTGGAGCTCCCACAGGCATAGAAAGGGGAGATTTACGAGGTGCGTCCTTATCGTAGACAGATGCTGGGCCTCCGGAGAGAATGATTCCTTTTGGCTTGAAGGGAAGATCTGCCAGCTTGGTGGTGCATGGCAACATTTCGCAGTACACTCGGGCCTCATTTCTCAACCGACGGAGAATCAAGTGGGATGTTTGAGAGCCTAAATGACGAATCGTATAAGCATTGAGCCATTATGAATGGATTTTAATGTTGTCGGTAACGACGTCGTCGAGGAGGTGAATTGCAGATTCGGCGGGGTTGGATCGGAGTTTGTCGTCTGTTGAGGGAGAATGGGTTTGGCAGAGCACGGGGAAAAAAAGTCAAGGGAGCAGGCTTGACAGACCAAAGTCCAGCAATAGGATAGTCTATTAACGAGATATTAGCGAACAAAAGATATATAAATGGAGCATGGATGCCTCCTTCTGGTGTTCGTTGGTGTTTCTGACTGTGTCTGCCATCAGGAACCACTTGGCGCATGTGGCAGTCTGCTATTCACTGCCCGAACTGTATTTTTGTATTCGAATGGTGGGTATGGGAACTGCCTTCTGAACATAATTGATTTATATCAGTCGTCATCGTGTTTGGAGAGTAATTCGTGAGAGATTGCGAAAGCTTCGGATTCAGAGGTTGCTCGATGGAAGTAATTGGGGTGGCAGACAGCGCGCGACACAGTCAGAGGCATCAAGGAACCTCGCAGATGGCTTTTCTTTCCTTCTTTCCGTGGCCTATTTGGGGGGGGATGAAGTGGACATACGTCAAAGGTGTTGTGAGGCGCCTCAGCCTCAACGTTTGCCGCCATCTTGGATGTTTTGTTCGGGTGCGAATTCGGAGTTGCTGGTGAGTCTCGAGTTTGCGCCAGAGAAAAAAAGAGGACCAGGAAAAAAAAAAGTCTTGGTTGTTCACCAAAATCTCTGCTAATGGTGGGGTCGGGAAAGCGCAAATGTGGCGGGGGTGGGGCAGCTGGCCTCTTATCTTATCGGGGATCTTTTTCGGGGTCTGTAGCACTCTAGTGTGGTGAAAGGTCTTGGTTTATTCCTACATGTATTCTAGCTATCTGTGTGCTGTGCTACTTCATGTGCTGTGCTACCTCTTTATGTGCTTAATTTGGACTACAAGGTACCTGAGATTCCTCACATTAGAGGCGCCACTACTAAGTACCTGGTAGGTATAGAGGCAGCTTTTAAAAGAGATATCCAACGTATAAGAAATTATAAGGTTGGAAGGTGGAAATAAATATAATAAGGGTTGGGATGAGGAAATAAAGAAAAATAATAAGGAATATAATAAAAAAGAAGATTGAAGATGGAAGATTGAAGATGGAAGATTGAAGATGGAAGATTGAAGATGGAAGGTTGAAGATGGAAGGTTGAAGAAGGAAGGTTGAAGAAGGAAGGTTGAAGAAGAAATATCGCAATGGTAATGTTGGGGAGCTCATAGACGTCGTTTCTGGTTGAGACGTCGATTGTGGTTGGTGGAGGGGTGGCTGGTTAGTTTGATCAATAACTGGTTGGTTTGTGTGTTTTGTTGTTGAAAAATTATTTGTCCAATTGCTACCAATTGTCACAATGTGGCTCTTGAACTAGGAGAAGATGAGGATGAATGATCTAAGCTTAGAGCTAACTAGAGGCTATCACCAATGGTTCTATCAACAACAGTTGATGACTAAGCATACCATGGCCTCATCGAGGCAAAGAAGGTTGTGTTCGCTAGGAAGGAAAAAACGCAGGATAAAAACGAAGGAAAACGGACCTTGAGATAGCCTATAACTAGGTTAGTTTCCGGGCTAGCTAGGAAGGGAAAAAATGAGGAAAAAATAAAGGAAAATAGACCTTTGACCAGGCTAGCTGCCAGTCTAGGAAGGTCGTAAGTGTTGAGGGTCACATTGTTACATGACCCTAGCTCACAGGGCTATTGCTATAGAGCTCCTCTCTTCTTCCCCCACCTTAGCTTAGCTTGATCATCATCATCCCTTCTGAGAATACCACACATTTGCTTTGCCTTGCCTTTGCTTGCGGAGCCCCGTGCCCGTCTCTTTTGATCCTGATCCCTTGAGCTAGTTCCGTTATACTATTGTAGGTATTAGTGATGGCGGTTGCCCAATTCTGATTGTCGTGATTGCCGTGACGTGGCACATTGGCCATGGCGAATATATATATCATCCAGTGTAGATTGCATTGCCCGGTGTTGATTCCAGTACTGGCCTAGTCGGGTTGTCAGTGCATCAAGTCGTTGATCTTGTTGAGCAGATTTCGTCAAACTGGATGCATCAAAAGAACGAGGATTTAGTGCAACATTCTTTCACTATAAAGGCAACTTCAACCCCAAGCGACTAATAGCGACCCTTGATAGAGCACTCATTAATTATATCGGTTTTTAGAGCAAACTGCTCAGCCCGTCAGAAGACAAATTAACATGGGATGTAGTAAAAAATGAACTCAAGAATAGTTAATGCAAGTATCTTCCTATCGCAATATTCATTTCGTGTAATACACATCCCTAGAAAACTCAATGTCCTGCCAGATGCACTGTCTCGTCTGCCGTGCTCTGACGATGACCGACAACGTACTCTCGTGACATCATAATAATGGCCATAACAGCCGCGATCCATAATGTCACCTTATATATTATACCAGCCCTACAGTTATAATCAGTAAAAATAGCTAGCCACTAGAGTATATCATAGGAGCACCCCTTACAACAAAGACACCTAGTGCTTGATGGTGGGGGCGGTGACAGCAGCATAGGCCGCGGTGATGGCGTCGGTGACGGTGGTGGTGGAGGAGCGGCGGTGGGAAGAAGAGGGTTCCCCTTTCTCAAGACTGATAACGTCAGTTAAACATCTCTCTCCAGATCCAAAAGTATTAGCAGCAGTAGCAATTCAAGACTCACTCAGAGGGGGTGTGGGTGGCGTCGGGGACGGGGTGGCTGAGGTGGAGAGAGGAGATGCGGGCTCCCTCCCGACGCGATCTCGTTCGGAATGCGTTGCTTTATGTGAACACAAGTTAGCAACAGCGTACGGATGCTTGGATTGTGAGATGGTGAGGGGCTACATGCAACATTGCTGCTACTGCTGCTGAAGAAGAAGAAAGTCGGTCGAAGAAGGTCGGTCAAAAACTGAAGATTGAAGAAGGAAGATTGAAGAAGGAAGATTGAAGAAGGAAGATTGAAGAATGAAGATTGAAGATTGAAGATTGAAGAAGAAGAAGTTGAAGAAGAAGAAGAAGAAGAAGAAGAAGAAGTAGAAGTAAGGTAAGATTGCTGGGAGTTGGATGGATTCTAAATCATTCCAAGGGTCGGTATGGATTTTTATTATTATCCCATTGTCACCTTCCGTCTATACTAATCTAGGCAGTCGCGGTCACAGTCACAGAAGATAAAGGTAGTAGGCCAGCCAAGGTTTATGCCAGTATTAGTACTTGCTTATTTCAGGAGGCAGGATACAGACAATCTCAACAGGACTCCTGCCCGAAGGTATGTAGAGACTTTCCTGTATATACTAGGTAGGTAGTGAATTTTGGCGGCGTCGCAGCCTTCTTTGACCCCCTTCATACATTGTCATAATGAGTGAAACGCCAAAAGTATCAAGCCAGCCACTCCCACAGGAGGAACTTTACCTTTTTGCGTCGGGCCGATTTCTCTGGATATATAAACCAGACGTACAACCACATGTTGCATAGGTTAGCTTTAATTCGCCAAAGCCAGCTAATTGATAGACAAGACACTTGCACAATCACCTATCAATCATGACTGCAGCATCGTCACTTTTGACTGGAGAATCCTCAACCACGGGCGCAGAATCAGAATCATTAGCTCCATCTACGCCTGTAGACAAACCTCGCTGCACGCACTATATCCCCTGCCATTGTCCCTCGCTCCCCGAATATGCTTCTCCACCGCTGGGAGATGAATCGTCTCCATTATGGCTGCAAAGACCTCATAAAGACGAAGACTATAACAACACGATAATTAAGCATACGAAAAGCCTGGGTTATCGATGGATAGCGGCCGCCTGGCATGATGCGTGCTTGGCTATCAAGACTCGTCGTCCTCTAACACCACTTAAAGAACGATCATTCCAATGGCTGATATCAGCCGACCTTATTCCCCGAGGATATGAAGATGGGCAAGCGCCATGGCGCATGCTTATACGGTCCTATCTTACAGACCTCCCCTTTCAATTAACTCAAGGAAACATTAGGCGAGAGTCCATATATTTATGGAAAAACTATCCAAGACATCTAGGCCAAGTGCATGACCGCACAAAGCTTGATAATGCACCTCCTGAGATAACATGCGGGAGACGAGCAGTTTTCTCTCAACGTAGCTCGGATTATCATCATTGCTTAATTGGAGACTGGCTTGTTATAGTCTACATTTGGGCTATTGATAAAACATGGATGGAGAGAACTGACTTTTTAGACTTGGTCTCTTATGATAGTGTGACCGGGTAAGTAACTGAAGCTTATGCCTTATACACTATATTGTTTTAAAATATGGACCACTGATATATTATTTTCTTTAGTGTTCGCGCTTGGGAATTTGTTAACGCAGTTGACGACACTAATACTAAGATTCCACACCTATTCTACCAATGTCACATAAGGGACTCTGTAGAACAGGATGCCATCTACGCTGGGCACCCATATCAACACTATAACTCTGTTCAGATGGAGCCTGGAGACCCAGTACCGGCCAGACTTGCAGGTTTAAGAAGCTTAATGAATGGGCGGGGAAGACATTTGTATTGTGCGCCATATGAGTATGAAATGTGTGATGACAGGCATTCATATGAACTGCATGGACCGCCTGTAGGGGGTAGAGCTTCAAAGACTTGAATTGCCATAAGATGCGGGCTTTGTCTACTAGATGGAATCTTGAAAAATATCTACGTAGAATTAGTTTAATTTCAACGCTGCCGAGATTGAATTGTCGTGTACTTTTTTAAATTTTAGAAGCCAAAGGCGCCGGATATAAAAGACTTTGAACCGCGTTGTAGAACTTGACGGGACCCCGGATTTTCCACTACCTATGTTCGTATGTGCTTGGTTGTTGACTGTTTGAGGCTTATATTGGGAAGACCTCTAGTCATAAAGAACTCTCCTGGCATCACTGTATCGCGAACCTTGGACATTCACGCCTTTCTTCGAGGTTATAGCTATTAAGCCGAACCCTTGAGCGTTTCATACAAATTCACCATCCGGGTCTGGTCACTTCTACCACGTACGATTGTCTATGAGCTTCGCATACTCTGACGATTTCTATAATGAGAGGTGGACTTGGATTCAATCCGCTGACTCATTTTCGGGCTCACTAGGTCATCGGACATCAAGTCGTGGACATTATCTTGTCGGCCCCTTGCATGCAGGATCTTTTCTGTACATTGATTAACTTTTCTCGCGCTGTCGATGACTCAATTTTACCAATACAATCGGGCGTCGAATGATGATCCCTGAATGGCTGGGTCAACTGAGCTCTCGCACTGTTGCTGCCAGCTATTGTATAGCTGATAAGGGTAAGCATGCGTTACAATGATGACTAGAGAACGATGAAACTCGCTTGACTTGGGTGTGACAATGAGAGTTGTCCATAATTGTAAGTATCCGGCTCGGACTGATCGAGTCCTTCTGGCGTGGCTGCTAGATATGTAGACGTACTATCGCAAGTATCCGGACCAACTACAATTATACTCATAAAACAATTAGAAGGTGAATCTTCAAGCTCGTTATTTTAATGAAAACTTGCCAGACGTCGTGTAATATTGCACGGAAGAAGGCGTTCCGTCAGTGTCCATATCCATCTGGCTCTCGAACTGGGGTTCGCTGATCGCTTCGGTTACTTCAACAGGCACGTCGGGTGCTTGGAACAGGTCAGACGGGTCGGGGTCGGCCAGTTCGATGTCGAATTCTGGATCTATAGTATGTGCTTCAGGCCTTCTGAAAGATGACAAAACCTCGGCCAATCCATACTCGGTGTGCAAGCAAACACGCTTGGACACCACATGGTTGTTCTCCTCCCGGTCACTTAGATCGAGATATCGTTTCGCTGTGTCGGTGCTGCGCAGGTTTGGTACGTGCTGTGTCCAGTTGTAAGACTCCATGATGGGCCAATATTCACAACGATATAACGAACCGGGATGGTAATTATCAGGGTGATGATGGGAAAAGATTGAAAAACGATACTCCTAATTTTCTTTTACCTGGTCTTATCGATGGCAGCACAGCCTGCAGTTAGTTACCCAGACAGCCTATGTAGCTGAGCGCCCATGCCTCAGCCTCACCGAAATGAAGTAGATTAGGCATCACTGTGTTTTATTGGTCGGCTTTATGCATCTTTATACATATTTGTTTGGATCGTCTGGTGAGCTGGATGGCGACTGAGGTTCCCTCTGAGTGGCATCACCTACGAAATCTGCGTACGTGAGTTGAAGGGTGTCTCATACTACCATATTATTGATTCAGAACATTGACAACACGAAATAAAGAACCAACGCTTTGCTCATGTGTTAAACAAATCTGCGTTCATGTCGTTTTGGCCACTCGAGAAAGACGGCATAGTGCCACGTCCCTTGCATGCTGCGCCACCGTACACGATCCGCACGCCATGGCGGTCAAAATCAATATAGATGGATCGACATGGTCAAGGAAAGTGAACAGCGCAACATACTTCCGAGTAACTTACTTCGATACCACGCGCGCTGGGTTGAGAAAAAAAATATAAGATCCCTTCCAGCTGGAATCGACCTGTATCTTAATGATGGCTTGAGGATGTCATCCGCGTATGGTGGGACGCTCTGCACACGCCGACCATATCCACGATCCATCCGTAGTATCAAAGTATGGTGTTGTAAAGGGTCTACCAATATCATTTCGAAATCGAATAATAGATGAGCACCGATGTGTACTGATATTGAGACCGAAGCCGCTGGTGTGGTTGACAAGTTTAACTGCCGGGCAAGCTATAATATATATAGTAATAGAACCACTAGAAATAACATCATCTACTACTACCGCGGCATTCGCTCAAGACTCTACTTGATGAAATAGCGAGGATAAATGACAGAGTATTAATAGCGTCGAGGAGGAACTGGGAGGATGAAGCAAGAACTCATAGAGGCCCGACATTGGAGAATTGAGTCTGCATACAAAACCATGCAATATGCTGCTGAACCTGCTATTGATTGGTATTGCTACCTGCTTATTTTGCTATTCACTCGGTATACTAATCCGACGCCAAGGTAACCCCGTCCCTTACGTTGGATGAAGCCTAGGAACCCAGCACGTGGATCTCCTGCGCATAGAGCCATGGTGTTAAGACGGCAGAATAACGTTTAAATCAGCTCATCGAGTTCCGGAAGAGACTAGCACGGAAATAATAGCTAGCTGTAGCCAATAAAAATGAGCGATCCTTAGGAGAATTGAGTTGTTCCTTGTGGAACCGGCCGTGGAGTTGCGAATCGGGTAAACGGACGGACTATCGCCCCAAAACTGACCTGAGAAATATGGGCCAAAGTGTGATTGACGTCTTTCTATCCACGTCCTCCCCAATCCACGGGCGTCAAAACGTTGCCGGCACAGGATCCATCTTGGACCACTTGTACGGACTAAGGTTCTGGTGGTGGTCGGCGCCACGCCCGAAGTAGCCGGTGGTGCTTTGCGGATGCGGAGAACCACTTATAAGCTGCATCGTTTGATCAACATGTCGTCAGGATTGAGAGTTCCATCAATGAGCTGATACGAGTGCCCAATTCTCTTTTGCTGTCGCTTGTGCTATTCTCCTTGTATAATAAAAAGGACGAGTCCTCCGAGTTGAAGATTGTCGTCAGCAGCGGACAAGGGCAAATTGTAACGAATGCTTTTGGATGCTGCCTTTGTTGTCGTGACGTGAGACAATTGAGGCTGGCCCGACTGACGCTTTCGTATCATTGAAATAAGATCTTGTGCTCCGTTCCGGGATTAGAATACATACATACATATTCACCACCATGGCTGCCTATCTCACTCAGCGCATCTCGCACCCTCACCACGGCATCACCGTCTCGCGAGCTGGGACGCCGGCGCCGGAGAAGAAGGCCAAATGCGCCGCGCCCATCCCGAATGTCGCCGCCAAGGGCGTTCCCTTTTACACGCCCGAGCAGGATCCCACGCCGGGCAGCGCCGCTCAGAAGCAGCAGTCCGGAAAGCCTGTTCCGAAGCTGTTTACTCCTCTCAAGATTCGTGGCATTGAGTTGCCGAATCGGATCTGGGTGAGCCCCATGTGTCAGTACAGCGCGCACGAGGGGTTTCACACGCCTTGGCACATTACACACTACGGTGGCATGGCGCAGCGAGGTGTGAGTCGTTCTTTTCCTTATATGCCGTTGGGTGAGTGAGAGAAATGTAAGTGTTCAAGCTGACGCGAGGTGACACAGCCCGGCCTTCTTATGGTTGAAGCTACCGCCGTGCAGGCCAATGGTCGCATCACACCCGAGGACTCCGGCATTTGGCTCGACGCGCATATCGACACACTCAAGAAGCATGTCGACTTTGCGCACAGTCAAAATACCCTCATCGGCATTCAGCTCGCCCATGCCGGGCGCAAGGCTTCCACGGTGGCGCCATGGCTCAGCTCCGGCGCAACGGCCATCGAGGAAGTCGGCGGCTGGCCGGACGACGTGGTCGGGCCCAGCAACGAGCCCTTTGACGAGCATTACCCGACGCCGCGGGCAATGACTCTTAACGACATTGCCAAGCTAAAACATGACTTCCTCATTGCTGTTCACCGTGCAGTTCGCGCCGGGTTTGATGTCATCGAGCTTCATTTTGCGCACGGCTACCTTGTTTCCAGCTTCTTGTCGCCGGCCGTCAATAAGCGGAAGGATCAGTACGGCGGAAGCTTTGAGAATCGCATTCGGCTGGCTCTCGAACTTGTCGATGCCACGCGAGAAGCCATTCCCAAGGAGATGCCCTTGTTTGTGCGCATCAGCGCAACTGACTGGCTCGAGACGAATCCAGAGTGGAGAGGTGCGCCCAGTTGGAACGTCGACGAGAGCATCAAACTGGCCAAGATCCTCGCCCAGCGCGGTGTCGACGTGCTGGACGTGTCAAGCGGCGGCAATCACCCGCGGCAAAAGGTCATTGGCGGAACCGGGTACCAGGCGCCATTCGCTAAGAAGATCAAGGCGGCCGTGGGCGATGCTATGCTGGTAAGCACGGTGGGCAGCATCAAGACGGGTGATGTGGCACAGAAGATCATTGAAGGCGGCAGCGATGCCGACGACACGCCAGTAGATCTTGTCGCCGCGGGCCGCATGTTCCAGAAGAACCCAGGACTGGTGTGGGCGTGGGCGGATGATTTGGAGGTGTCCATCAATCTTGCGCATCAGATAGGATGGGGCTTTGGAGGACGGGCGTCGAGGAAGTCGACCAATTCGACAGTTCCTTGATTGTGCTATTCTTTTGTTAGGGTGGTGTACCTTGCCTTGTTAGAGCCGTAGAGCTAGTCGTGGCACAGGAAATGTTGCCAAGTCTATAAGTATGTAGTTTTGATATCTAGAAAGAGATTTACACACCATATGAATGGGTGCCAGGAGATACTCTTAACGTCATGTGTGTAATGGCACTTTGTACTTGCCTCTAGCTTAGCCGACCTCAGAATCAGCCACAACACCGAATGTACGGACTATAAAGATTCGGGATTCTTTGGCTGCTTACTTTATCAGACAAGGAAAATAATCTCTCGCAGGCAATACTCTATGATATGGAATTCTGAAATTGCAATCTTCTCCATTGTAAGTCGTAATAATGAGCTGGCGCTTCATACATACTAGGAAAGTGTGGAAAATTATGTCTTCTGCTAATGTAAAATACACACGCTTCTGACTGCCCAACGTGATGATTTACCTGATCCTTTTGTCTCAGACAGTTCCATGGAAATTGAGTTGTCATGACGTCTTCCATTGGCTGTCAAAAGTATGTGACTCTTAAACGTGAATCCTTCTATGAGCGGCTAAGCGAAAATTTCACCCAGTTGTGTTCATACGCATAACCTACGCATAAGTGGTGATTGAAAACATAGGTAACGCAAGAGGTATCTTTGTCGTCATGCCGACTCGATATACGTAAGCCATGTGGCGAGCCGCATGCGCTTCTGAGACATTCTTTGCCGATCGCGACAAGCCATTGAAGCCATAGCTGTGAGACCGGTGATATGTAGATGTAAGGATGAAGTATCTAATGTAGTATATGAATGGGCTATATTGATGAGATGCGACGTCTGCAGTAATCCATTGCATAAGAAGTTCATGAGACCGCGCAAAACAAGACCTTTTTCTTCCTTCTGCACTATCCACGTACTGATTTGAGTAATGAGACCGTGATATGACTTGCAACTTTTGACTTTACACGGAAAGCATCAGGTGTTGCATGGTTTGTGGAGGTCACAGATGCGAAGCTTGCATTATATGAGCCGTTCAGCTTGAGGTGAGGTTGGCAGCAGTAAAATAAAGTTCGAGTTTATATTTAAATTCATATTAATGGATCCTATGCCTCTATATTAAGCTCGGCAATTGTATAATACATGTATAATTCACGTCGATTGTGTATATTGTCCAGTGCTCATACATGTCAGCCATGATGACGCGCATACTGTCGTCGATCTCGACATAGGAAAGCCGAGCGCACCGATCGATGTAGTCTGGCCTGTGCATGATGCTTCTAATGAGTTTTATTATTCTCGATCTCTATAATCTCCCTGAATTCTTCTGACCATGGACTGTCACAGAGAAATAACAGCACCTGCGCATGCGTCACCATTTCAATGATGTCAGGTAGTTTCACCCTGCGTCAAAACCTATAAGTACGGCGCTTCGCATCATTTTTGAACACTCTTTTCTCCCTCTTCATCAACGTCTTCTGTGATTTTAAAATCGATTTATCTATATTTAATTCCTCATAAACTGCATTCACACAATGTCAAAGTACAACAAAGAGACCTACGACGCTGTCAGCGCAGAGGCTCCCGAAGGACAGGTCCAAGATGATTCGTATGTTACGGGTACAAAGAATGAGCCGGTCCCAGTTCAAAGCGACAATGCCAAGGTGGAAGACCCCGTTGAGGAGTCAACAGCCGATTCCGATAAGCAGTTAGGTATGGACTATAGCATTCTATCAAACTCGAAAGACGTTCATGTCTACAGTATAGCTAATCATAATCCAGAACGAGATGATAAAGAGGCAATTGACAAGTCTAATATTCTTGATGAAAGAACTCGAGGTTCCAAGCCAACAGGATCGTATCAAGAGCCTGGGGAGGAGAATTTGGGATTGACAGCTTGAGGACATCTGCCGTTCTCCTGAATTCATCTACAATAACAATGAAGAGATCATGAAACATATCTTTCTTCTCTCAAAATCTCACCATCTCTAGTCGGCTTGATGCGTGAACATGTAGAAGTGATGGATTAACAGTGCAGATGCACTGGGAATTACTACATTGCAGACCCGTCTAATGTACAAAATATGAGGTGGACTAGACATTGCAGAGCAATTCCCAAACTTAAGCACCATACATCAAAGTTTTCAGCAATAGACGTCCTGGTACTGTGATCGATGAGAATCCCGAAAAGTGTCCCGAGTAATATAAAATACAGATCCAGTCAATCATCGAACTTCAAACGCACATTGTAACTTTCAGAACCAATGGTCTGCTTAGGGTTCGAGGCGTCATTCAACCTCCGATGCGTCTCCGGGGGATCGGCGCCGAGGATCGGATCGGAGCCGCCGCTCTTTACAGTGATGTTACATATGTACTCAGCGCCATGTAGATGCTAAAGCTAAAACGCCTCTAGTGGCTGTCTACCGCAGCCTCTCCAACGTAGTACTTTTGCACACTTTCTTTATTAATGACTTGAGTCGGCAGGTCGTCAATACTAGGCCATCTATCGACTGGCTATTGCTTCTTGCTAATAGTGTTTTTTTTTTTTTGTGTAAGATCACATGAATCACATCTAGCGTGAGTGGTAATGTCGTTGGAGAAGTCAGACTTCCTCTAAATGTCGCCTACGCGTGGGAGAGGAGCTATGTGAGCAATAAAGATGATATATAGGTCTGAAGGGGCAGAGACACTGCTTCGCTCAATCCCGGACCGGCAGGAATCATCATGGATGTTCTTTTGGGAGAATGAAGGGATCCATCGCTTCGTCTGGGGAGTGGAAATACTCGGGCTATTGCGAGTGCAGGAGGCCACCTTGACCCGTGACCGTAATACTTTGCTTTTCGCATATACAACATTGAAGAAATCGCAAACCAATTGCACGGCCTGTATTAAGCGCCTGACTTACACTAGCCCGCCATTGCCTGCGTGTTGGTCCTTAGCGTCATTTCCTCCATTTATCTCGGCCGTTATGTGGTCCTTTTCTGTGTCCTACCTGGCTCCTTTCCCTTTTTCGGCATGCCTGTACGCCTGTAATTTTTCTTAAAGAAATAGTTTGTGGGCCTCAGATAAGCTTACCAAAGTTGTTGGCTTCATGTTTGCTGGGTATCATCGTTAAACAGCGCTGGATGCAGATGGTCATCAGGACCGGCTGCTATAACTCAAAAGGACTCAAAGTCATTCCATAGTTATCAAAAAATTCCCATGTATTTCAAGCCTCCTTCATGAACAGTTGCCAGTGTGTGGCGAACGTACACGTTACGAGAGCCCAATGACCCTCAAATCTGCATCTCTGCGCCATTCACGGCCAGTCCTTGTCTTTCTAGTGCTCATCCTTGTGTTCAACACCATATGCCATGTGTCGCCGAATTATAGCCCTCATGTCATTCGTTTACATGATGTGTTAACTAGCTTCACAGCCAGAGGTCAGGCCACAGTGGAGCTCTTTGCACCTTTATCCACCATCGTCAGCTCGTCACCCGGTGGTCTGGCGCTCATAGCCGTAGCATCCCACGTTGCCTGGCCGTTAGTGGGCGTCGTGTGTTTGAGAACGGTACAAGCAAATGACCGATTTTTGGCAGTGGGCAACTTTTGGATACGGCAAGCTCTGAACGCTTTGTTGATTGGCATAGTGTGGCTTTCTGGTCCTGTAAGACACGAACATGCCCTCTCACTGGTAGGGTGCCGCATTCCACCATGATCCCAGCAACGAAATGTCGAGATCAGCGCTGAATATTTGATAGCTGAACGAAGTAGCAGATGCACTTTTGACTTTGTCTCTTGTGATGGCGACAGCTTGGGAAGATCATCCTCGATGGCTGCGGGTGTTGCTCTTCCTCGGATTCGGAGAAGCTCTTATACTCGCTAGCTACGCGCTCGGCTGTAATAACATCGACGCACTTGTGGCGTACCTTTTATTATCTGTTGCTCGAGGAAGAATGCTCGCGCAAAGAGTAGCAGATTCCAGCTGCTCAGCAGTGAGTTTGACCCGGATTTGCTTGTGTCTCTCGAAAGAGGCTTCTTGTTCACAGCTTATAGGTTGCTCTTGTTTGCGAGGGAGTCTCAAACATCTTGATATCCTTCGCAGTGTGTCCAATGATGGCTATGCTGTTATGCGGAGCACTCCTCCCGACTTCAGAATTCGCAGCTGGAGGCAACTATAACCTACGCTATCTCTCAGCTTCTGCGCGTAGGGACTTGACTCCATTTCCAGCCATCCGACCCTCGTCAACACATGCCGCACCTAGCTTCAGTCTCCGTCATGGCGCAGCTTATACGCTATATGTTCCAGGGGCGGGCTTTCTCTGGAGTGATTCGATGGTCTGGATGCAAAGTCTGCCAGAGAGATTGCGAGACTCTTCAAACCACTACGATGACGAGAGCGGGAAATACTGGTCTTTCGAAGGATCGTACCGCGTCTTCTTCCAGGATAAATTCCTTGAGCGCTACCCTTGGGAAGTCCACAAGCTTCCACGGCAACCACAAGAGTGGCGCACCCGCACTCCGCAGACGATCCATTCTGGCAGTACCGTACGCTTGTATGACTCGGTAGCCGCTCGATATCTCTGTGTCATACCCGGGGAGCGAATAGTAAGCGAAGCGGGCTATTTCAGTGCAAGTGACAGCGTTGAGCAGCCTGTGAATAGGATGCGACTTGGGTGAGTTCACTTGTCCATGATTCTTCACACCCAACGCCTTTAAGCAATGCTGAGATATCGTCAAAGAACCAATCCTGAGCCTACATCTCCACATTGTGACTGGACCGTCTATTATGATCCAATGGAGGATAAAGGGATAAATTTCTACAACCACGAACATCAATGCAGTGTCAGCACGACCTTTCGCTCATTGCCTGACCCCCATGCTGGCCAAAGCAATGATACCGTGCTTCGCGTCCTCAACCTCAAACTTGAGACGAGTTGCACGAAAAGCGCCAGTGAGGCAAGCTCTCGGCTTTTTCTCATCGAAAGCACGAACCCCGTTAAACCAGCAGGGTTTACAAAAGAGAGGGCTTTAAAAGATGCGGCGACCACCGCTTCCAATGCTGGCGCCCTTCAGAGAGCAATGGACTATCTTGAAGCACGCCGCAGACTGGCTCGCTTTCGAAGATACCATAGTCATCTACAAGAGGAGGCGGTTGGTGCCGTGTTCGATGATATTGAGGGAGAGGCACGACTATTGGACCTCTCAAAGCTGGATGTCTTAATGTGCAGCTTGTATCTGTCAGTTTGGGTGCTGGACGGGCTGGGTCATCGGCGCCGTCCTAGCAAGACTACCAATCTGTTCAAAGCTGGTTTGCCAGAACGCCCCCAGTTTGGATTTCTCTTTGTAATTTGTCATCTATGTGCATATTATATACTGGGGATACGGATGCTTTATTCTTCTCGCGTAGCAGGATTAGTAGGCTTATATAGCTTGACAGAGTATATAGGGACGAGAGTGTAAGGCAAGTATCTGAAACTCTGTCTATTACCACTTTCCAACCATCAAGAACCCTCATCGTGGTAAGCTCAAATTCGCAATGTCCCTCCTGACCCTTTCCTCCTTTTGTTCTCGAAAGTGGGCATAAAAGCGAAGAAATTCTTCAACACTATTGTAAACGTCACTGCACCAGTCTCCATCATAAATGCCATACCTCCACTTCCATTCTTTATCATCCTCCTCCTCCTTATTGCAGCAGTAGATAGCGCAAGAGCCGCATAGAGCGAACGGCCCACTGCCAGTCTTGAATGCCACGGCAATTTCCCAAGCTTCCCAAACCCCTGATAGTTCATCGACTCTTTCACCCATATCATCCCAAACGGGTGTAATGATATAGTCCTTCAGATCGTCTAGCTCGCTAAAGCTGGTGGGGGTAATAAAGTGAATCTGTTTCGCTATAGTATAGTATGGTAGCCCTGGACCAGTAATGCCCTCCACCAGTGTACAAAGATACTCCAAGTCGGCCGGAGGGAAATCTGCCACTGGGATATTCTTCTCTGAAACACTGGCCCTGACGCTAGCGAAATATTCCTCTCTTCGCTTTAGATCGACAGGGCCGTCACAGACGCCGTCTAGGGAAGCTCGCTGTATTATTTCGGCGCGCACATCATCGTTGAATAAATCTCTTAGTTCCTTGACGGATCCGGGGAGTTTGATACGAAGATAACGATCGGTAAGTGCTCTCAAGCGCATTGCTTCAGCCCCGGACGGAAGTGGCCGCGCTGCTAAACCGTCCACTAGGATGCGAAGTAAGGCAAAATTGTGCTGCGATACCGAGTCGCGGTATTGGCGCAGTGCGGTCGCGATTTTGGTGCGTCG
The DNA here is from genome assembly GCA_023653515.1 of Trichoderma orchidacearum. Classification (NCBI taxonomy): domain Eukaryota; kingdom Fungi; phylum Ascomycota; class Sordariomycetes; order Hypocreales; family Hypocreaceae; genus Trichoderma; species Trichoderma orchidacearum. The sequence goes on from JAAOZV010000010.1 coordinate 987,142, forward strand.
CTCTTCATCCATATTAAATCGTTTTTTTTTTTTTTTGTGCAAAGTGAAGTGATCGTGAAGTGCATGTTCCGAAGCACACTCGGATCGGCTTATTTGAATGACCACCCCCAGGCAGGAAAGAAAAGCCTCCGCCACCGTTTCGCCTGGCAGTTCTGGTCTGATATACCTTATGCTAACTTTAGATACCTTACTGTCCTCATCACGTGTGTGACTGCGGGTACTTTTGACGCCATAAAGGTACTACCTACTTAAGCTAAAGTACCTTGAAACAACGCCAATTAAGTAGTACTACTATACCTAGGTATGTAGGATGGATGACTTTTTCATAGAGTAGATCAATTCGCATCCACATATGATTACATACCTACCTAGCATGTGCGCCGTTACCAACATCTCCATCTCATATTGTACTGTTTAAAGTTGGATTTTGGCGGCTATTATTTTTTTATCATCAATTGTCATGGCCCAACAAACATGTGTCTAACAAAAGGGGCCTACAGGATAAACATCACAGAGCAATGATCATCGAGTACACTGAGTTGACATAAAGGAACTCGACGTTTGAGACCATCAAAAGGTCCAGCGCAACCGGAGATATTTATTCTATACTTCCTTAGATGACATTAATGGCCGGCCAAATTTTAATGTAAGGTAGGTAGCTTTATTATAGAACTACTAATTCTACAATGCTCGCTAATGACAAGATTGCCTCGTTATCCCCCTGACCAGTCCGCTAACATCAAACCTCACAGGCAAATGAGATGATTGACGTTCCCGGCTCTGTAACGCTATTGTCAGGGTAGTTTGATCAGTCTAAAGGCTCATGCGATAGTGCTATCCAGGTTCATGTTGGCAGAGCGGGGAGGTCAGGCATTTCATAAGCAACTGCACTCACTTGCGGGCAAGGTGAATGTAGGTATACAAGATTGTATCCAATTTTCAAACCACCTGTGTGAATGAATGAATACTGCTATCGCTGTCCTCATCCCCTGATGACTGTTCAGTTGAAGGCAAGCTTGTAGTGGTTGATCTTGATAAGGACCTATCGACGCTGCGCAACTCTGGGTCAATTGCCTTGGTTACCATAGAGGTATGAGCAGTCCGTAGGGATCCTGTGCCAGTTATGACCACTTTAGAAGAAGTGACTATTTCGAGAAGGGGCCTTGCATGTTCATCTGCATCAGGCTGGACGCCGCATTGTAGGGATACCCAGGTCTTAACGTCGAAATCAGCGGCGCTGTAGTTATGACAGCCCTCACCCGGGTCATATGCCTGTGCATCACCGTTGTTGGAACACGTATCTGTGTCATATGCCGTGCAGACGCCACCAAGGACCACCCATGAAAGGGGCTGGGTAAGGTTGCTTGTGCTGCAGTCACTCCCATCAAAGGCGCCGTTGGCAAACCACAGGCACGAAGTACCAGTATCAGACCTCTGGGGAAGACTGCCTCCACGAAGAACCAGGCACTGGTCAGCAGGAGAGTCTATGTTGTAGCCCTCAAGCGAGTAGTAGTCGCCGTTACAATCTGCTTCGCTATAGATGGCAATCGTCCAAGTAGCGGTTGGGCTCGTAGCAGCAGACGCCGTCGTTGTTTTGTGCGGCGTTACGGTTGACCGGCTGGATGGCAGCCCCGTGATAGGACCGGTATAGTAGCCTCCCTCGCTTGCGGCCGGGCGAGGATCTTGAGTTGGATTTGCACCATTCGTAGTCGGAATGTTGGCGACGGCGTCTCCACATGTGTTGTCGTCGGCTGCGCAAGGATCCTCTCCTTCGCCATCACTGTCTTCACTGGCGGAACAACCCAGCCAGATGTAAACATTAGCGTCGAGGAATCCCCCTGATGAAGCTTGTCGGCCAGCCAAATCTCGGGGATGAGTACGCGTCCGGGTAGTGTTGGCCTCGGCACACGCTGCTAGCGTTCGATTCTCCCGTTTGGTGATGAGAGCGTCGTCTAGCTTTGGTGGATCGGTGCACCTTTCATAGCTCGCAACTTCATCCATTCTTCCCATGACTTCGTAGAGAGGATCTAAGATCCACGAGCCAGTCGAACTGTCGTACATTCGCTTACCTGGCGACGGATATCTGCAGTAGGTTGGTGGGAGAATGGCATAAACGGCATAATCCCCGTCGGTAGGGTCATCGACCACGATATCATCATCGAGGTCCATATACTCGTAGAGTTCAGCTTTCTTCCGATCTGTGTTAGGCACATCGAACCAGGGATCCCAGGTTCGGACCCCGTCAACGTCGTAGTCGTTCACTAAAGTAAACTCCGGGCCATATACTGAGGCGCAATAGTTCTGGTCGACAAGGTCTTCTGGTAGGTAATTAGTGAAACTCGGATCGAAATCCACGCAGTACACGATTCCATTGGCGCCAATCCGAGGGTTCCGTCCTGTATTTTCTTTCTGGAACCTGTTGTATCTCCTTGCGACTGACAGAACCCAAAGTCTCAGGTGATTTCCCGCGCTCTGATTCTCTAAGCCATCTTTGATGCTTCCACCAGGGATGAGTCGCAGGATAGATGATCCGCTTTCGCTTCGATCTGGATTGCCAGAACCAAACGGATATTCTTCAACCTGGCACCGATCCAAGCCCCAACTGGCCCTGGGAGGTTTGTCACTGGGCAAGTCCCTATAATGTCCCTCGTACCTTTATGATGAGGACGTCAATATGAGCGACTGCGGCTATAAGGCAAGGGATAACGTACCATGGATCTGTGTCATGTAGTTCTGATCCAGTGACGTGTGTCAGGACGGATGTCGCCCCTCGGTGGCTGATGGCTGACTTTGCATTACCGCAGACGTTGGGGTACAGATGATGTGGGCATGTATAAGTGGCATAACATTGGCCTGGCGGCGGCTGCTTTGGGTTTTGATTTAGAGCAGCACAATAATCCGCTCGCTTGTTTCGTCCCAAATGCTCAAGACCGTGATGAAGTAGCGAAGAGAACATGCCTCCAGACGCCTGTCGCTTAGCTTTACTCGATGTCGGACAGCACGACCTCTCGTTATCTAGGTAGCTTTGAACAGCGTCGAGATTGTTGTCAACGTTACGTTGACATTGACCCATCTGTGAGTCCACCTGGTCGTTCGGGACGTCGCAGCTAATGGTCCCAGAGCTGGGGTCAAAAACGGGGTAGTTGCCGTTGTCACACATTCCAACACTCGTGTCGAACTCGCAGGGATCATATTCGGGATCGGAGCCGGGCGGGGTCGAGGGCTCGGGATCCGGAGGATCGCCATCGTTCACAGGTGCTGGGCCAGGACCGGTCGGGCATTGGCCCGAGATGACAACGCCAAAGATCTTAATGCATGGCAGATGGAAAGGAGGGAGCTCCGGAAATTGTGGCCAATCGAACTGAACCTCCGGGATTTCAGGCGTGTCCCAAACAATCACAGGTTCACATGTCACGCACGGCAAGATGACTGGAACAATCGTCGTGGATGAGTCGCTCCCGGTGGTCGTGAGCCAGATGTTGGTGGTAATTGGGAATTCCGTGAAATCCTGAAGAGACACGCCGGGAGGCAGCGTCGTCATGGTGGACGTCACCGTACCAGTGGGAGGCGGAACCGGCCCTACCGTAATCGTCGAGCCATCTGTGGTGATGGTCTCGATTCCGGTGATGAGAGACGAGCCAGGGGGTATGGTTATGAGAACAGTCGACCCATCGGGTTCGGTCAGCGTCTGGACCGTGGCAGTCGGGGTAGGGGCAATGGTGATTGTCACGCCGTCCGTTGTGATCGTCCGAACGCCGGTAGGTGCCGGTAACGTGCCGCTGGCGCCGGAAGGGACCGAGACGGTGCCACCGCCGGGACACCACGATGGCGCGGGTGGGCAGGTCGGTCCAGGACTGCCTTCGGTCACCGTGCTGGCGGGAGATGGAGCGAGGACTGCCGGCCCTCTTTCAGACACCTCGTCCCCGTTATAGGCAGAGACGCTCCATTCGTAGTTCCACACGCCGGGAAACAGGAAATATTCGTCTACACAGGTCGACCCGGTGACGTTTGAGACCAATACCCATTCACTACCTGCCTGGTTGACGTTTCGAGACCACACTTGGTAGCCTCCCGCCGAGTCAGATCCGGACCAGGTTATGCTACGGCCAGGAAAAGATTATCAGTCCTTTGTTTCCCCAATTGGCGCCAAGGTAATAGAAGAAAGTTTACGTACTGAACAGTGGTAGGGTCGTTTGAATTGACCACGAGGTCTGTTGGCACTGGAGGCATCCCGGCCCCTGGCACAGCGTTATTAACCGTAGCGGGCAGTCCCTGGCCATTCTCATTCCACGTAACAGGGGCAATCAAATAGCTCTTGCCGGGGATCAAGCCCGTAATGACGGCCGGCGAACTGGTAAAAGCTGCTCCACTGAGAAACTGGCAATCGGCATAATACGAGTCCCAATATATGATATTGTATTCGATAATGGAACCTGAGGGGGGCGAAGGGGGTCAGCTACTTTCCTTGACATGCCTGCAAATATGTAATTGTATTGAGTCTCTACACTCACCATCATTAGGACCTGTGGGAGGATCCCATGTGACCGTGAACCCATCAGCAGAAGGCTCGACGTGAATGTTTTGCGGTGGATCGGCTAGTTGTGGAGTGGCCACCGCTGACAATGTCGTGGTGTACGGTCCCACTTGATCGTTACCATAACGAGCCCGCACCGAGACGGCGTATATCCATCCAGCAAGCGGCCATTGTGAATCCCATCTGTTGGTAGTAGAACTTGTTGCGGAAAACCCATTGCCGCCGCCATTGATGGAAACAGACACATCGTAGCTATACGCACCATATACTGTTACAAGATTAGCCCCCATCAGCTTGGACATACCCGAATGACATTGAGTAAATTTCTTGGTCAAAAGATGTCCACTTACCCGCGTCCCAAGTGGCGGTAACTCCTTGCGGAGAAGAAAAAACCTGAAGGTTTGATGGCGCTGGTAGCGGGCGGATCAAAGCAGGATCGTCCTGAGGAGGAACAGCGAGCGGAGTGGTGCCCAGGTGGAAATCGTTTACCAACGTTTGGGAGAATGCGTTTGCAATCTGAAACTCACCCCATGCAGTCGGGTGTAAGCCATCGTAACCTGCGATGGAGGGATTAGTCGCAGAGTTGAAACAGGGCTGCATCTTATATGAAGCATGGGGACATACCTGCCGGACAGCTATCAGGTTGGCAGTCCTATAAAACGAGAAATAACACGGTCTTAGCAGATAATAGCTGACAACTGCTTTTTTGTCAAAGGTACTCACGTAGTTCTCCTCGAGTTTTACCAAGTGAATTGGAGACTGCTCGGTTGTCCACTGCGCGATATATTCCACAAGTAGCTCATTATATATCTCCGTGTTTTCGACGAGGTCTTCTCGGCCCCCAATAAAGCTTCGCTGAGGTACATTAGCAAGAGCAATTTTCACATTAGGGTTTGCTGCTCGGGCGTTTGCGATGAACGTGTCAACGCTGTCGATGGTGCCAGGAGCATCGCTGTAGAACCAGCCCATATCGTTGAAGCCAAGCATGAAGAGAATGAGGTCCGCGGGCGTGGCTTCGAGCACGCCTTGGATCAGGCCTTTGTCTACGGCCACGGCTCTGCCTGGATATCCATCCAGTGTCTCGTTAGTAGGTGTCCTCTTCCGCATGTATGTTTACCAACGGTTGAAAAATACGTACCCCTGCGAGAATGTAAGTCAGCATGTCATGTTGAATATCCGTTTATCTAAGTGAAAGTGAAAGAGACATCGAATGAGATGATAAAATCGCCTTCACCCATAGTGGCAACTATGAATATTGATCGAAAGCTGATCGAGAAGCCGAGTTGCCACTCGAATCACATTCCAGAGCCAGGAATTGGCATGCCCATATAAGTGCAACCAAGGCCAACGCAGCTTCAAGCAGCTCTGCCGACTTCGAAGAAATATCACTTACCAGACAGCAAAATGGTTGCAGTTTGAAAGAAAGGCCGAGTCCACGTCTGCAGCATACCCTCCGCTGGTTTGAGGGCCTGATGATGGAACTGGTGCTCCATACAGAATCGGTGGTGAAGGTGCTGCAGGAGGTTCCGGCGGCACCTACATGTAGGCTTTGGAGTTAATACACCAGATAAGTTTTTTTTAATGACAGTCTAGGATACACGTACCGTGCCTTTATAGGGTCCGACCATTTCAATGTCAATTCCGTTCTGCTGGAAGAATTGCCAAATCCGGTAGCGCCAAGTGTAGTCGCCTTGTTGACCTACAACAATTACAGTAAGCAGATAAACTTTTCTCAATAAGGGGAGATAGAAGTTCAGTAGGTAGGTAGTCAAGTTCTGTTTGAAATCTGACTGATTGTATCATCGCACCTTGAGACATGGAGTCGCCAACAACCATAACCCTGAGAGCAGACTGACGACGGCGACCAGCGAGTGTCGGTCCAGGGTTAGATACATTCGTCCACGCAATTAGATCTGCAATCATCTCTTCCGTCTCTGGAAACGCCGCACCAGCCTGTATAGGTGGCAGGACAGGCGCCAGTTTACTGACGATCTCATAATTTGGAAAAGATGTGATGTTGGTTGGTATGGGAAGTGCTGGTATGCTTGCGAGTTGGCTCAGTTGCCAGGAAACGGAAGACGCCAGCTGCACAGCTGAGGGAAAAGGAATTGTATTGGTAGTATTGCCTATAGGGGTCGCCGCAGGGGTTGGTTTGGCTGTTGTCAAACTTGCACTGGCTGCCTGAACGGGAGCTATATGATAGAGGAAATGGATGTAAGTGAGAAAACCAAGGACGAAGCGGCATAAGCCGTATGGGCCCCGCCACGGATTTTTAGATGCCACGGCCATTATCAATGTGACTATGAGGCCAATTCTTCCTAATTATCATGGCATGGCTGGAATCTTTATATTCTCCTAACCTATCTTCCCCTACAGTTGTATCGACGGATGCCGATATCGCTTCTCTCGTATTACCAAAAGACCTGACTTCAACACCAACCACCAACAACAATGTCAGAGGCATTAGATCTTTCCTGCCTACTTCATTGGATCTATGAAAATTTCCAATATTTTCAGGGTCCTTTTGTAGATGCCATACAATATTAAACCAACAACGTATTATATGCCCGCAGAGGTCAGATTTACAGACCAACAACATGTTGTATGCATACACATATCAGACTAACAACCAACAGCTACTAACTAGTAGTTCTATTGCCCTGTGATGGGATGATGAATCAAGTCGGCAATGACTAAATACAGTTAACTCAACTCGACCTAGGTCTGATAACGGCTAGTATCCGAGCACGTGGAATCGGCCCGTCTTTCTTCAGCGGCTAACGGTGGATCGGAGACAGTCATGGGATGAAGTTGACTTGCATGAAGCCCTGTGCTTATCAGTGCTGTTAAAGTTTTTAAAAAAGAACCTTTTTCTTTTGCTTAACAAAGAAAGGGTCTAGATCTGATTAGCTGAGGCATTTGGTGGAGAAAAGAAGAGGCCAAAGGAGCTGCCTCTTTGGGACTCAACTACACCAGAAACAACAGCGAGCTAAGGGAACAGGGGTTCAGCATTAGTACGAATAAGAAGAGTGAACCTGATGAGAGAGACGACGGCCAATAGCTAGGGAGCAGGATGCACTGGTAAAACGAAGGGAAAACAGATTGGATAAAGCTAGGTCGGTCTGGGCTTGGTTGGCGAATTTCTAATAGCATTAAATATAATTGCAAGCGTGTGAGCATTAGAAAATAGGTTCCTGTGGCTCCGACCCAGGAAAGTTAGTCACAATATCCGAATTGCCACTACCTAACAACGTATTGTTACTTACCTAGGGGGGAAGGTAGGTCAGACTATCCAGTAAGATTTACGTGATATGCTGGGCTAACAATGATCGCTTACACGCTTAGTGCCTCAGCACAGCGATAACCACAAATGATCATTAAGAAACAACTGAATCTGGGACCGTTCACCATATCCTCATAAATAAGTTGATTAATTAGTCATTAGCAGAGTATCAAGACTGATATAAGTTGGATACTCCAACTCAACTTACGCACGAGTGATTATAATCGCCTTTAAGAGCTTGACATGTTCTGTTTGCCAAAGGGCTTTTGAAGCCTAGCATCAACGTTGATTCAAGACCTTGACATCGTGCAGGTTGAGAGATAACGCGTCTTGAAAGAGGAACTTCACGACTTTCCCATTATTTGTGGATATTCAAAGTCAAAATCATGCTGATATGCATCATGATTGCACGGAACAACAAATGCAAAGCATGCAACAGCCAAACTCTCTCTTCGTAATTCTTCTGCTTCTTAACCCATTGTTAAGATGACCAAAAGCGCCATAATAGTCGGTATCTTTATTGCCATCATATCACTATGCTTCAACCTCTCCGCTCCTCTGTCACTTCCGTTGTCTAACCCTATCTATGCGCAAGCTTAAGACACAGAATTAGCTGCTACTACCTCTAGGTGAGATACTCTGCACCAACTTCTCCTATCAATTAGAGCCCAAGATGTGACTTATACCCTGTTTGCAGACAAATTCTTTTGAGGCGTAACCATGTAACCTTGTGTAGCAAGCCTTATATGGTCTGTCAGTAGTGTCAGATAAATGAATATAGGATAAAAATAAACATCGTATACATGTAGTAGCGGTATCACGTATAGTTGCACGTTCTATACAATCAGGCAGCAGGATGAGGTTGTTACTCATCTCTAAAATCCAACATCTGTCTCTTAATGTAAAGAGCTAGGTTCTGTTCTCTAACACTTCAATTTAGCAGCAATAAGGGTGCTTGTTCCTGTCCCGCTTTCAGTCCATGACAAGCGGAAAGCCTGAGAGATGTGAAAGTACATGGCGTGAGAGATCTCTGCGATTCCCTAGCAGTCAAAGATTGCTTGCCTATCCGTTCCAGTTCTCTAAGCCATATCATCATAGCCAACTATGCGGTTTGCTTGCGAAATGCCTTTCTTCAGGACGGACACTTTATAGCTTCAGCTGTTAGAATCCCAATTGTGTTCAATCAATTTGCTATTATTTAATTCCTTCTTACCCTCAGCCTACAGAATAACGGCCATCTTATTCTGGGAAAATCAGTTGATATTTACTCCATAATACCCATTTACACTAGTGATCTTTGCATGATCTCCTCATATATAGCGTGCTTGGGTGCTTCCATCAGCCGCTTACTCAATGCGATTTATAAATGCGGCTATATATAAATGGGCTAGCTAGGCTACCACTGAATGACTCTCTGTTCATCCTGATTGTTGTCGTCCATATCATACCAGGGATATATCTATAGCCAAATTTTCCCTTTACATACCTATAGTATATGACATTTCAGCGGATAACACGACCGTGCATCTTTGCTGTTTCCTAATCACACTGAATTTGAATAGAACCCTACGAGCATGATAAAATGAAAGTGTAAGCCTATAGCCACTTATATCTAATTTGGCTGAATTAACAGCTATTCTCGTCGGCTAGTCCTCATTCGGATGTCAAGGGTAGTAAAGAGTCGCTCACAAACACTTTTGCCGACCGTCTATAGCAGCAGGGTTACATGTAATTAATATAGCGTGTTTCCTTTCTGGCGTTTTTTGTTTGAGCCTTTTCTGACTCCCACGGGAAGACTTTGAGTCTCGGCAATATAACGCACCCCCGCCCCGGTCCGATGTTACATAAAGCGGCATCTCTTTCGAGGCTCAATGGTTGAATGAGAATGAATTCAGGCATAATTCGGACCGGCGGCGCGCCGAACTCACAGTGTTGCCCTTGCATCCATGCATGCGATAACGTGCTGGAATAAGCTTGTTGGCCGCGTGCCTAGGAGGTTCAACTTGTCGGAAGGGGGGGAAAGCTTAGGTTCCAGATGAAAAGGGCGTTGTCTTGCAGGTGCTCTCAAGAAGACTTACAGACAAAATCCCTAAAAACTGAGATTGTGATATCCTCAATACTTTAGTACAACAGGGCCATGTAAAAGAGTTTGATCTTTCCTTGGCAATATGGCTTCTCAGGGGCGTGTTAAAATGCGCGATTTGTAGTATCAAGGCTCTCCTTCATATGAAGCCGGGAGATTAATAGCCTAAACAAGCGTATATATAAACGGATGTTACTACTATAAAGCAATCTTGTAGTCCATTCTTTTCAGAGTCACCATAATACCCGATCTCAGTTGCATATTTGTTCTTTCCCATCGCTTAAAGTCATAGTCAACACCAAGGGTCGGGAGCTCACCATATCTGCTTCTGCCTACAAGTCCATCATCATGGCCAGTAGTAAAACCGCGCTGCTGCTTGCAGCCTATACTCTAACAAATGGCGTCGTGGCACAACAGACTACTTGGGGGCAATGCGGAGGAGTAGGCTACGGTGGTCCGACGAGTTGTGTTGCTGGAGCGACTTGCTCAACTCAGGGTCCATACTATGCTCAGTGTGTCCCTGCCACCGGCATCGTCACTACGACAACACCAACGATCACGACAAGCTTGCCTCCGCCCACCGGTACGGGTCTGACCCGGTTTGCCGGCATCAACATTGCCGGCTTCGACTTCGGTTGCTCGACTGACGGAACGTGCAACGTGGATGGCGTCTACCCACCGCTGAAGAACTTTGACGGCGCGAACAACTATCCGGATGGCGTTGGGCAGATGCAGCATTTCGTCAATGACGATAAAATGAACATCTTCCGCCTACCTGTCGGTTGGCAGTATCTAGTGAATAACGACCTCGGTGGTCCCCTCAACGCTACCAATCTAGGTTTCTACGACCAACTCGTCCAGGGATGTCTGGCCACAGGGGCATACTGTATCGTCGACGTCCACAACTACGCTCGCTGGAACACCGGCATCATCGGTCAGGGAGGCCCTACAAACGCGCAATTTGTCAATCTCTGGACACAATTAGCGACCAAGTACGCCTCACAATCAAGGATATGGTTCGGCGTTATGAATGAGCCACACGACCTCAACATCACCACATGGGCCGGCACCGTACAGGCTGTTGTTACGGCGATCCGTAACGCGGGAGTTACCTCGCAGTATATCTCGTTGCCGGGTACAGACTATCAGTCTGCCGGATCTATTCTTTCTGACGGCGGTGCAGCGGCTTTGTCTGCTATCACCAATCCTGATGGCTCAACAACCAATCTGATCTTCGATGTGCATAAGTACTTGGATGCAGACAACTCGGGGACTAACACTGTATGTGTCACGAATAATATCGACACCGCATTCGCGCCACTAGCTACCTGGCTGCGTACAAATAAACGCCAGGCTATTCTGACTGAGACTGGTGGCGGTAACACTGCATCTTGTGAAGAATATCTTTGCCAGCAGATCCAGTACATCGACCAAAACTCGGATGTCTATCTTGGATACATCGGATGGGCTGCCGGCTCGTTCGATCCCGGCTACCCATTGGCGGAGACGCCGATTCAAAGTGGGAGCACATGGACCGATCAGCCGCTGGTGCAGCTTTGCCTTGCACGTTGATGAGTGTTTTGCATATAGTATAGCTTTTATATTGTGTCTGTTTTGATGTGCATATTGATATTTGCATCTGGTAAATGCCCGTCAATGCGATTCGATTTTCTTCCAATCTCTTCCTATCGTTCTGGTAGTCTTTGATCAGGAGCAATCGAGTATGTGTGTCTCTAAAATGTTAAAAGCATTTCCATACCAATATGCATAGCGTTGCACTTCCTTCTTTGCATACTGTGGACTTGAGATAGTAGTTGAGGTGGTTAATTCTGTTTCTAGATAACCTGCAAGGGTCCTTCAAGAGGCTGACTGGTGAACAAAGTAGACAGGATCGTTACTTATGGTTAAAAATGCGACACGATCTTTGACCAGATGTTTCACAAGTCGCGCGCACAATATGTGTCTTTGAAATGCTCCCGTTGAGACTTTATAACATCTCTTGGCCGTGGTAACAGCTGAAAGTATTGTCTGACAGGCTTCTCCGTCTTTCGAATGAGATATAGGCTATAGAGGCTCTCCAGACACTCTGGTATCTCTTTTAGTACGCATTCGACATTCCGATGGTCTGGGTCTCGCAGTTGCTCAACCACGAGGGATACCCAGAGAAATTTGCCATTCGCTTTCCTTTTCAAGGCATTGATCGACAGGAGTCTCCGCTCTATGTCTTTCACATTTCGGCTCGAAACTAGCCACTTATAGGTGAGAACTTGTTTTGACGATTAGATTCAAGAGCGACCTCCACTCATGCTCACACTCATCAAGACAGAGACACTAAACAGCAATACAGAACTTGACCGCACCCAGGTGTAAGTGAAGTACAAGGGACTGATTAGCCCCTGGCGAAGCTTGCATTACCTGTTAGGTGATTTTGCGTATTATAGCTTAAGATAGACGTAATTGAGTTCAATATTCACGTCGAGGAATTTTATAAATTGATGACTACAATTAACTTCATATAATTATATATGTAGGTAAAATATGCGACTAGATAAGGAATACTACTGATCGAGTTTTAGATAAAATAATTCTATTATTCTTCGAAGTAAAAAGCTTCTATGTAGAAATACTAGAGATATCAAAGAAAGAAGTAATAAAGAAAACCAAGAAGGAAAAAAATAGTAGAAGAAAAAAAGGGAAATAGTAGAAGGAAAAAGAAGTAGTAGAAGGGGGAAAAAATAGAAGAAAAGATATATTAGAAGGAAAAAAAAGAAAAAGGAAGAAAAGAGGACAAAATAGAAGAAAACAGAAGGAAAAGGACTAATTTAAGCGGATTCCTGCTTCTTCTTCTGAATATCGATCAGCCCTTGGATAAACATACCAGGTAGCGAGAGTATTTCCTGGTCCGCAGTTTCCTCTTCGAGGATGATTTGAGAGGCTCGAAGATACTGCTTGACAAACTCATTCCACATCGTCTTCTCAGTCGGTGATGGTTGGAGTGGCTTGGGGTAATAGGGATCGTTGATTCTAGCAGCCTCAATAGCTTTTCCGACGCCAGCTTTGTCCAAGGTGATTCGTTGTACTTGATTAAAATCCAGCACCCATAGATCGACGGTGCGATGGAAAAAGTCTTCGTCAAGATAAGAGACGGGACCAGTATAGGTTGGACGAGGCAGGTCCAGGATCTCGTCGACGTCGATCTCGCTAGGCTTCTTCTTCGACGAGCTTCCCATGACGAATTCTACATCTCGAGCGTCTGTCTTGGCTGCCCAGTGCATGATCGCCAATGAAATAGCCATATCGCTAGCAACCATCTTGACGTCAAGCCGAAGCTCTATCATTTGGTTCAAATGCAATTTAAAATTTCTGAGTGAGAAAAACATGCCGGTGTTTTTTCCCTGCATGGAACCAAGGTACGGCCGGACCAAACAGTCCTTGTTTGCCACATCATCGATTGCCTTTTGTCTGGTTCGTGGTGCGCAGTACTTTTCAATCAGTCCCATTCGGATGGGTTTAGACAACGGCAGGATACGCTCAGTGACCAAGGCGCTGGTAGGCAGGTTGCATATGTCTTGAGCGGCCTCTGCCAGCTGCGCATGGTGGGCAAAGTAGTTGGGATCATTTCTTGGGACAAAGTAGTAACATTGCGGGACATTGACCTTGGTAAAATGCCATTTTTTAAACTCGCGTGCGACTAGGCTGTGCATTTTGTAGTCATTCCAGAGAGAAAGCTCGTCGTCGGTCTTGGCCAGCTTGGTAACGACAGACTTTCCCTCCTGGCCAAAGACAGCACCACAGGCACCAGCACCGATCTTTGTAAATACGTCCTTATCCTGAGACTGTGGAGCGGTAAGGCGTTCTGCAGAAGAAGAGATGGCAGTAGAGATCTTGCTGCGGAGCGAAAGCATCCTGTGCAACTCCAGCTCGGTACCAGTGAGAGGGCGGGATGGTTGGCCAGAAACATCTGAAGTATAGATGGACTCATCCTCCAGTACTTCTGCTTCCAGAAGCGAGAGCAAATCAAAATGTAGTGCCAAGTCTCTCTTTGTCGGACAAGGCAGAGAATGTTGGTAATCACCAGAACCAGAGCCGGAACCGGTGTCGAGGCGACGTCGAGGTTGGAACGCCATGCTGACAGTTGAATTCTATGAATAGATTTGAGTAAGTTTTGGCTCGTTTATATGCGTAGGTAATGATGGATTCACACTTACAGTCGGGACGGTGAATGGACCTTTTGCAATGAAGATTCAAGAATGGAGAGGTGAGGAAGCGGACCAGGTTAGGAATTTGTAGCTTGCAGAACTTAAGTAGGTACAGACGGAGGGTTCCGTAAACAAACAGAGCAGTGAGCGTTAGTAGATAATTGCGGGGGATGTGAGTAAACAGTGAAAAGTAACTGAGGTATAGTTGATTTATGGTTTTAAGCCACCGGAAACCACGAGTCAAACGTAGCTTCCAGATTATACGAGTAAACGTGGCTTCCCGATTTGCTTTCTTACTGGGAAGAAACTACCACAATAATCGGCAACTGACCACAATCTTGTCAGGCAATCATTAGATCTTTCACATACCGCCCAGTCAGTTAAGGCCATGAATTCAATAAGATTTAGCGTTGCAATGTTCCTATACAGCGTTGTGGCAGGAGCGCCAGACCTAAGCACGCGTCTACAGGTGGCGTTCATTAAACAAGCCAAAGACGACGGCTTCAACCTATGTTGCTACAGTTACCCGGCCTTGATCGAACAAGCTGATACCTTCGAGCTGCTATAGCTGCCAGATTGCGCTGCTTTGTTTTACTTTATGAATCACATCTGGCATCGTATCTTATCCCTTACAGACTGGAGACCATGAGCTGCTGGGTCGTCTTTGGATTTCGCCATAGGTTTGACTTACTTCGGAAGACGGAACCATACGACTCCAATCCTGTTACCAAGGGATGTTAAGAATGGAAGACAAAACAATGACAAAGAACTTGGGTTTATGGTCATATGTGCTTAAAAGTCGTCAAGTTGAACATGCAAGTTAGCTTCCTGTGCTGGGAAAAGGCAACTTCCGTCAGAATTCCTTCGACACATCGCGTACCTTTATGGAACTGTCGATGCGGCACGGCATATACCTTGGATTTGTCTCCAGATGACATTAATCATTGAGACCACATTAGTCATCATTGATAGCCTCTCTTCAGAAAGCTATCAACACCTTGGCTATTTTTCAAGATGAACACAGTTTTCTCTTGCAACTTCAAGCTCTTTCTGTAACAATTGGTAGCAATTGTACGATAATTTTTTTAAGGTGAGGTAAACAAGAGTCGCATTATTACAAGACCAGGTAAGATAGGTTCGGACGCCTACTATGCTAGTATAGTTCTGTCAAATGAATGTTTTAGTTCACATGCTGTTTTGACGCAGAGCTTTTCTCTCCCAGCCCATCTAACATGGCAGCTCCTTTGAAACTCAATTCAAAATGACATGACTCATTCATTGCTCGTATCATCCGCGGTAATTTATGTTTCTAAACCTCTATTCATACGGTAAGACTAGTTTCCTCGTCGATATTAATGCCAAACGCGCCCACTGCAAGGGAATAGCTCTGCTTCACGGCCTTGCTACCGTAAACCCTCATCTCCTTCTCATAAGCGGCCGTCACGCCAGGCTTGTAGCCTCCAGCCTCGCGCAGCAACCTCCCGAGCAGAGCAGAGTCCTGGACGGCAGTGTTGGCGCCGATGCCGCCCGCGGGAGTCATGGAATGGGCAGCGTCGCCAATGACAGTCACACGAGGCTCGTTGGGCCATTCCGGCACGCCGGATGGGCGCGAACAGGTGATTTTCCAAAAGGCCGCTTCCGCCTCATTCATCTCATCCAGGAGCGGCTTGAACCGCGGGTGCCAGTGCTTGGTAAGCGACTTGGCGATGTCAGCGGCCTGCTTGCCCACGATGGTGTAGTCGTCGTTGGGTGCCCGGATCACGCCTGGCTGTCCTCCCATGGTCCATCCAAACTGCACGGTCGGATCGTTCATCTGGTTGGGGCGCACGTTGGTGATGAGGGAGACGGCGCCGCTCTCGCGGCTGTTGTCCCGCAGCCGAAAGACGCCCTCGCCGAGGCCCTTGAAGGCCGTGGTCGGCGCTTGGCCGTGGATGCCCCTGGCGCCCGTGTCGTACACCTTGAGCTTCCCGCCCGAGACCTGCTTCGCGATCTTGGAGTAGATGCCGTCGCCTCCGATGAGCATGGAGCCTTCAACGGACTTGGTCCCGTCTGCAAAGATGGCAATCACGCCGTCTTCCGTGAGCTCGTAGCCCTTGACGTGCCTGGACCACTCGATATGGTCCTCGCAGCCGTCTGCAAAGATCTTGCGCATGTCGCCCCGGGCGATGCCTACAATCTTGCCGTCCCGAGAAGTCAGAGACTCGGGGACGATGTGCTCCGTCACCTCGCCCGTCACGGCGTCTAATGCGGTAAAGCCGGCACCGCCGGTCTTGCCGCAAGCATCCCAGAATCGCTGCCACGTCTCGGCGTCGAGGACAGACTCGATTGCGTCGAGACCTTCATCCGACAAGCGTAGTCGGTAGCCCTGAGCGCGAAAGGTAAATGACGCATCGCGCTCGAAAATCTTGAATGGTATCTTGGAAAGCCGAAGAGATTGGGCCAGAAGCAGCGAGGCCAGGCCGCCTCCCGAGATGAGAATCGGCTTGCTGACGGTCGCCATTATATTGTAGTGTGCTGCTTCTACTTGGTTTGAGGGCGAGCTTGATGTCAAAAGGACATGCGATACATGTACTTGATATACGGGCTTAATCACCTCTTGCGCACAGTCAATTTATCATGTCTTATTAATGACATGACGAAGTCGTCGTTTGCGACAACGAGATTAGAGTTGCGTGGTTTGTAATACAGACCCAGTGCATTATGAATCGCGCCATGCGGGAGGATCGAATCTCGGCTTCTGAGGGATTAAGCGCGCGGGCTGGAGATAAGCGCTAGTTGGGCTGAGCTGAAGCCTCAACTACATTTATGCAGTCGGAATTGCAATTCCAACGGGATTGGGTTGTCGGGGAAGCAGATCGATGGGCTTAGGACCTGTCATGAGATTAGATGCTGGTGCGATTTCTGCAATTACCTGTATTTTAAGCAGTGCCGTAAATTGCATAATAGCTTAATTCTCGACCACGAATATCACGAGTTATAAAAACCCCCGACTTTCTTGGAACCAAGGTAGACAATGATAACTTTCAATCCGACTTGAAGATCCAGGTTAGTCATACACAATTCCACTGTAATCAAAAAAACGTTCAACAGCCAGCCATCACGACACCTGCTGCTCATCAACTTGTAAGACGAGATCAATCACCGTGCAGGCTGTAGGCTTTAGTATTGTCAAGATACAATAGCTACTATATATGAAATGAAAGAAATGGTGTTGTAGCTACATCTGTCTTCCAAGTGTGCTCATCCAAAGATAGATCATCCCAATCACTAATCTCACGCTGAATGCGACATCAGCATACCATTGCCATCCAACTCGCTTTGGAAAAAGAAAATATTCTCCATTGCATCTTTAGTTAATGGAAACACGCTTTTCCTAGTCCAACATTGGTAACAAATTTCAGTGTCCCGTCACTTAAACGAGGACCATGCAGTCATTGAATCGATCTCTCATCGAAGCACACTCAGCTGTAAGCTATCTATGAGACTCGTCATGAGCATTGAACAAACTCAAGTGTGAGCTACGTGTATGATGTTACATCTTCAATCTACAATATGCAATACATGTTACACACCCCGGTCGTGTCATCAAGATTTCCATACATATGCAGCCGTCGTCCAATGCAGCACATGTCATCCCCATCATAATGCATCATACACAGACGAAATGACAACCACCACAACCACGCTATAAAAGACTACACATTTCACTATGTCTCTCTCTTACATCATATATAAAAAAAAAAAAAAAAAATCACCAGCATGCCCCAGCAAGTCTGGCTCGTCACCGGCTCCACATCCGGCATAGGCGCCGCCCTAGTCGACCACATCCTCCAGCGCGGCGACAAAGTCATCGCCTCCGGAAGAAACGTCCAGAACAAACTAGGACACGTAAAGGACAATCAGAATGTCAAGCTCCTGGAGCTCGACGTCGCCGCTAGCAAAGCCGAGATTGACGCAAAAGCCAAAGAGGCATGGAATCTCTTTGGCCGTATCGACGTGCTGGTAAACAACGCCGGCTTCTGCGGCGTCAAGGCTTTTGAAGACTCTGAGTAAGTTCACACAAGCTTAGCTTTGAGACTTGAAACCCCCCCATCTAACACCGCGTATCAATTAGCGAAGGTCTCATGCTCAAGACGTTTCAAGTCAACATATTCGGCCAGCTTAACCTGACCAACGCCCTTCTCCCCTTGCTCCGCGCCCAAGGCCACGGCTACATCACCTTCTCCTCCTCCTGCACCGGCTACGCGCCCGTCCTCTTCGCCTCACACTACAACATGAGCAAGGCCGCCATCACAAGCTTCGCCGAGTCGCTGCACAAGGAAGTATCTCCCCTGGGCGTCCGTGTCGTGGCATTCGAGCTGGGATCGTTCCCGACGAACATCGTAGAGCCTCGCGGAGATGCGGAGAGGGCGTCGGAAGCGACGTGCTCGGAGTGGTATCAAGAGAGGATGAACGCCATTACGAGCGTAGTGACGCCAGAGGCAGTGGCTACGTATCCTGGCGACGTGAAGAAGGCGGCGGCCGCGATGGTCGATGTGGTGAAGGGCGAGGGACTGGCAGCTGGAAAGGAGTGGCCTGTCAAGATTTGTCTGGGATCGGATGCATTGCAGCTGGCCTTGGCCAAGAGGCAAGAAGAGCTACGCCTGCTTGAGGAGTGGAGAGATTTGAGCAAGAGCACAGATGCGAGCAAGCCTCAGGGAAACGGAGACGACCGAGATGCGCTTGCTGCATGGGCGCCGTAGAGCTGCAGAGGATAGATATACGGTATATCATGTAGGCCGAACTCCATCTTGTATCAAAAGACGATGAACGTTCAATGAACCAGAAAGCCCAGACAATACTGGGCGGGTATATTTGGACCCCGCTGATGCTGAAGCGGTTGACCAGCCGTTGGACGCTTACATCCAATATATATATATATATATAATAGAATAAAGAAATGAACTCCGCCCTTCAGACAAATCAATCCATCCGTGCGCCTAATAAGAATATTTATCTGTTCCCACACATGCCAAGTAGTATATACGTTCTCAGCCAGATATTGACAATTTTAACCAACCAGGACGATGCTGTAATCCGACACGTTCGCTTGCTTGTATGCTCTAACGATGGAGAAACGAAAGGGTGGAATGAGTAACCTCATTTCTGTGCCCACCAGGTGATAAAGTTGGCATAGCAATGAACCTTTTTATCGTAGAGGCCCTTTCTTGCTGATGCGAGAAACACCTCAAGCTGCGCCTCGCTCCATCCTAGTGTCTGGAAAGGCTTTACTGCAAGGGCGCTGACGAGTTCTTGTAGACACTCTCGGAAGTACAGTCCTATCGCTCGTTGTGTAGGATCCTGTAAGATGCGTTAGTAAATTGCCATGGAGACAAACGGAATCCGTGTCCAGGCAGTGTCATGTTACCTTTGGCCAAGGTCCAACCGGCGTCTTGAGGACTCTGCATTGGATATTCTTGAAGCCCGCCTTTTGAAACTTTTCCTCCAGCTCATTGATGACGTACGCATTCATGCCGTACTTGAGAAGCGTCTGGTACATCAACATGGCGCATTGAGCGGGTGGATGGTCTTCGGGCATGGTCCCGTCATCGCATCGAATGAAGCTGCAATAATCTGAAATCTCGAGCCAGCCGCCGTCTTTCAAGTGACTGTAGCAATTGGTTATCAGCTTGTCCACATCTTTCAGGTAGATGCAGGAGTGTCGCATGTGGATGAAGTCGTAATCTCCGCGGTCCAGCCACTCGTCTTCGACGTCGTCGACCAGGAACCGGACATTAGGCGGTACCATGAAGGGCTGGATCGGACTGAGGTCGAGCCCGACGATTTCTGCGCTGGGGTATAGCTTCGCCACTGGGCCATCTTAGCATCCCAATCGGGAATCCCATCAGGAGAACAAAGCACTCTTCAACTTCTTACCTTCTATTGCCCACAAGCCCGTGCCAGTGCAGAGATCCAGTATCCTCTGTGGGTTTGCGGCGATGGGGGCGTTGAAGAGCCTGCCGCCGGTGTGTTCCATGTGTATCACATGCTTGATATGCTCGCGCTCTTGCTCAATGTCGTCGTTGGGTAATGGATATCGGCCGGGCCTATAATGATGGTACTAGCATACCAGAATTTTAGCAACTTTGCTACCCCGTAGACGTTCAGCGAACCATACGAACCCTTCGCCCGCTCTCCCACTCATGCTCCCATATGCTACTCCGTACGGTAGCCGAGGACCCGGAATACATGTCGGAATCATCATACTCGTCGTCCTCATTGTCTTCGCTGTCGGTCGCGGCTAGCGGTGGATCCTGCTCCGCAATATTAGGAGGCTCTCCTCGGACGATGAGGGAAAGTGTTCGAGGCTCTGCAACCTTAGCTTCGGCAGGCTCCCAGTCTGTTGCTGGCACCTTTCCAGCACTTGGCCGCCTTTCTTCGTCACCCGCTTCCCCCATTGTGGGTGTGTTGTCGTCCCTCGACTCGATGTTCAAAGATTGCGTTGACTTGATGGACCGTCCCTTTCTTCCTCGTACTTGGAGCCGGCTTTTTGAGAGACGGGAAGGAAGGTAGGATGCGACAGGGTCTTGTAAACAATAAAACGATGAATGGGAATCAGATACAGTAAAGTGGCACCCCTATCGCGCCGAAGGTGGAGAAGTGGACGAAGATGGAGAATAGCTGGAAGCTGGAAGCAATGCGGAAACTTGAGTCAGCCCTTTTTCAGCTAGGCGGGATGATGCACGCACTCTGCAGGGCTTGGTGCGTTTGATTAGTATTCGGGCCTGCGTCGAGCGGCGTGTTTTTGCCGCCGGCTACGAATAATCGAACAAGGCCCCTGACTCCGTACATGCGCGAGAAACTTGGTAATGCGCTCGGCAGTTTCGATGCCGTTGAAGAAAAGTTGGACACGATTTGCGCGAGCTTCGTCAATGGCCAGTCGCCATCTTTGAGCTACAAGGTCGAGTCAGCTGATTGGAGAAGGATGTACACGGCATGGAGTATCCGGTACTTCGGCATTATAGTAAGAATGGGGCCGCATGCAGGCACTTTTTCCCTGTAAAGCCACCATGGGCGCCAGTCAGCAAGTCCCGTGTACTTTGGCGTGCATCTCCATTATGGCACGCTGCTGTATCTAGAAGGTAGCACTGTCGGCTCACTCGTTTCAAGGGACTTTATACACCAGATGTCATATGAAATATGTGCATTGTGAGACACCTAAACAATTTTCAATCTTATCGTCAAAGGGCTTCATATAGAAGACGCTTCTACAAGTAGTCATCACAGCTTCGCTTGAAGCTCCGGATTCCACAGCCTCACCAACGGTCCCTCTCTCCCATATACAGGGTCCGCCCGCGGCATGGCAACCTGTCGAATCATCTGACGAAAAGCAGCCGGCGGTCGTTTACCCGTCTCATTGATCCATTTAGGACACTCCTACATAGCTGGTATTAGCATTGAAAGCCAAAAAAAAAAGGTGTCGAAATACTTACTCTTGGGTAAACCCCTATGTAGCGATAGTCACTGGAGCTTTGTAGCGAGCAATGGGCGGTGCCGGCCGGAAGAACGATGACGTCGCCGGTATGCACGTCGACTTCTATGCCTTTTCCATCCTTGATCTTTCCTAAGAGCAGGGTTGAATAGCCTTGGAAGATGCCTGTTTGGCAGAATTAACAATGACGAATACCGGAGCCAGGTGAAATACATACCATAGCATTCGTGGGTATTAGGATGGAAGTGCCCTTCCCCAATATGTCCCCAAGTTCCCTGTCAAATATTTTAATCAGTTAGAACCTTTTACTATAGACTAAAAAGATCATATACCCTCTTTTCCCAACCATTAGACTCTAAAAGCTTGGTCGTCGTCTCTTCCGTCCGAGGCTCGGGTAGTACATTTCTATATAACAGTACCGGGAACGAATTATTCGGTACATCTGCCGTCGGGCTCAGAAGATAGCATTCCACGGAGACTGACATTTCACTCTCGAACACGAATACACCTAGTATTTCACATCTAGAAACATATGATGATGCAATAGAATGATAGGATACCCCCATATTGTGCCACAGCCTTAAAGGTGGGGGCCACGCGGGGCCGCTTTTTCACCTCCTGGCCGTTTCCCGCAATTGAAGGAGACTAATGAGGTAAGCAGGACAAATATCGTATATTACCTTAGTAGGTGTCTTAATACTGCTTCATACATCTGCAGGGCAATGCCGTCTCTCTTCAGCTCTGCTACACTAAAGCTACGTCGCTTATAATACACAAAGTAGATACTTTCATGTCAAGCTGTAAAGGATCAATCGTATCAACTGAAGCCACCTCATATATATATAAGAAGCTACATATCAACACCACCACATTCCACCTATCCAACTACCGCTTTCCATCAACAAACACAATAAAAAGATGGAAAATATATTGTAATAAAAAGCTAAATCCATCCCATCTCTTTCCCCTTTTTATTGTAACCCATAACTATAAATTTTCGCCTTCGCCGGTCCAACATGCTTTCCAACACCGTTTTTGTGACAGGACAATAAACCAAAAACACAGAGATGTCAAAAAAGAAAACAACAGATGAAAATAATGGGAATAATGGTAATAAATATGTTTCTTGTGAATATGTGCCTCAGAAGCAAGATGATGCTGCCTGACTATTATTAATTATATCGGTCGTAAAACTTGGTGAAAAGCAAAAGTGAGGCAGACAGGCTGCATAATATCGTGATAAACATTTGTTCAGCCAATCGTCTTGGTCCGCGACTGAGACCAGCTTAGCCTCTTGTTCCTCGGCGGCCGGAGATCGATCCTTTCGCTCGCCGTCGGAGAAGCAGCAGCTTCCTCGTCGTTCATCATTTCAGGCTCGTCGGTCTGCAAGATGCTACTGGTATCCCGGTGGCTCATCCGTTGCGTGAGGGCACTAATCTTGTCTCTCAGTCCGAATCCCCCGCTGCTGCTTCCAGGTCTTTTAGGCTCAACGCCTGCATCGAGATGTCCAGAACTAGTAGACGGTCTCGTATCGCTACCCGACAAGTTCCTTAAAGCGTTGCGATGCGAGCCCAAGCCTTGACTAGACGATGGCCGAAGAAGATCAACACCCAAGCCATGGGGTTCACTTCTTGGGGGATCTACCGGTGTTGGGGGCGTCATCATCAGATGCGTCGGGATCGAAGGAAGATTCTGCGTCGAGCCACCCGTCTTGTGAGATCTGCTGCTGGCGATGCTACTGCTGCGGCTTGCGGACCGAGGAGCTGGAATTCCGCTGCGGATGCTGCTGCGAGTAGACCGTGGAGGGGAGCGTGAGTAGTCCACCGACGCGCCGTATATGCTTCCCGAGTCATCGCTATCGTGGATACTAGGCGTGTAGTTCTGAGATAGGCCGGAAGACATTGGCGAGATCAGGGCCGAGCTGCTCGCCAGCTCTCTTAACCGATTCCGCTGCTCCGCATTGGGCTTGTGCTTGGAGAACTTGTTTCCAATAATGGCACCCGTGTGCGAAATAAGGGCTCTGATAACCGCCTTCTTCAAGGCCAGTGCCAGGTCCAAGTTCGACCAGGTCTTGTTGTGCCATTCGATAGTCGGGAGACGGAACACAAAGTTATGAAGGTCTTCAAAGTTGCGCTGGTCCTTGCCCTTGTAGCTGAGACATAGGACGACCGAAGGCATCTTGATGTGCGCAAATGTGATGTAGTTGCTGGCTCGGGTCATCATCTTTGTGAGGTCATCGGATTGCTGCTTATCCTCAGTGTTATTCCTGCTGCGCAGGCCAAAGCGCGATGACTTCTTCGAATCAGACTCTCGGCTGTCTTTCGAGGAAAATCCTGTGGAGGAGCGGCCGATAACGCCTGGGCGCGGAGTGGCGGTCGTTGGACGCAGCGACTCATACGAAGATTTCTTACCCAGCGTTCTTGTGGTCCCCGAACGGAACAGTCGAAATGAATGACCTTCGCCGGTATTAGGTCCCAGTGTCCTCTTGGAAGGCCGTTCTTCCGTAACGTTGGAGGAGAGAGTTGGTCTAAGCCGCAGCTCGAGCGAGCCAGGACGCGTTGAGAAGGTCGAAGAATCCAAGCCAGATGCGCCGTTCCTGCTACTCGTGCTCTTGGGTGACCCATTCTCCTCTTCTTCCCCATCGTTGGAGTCTCGCCGGATCACAATTGAAGGATTTGTCTTGGCTGCTTCTTCCGTCTTCTCGTCTCCCTCCAAGCCAGGGAAGATGTATGCGAAAAGCCGCTTTCCAATCTCGCGCTCCAGCTGGATCTTCATGGGATACAGTTCTACCTCAAACTCCTCCATGACAGGAATGCCTGCAATAGCCTCTAGCATGTACCAGTACACTCGGACCATGTCGGAATCTTCACCGTGCCTCGTGCCTGGCCTCTCGCCTTCATGGTAAGGAGCTATTATCTCCGGATACATCGCGTCCGGCAAGAGGTTCAGGCCGAGCACTTTGCCGACGCGGACCAGATTCATGTGAGAGCCATCCGAATTATCAGTGCGGTCGTACTCTACATCCTTAAGTTGGAGTTCGACCAGCGGATCATTCGAGTCTTGCATAAGATGCCAGACGATATCACGAGCAGAGATGCTCCATTTCAGCAGCGCGTTGGCAGTGGTGTTCTTTTCGTACCTCCGCTGTGATGTCATGATAGCCTTCATCATGAAGAAGAGCTCGTCCTCGGAAGCTGCCAGATCACGCTCCAAAGCCAAGCGATCCTCCCACCCTTTCTTGTCCAGAAGCGGGGAGTAGATCTGGAAGTGCGTCTTGATTTCTTCCATCTGCCTGATTCGATCTTGCAGCTTCATCACCATTTCCGGTATCCCACTGAGGTCGCTGAAGTCGGACGCAAGGATAATCTTTTCCAGCCGCTCATTTCTCGTCTTTTCCAGAGGCTCGCTGTACATCAGCAGATCAAGCACGATGACATACATGGCGTAATACTGCGATGAGTTGCAGAGGGCCCGGGCTTGCGGGAACTCCACCCAAAGATTGTCCACGCGACTTTCCGTAGGTTCTCGAGATGTGTCGTCCGTACATTCGCCATTGACTTCATCATTGTACTTTAGCCGGAGAGTATTGTACTTGTCGTATCGCAACATGGCGGACGTTTTCTGAACAACACGTTTGAAGCCGAAGGGATCAGTCCGGAAGTCAAACATGACCTCCATCGGTACCCAAGGCGGCCATGATGAACCCGTCGGAGTGCCATACTTGCTGCCCGCATACATGGACACCAGATTGGTGGTGAACCATTTCTGGTGCGTGACGAAGAACTGCGTGCTGTCCATATTGACCAAGAAACGGCGCTGAACGAGGCCGCTGACATTGTCTGCTATTCTCGACTTGTCCATGACTTCCACCACCTTCAACTCCATTCCTTTTGAAGTGACTAGAACGACGTGCTTCTTGTTCTTTTCGCTCTGCAATTGGATCTGCGGTGCTATCAGTCGGACGTGGTAGCTGCTCTGCGGATTAAATTCATCAGAGATGCCGCTTTCCAAATCTTCGATGGAGCCTTCAATGACACCGTGGGCGTTAGTTGAAAAGCCTGTGCTGGAGAATCTCCTGCCATCGCCCAAGATATTCTTGATGCGATCTTCGAGTTCCTTGGCGGTGTCCTTCTCTTGAGTAAAGATATCTGGAGTCGAGGGAGTTCCTGTAGCGGCTGAAGCCGAGTCTGACTGACTTTCGGTGTTGCTATTGTTGTTGCCGTTGTTATTGTTATTATTATCATTGTTGTTGTTGTTGCCATTGGTATTGTTCCCGCCAGTCTTGGCCCTGTTCTGCTCCTCCACCATATCCATGATGAACTTGACCGCTGGCCTAGACAAGTAGTATATAAAGCCACGTCGTTGGCTATTCTGGTGAATATATCTTAAAACAATGTTGCGCAACAAGTTGTTCCACTTCAGCTGCATATTATGAACGACGAAACGATTCTCAAACTCGCTCTCAAACTCCACGTTGGAAGGGATCGAAGGCATATCCATGGTTTCACTTGGAGAGTCCACGGAGATTTCTGACCGATGTATGCTCGCAGCTCCGTTGTGGACATGACCGTTTGGCGACGTACCCACCTTCATGCGCTCGAGCATAGTCTCCAGGAACGCCTTCTTCTCGCGGAGCACGTTAGAGTTTTGACGAAGCGTATCAAAGTCTTCGAGGAGTTCTTGGTCCTTTGAGTCAGTGCGTATCACCTTCAGCTCGGCCTCGCCCACATGTCGGATGTGCGCCTGGATCTGCTCATCCAGCTGACCGAGACGATCACGAATCATCTGCGCTTGCACACTCTTCGGATCGTCATCTTCACTCATGATACAGAAATGCGTCGGCTCGTTGCCAAACGGGCTTGTCCTCGTAGGATCACCAGCAATAGTGCCTCCAATGTCTGTCTGACGGAAGTATGTCAGTCGCGGGATATAGGCGAGCGGCAGGATCTGTGTCTCGGGATGAGATTCAGTGGGGAGGATCCAGTCTAGCTCCACGAAATCGTCCATGTCAATCCAGCTATAGTCTCCATCGGGGATCGTAAAGCGAGAGAGATCGGGCTTTTCATCTTGATCGAGGGTCAGGTGCGAAATCGACTGCTTTTTGATGGCCTCGGTAGTCGTGCCGGTCAGGCTGGCCGAGACTGCTCGAAGATCTGCGCATGACAAATCTAGATGTGCGGCGTGGATCTTGATACCTGTAATTCGACTCGGCGAGTTCTTAGTCTTGGCAATAGTATCAAACTCTTCTCGGCGCTGGTGGAGGTCGAGCATAAAGCTGTCGAAGCGAACTTTTAGACCTGTAGCAGAGACGGCATTTTCAGAGTAGTCTTCGGCGTCTTTATGTTTGTAGATGTGGCTGAGAAATAGCGGAGCGAAGAGAAGATTGTACTTGACCGTCGCCAAATGCCGCCCGAATTTCTTGCTGTTCTTTTCTCTCCCGGGAAACAAGTTGCCTTGACGGATAGGGAGGGACATGGGTCCGCTGAAGAGCCCCCACCAAGCAAAGAAGTGTGTAAAGAAGCGAGGAGTAAGATGGATCGTGTTGTAGCTGCGCGAAGGCTCCAGACTTTGCGCCATCCACTCCCTATCGGCTGGCGCACGAACTGCAATTGACAGGTGAATATGGCGACTCCTGAATCCACGCATGGCATCGTACGGCTGTCCGTTTTCTGACTTGGCGAATAGGGGATTCTTAAGGACAACTTCGTAGTGAGGAGTGAAATCGAAGCTTCGTTTTCCGTCCTCTATCGCGCGTTCGAATATGAGACCGGCTAACCATTGTACTTTTCCAGATAGTTTCATAACCACTTTTTTGAAGGCAGCCGGACCAATTCTCAAGCGATCGTTGGCGAGGTGGCTATCGTCCTCGTCTCGGAGCCGGGCAGCTTCCCGCACCTGCATGCTATAATCCGGGATGGCAAGAACATATTCGCCGCTGTCCACCGTCATGAACTTTTTCGGGTTATCCTCCGCATTGATGTTCCACCTAATGTCGTTCCGCCAACACATGAGGAAACCTGCGCCGTGCCCAGTGACCTGATATGGGTCGCGTGTGCCCTTCAGAGCCAGATGCATGTCACCATCTTCTTTCCAGGCAACGTGAATACGGGAGTGGAAGTTGAGCCTGAGTTTGTCCCAGAATCCAACGCGCTCAGACGGGTCGACCTGTGGCTTAGTGAACGATTCGACAACCATCATCATGTCTTGGATTGCTGGCTGGTAGCAGGGGCCCCACGTGATCCTTGTCGGAAGCGCCGTGTTGATGTCCATATAGACATCAGAAAAGGACTTGACGGGACCGATGGTTCGTCGGACTTCAATCGCAAAGCTGCCTTCTTTCGATCCAGCAGGATCTGTACTTTTTGGTGGGATAATGTTCACGGGGACCTTTCGTGTTGACTCAAGGCCTCTAAACTCTTCGGCTAAAACAAAGTTGGTCTTCAGCGAAACCGCTTGCAGCCTAGACGATTGCCCGGTCTTCAACCCCGGAATGTGCAGCAGTGGAAGAGGATAGTCTCGCAACGACGCTCGGGCTTCACCCATCTCAATGGCGATATGCATGGGGACCAGAAGGCTGTACTTCATGTCCCTCGGCATGCCTTTGCCGACCTTGTGAATGAAATCGGGGAGATCTTTCAGGGGAAATGTCGGCTTGTCAATGGTGATGTGGAGGTTAGATACGTAAGTCGACATCAAAGCAGGCCTCGGAGGAACTTCCAGAATATTTTCCGTCTCCTCAACCTCGCTTGGCACGTCGTGTTGGCCCCAAAACAGGTCACGAAACTCCTTTACACCATCTCGAGATACCTGATAGGCTCGGTCAATCCGCTTCTTCCAAGACTGGGCATTGAACATGTCTAGATGCAGGCGTGCCTCTTCTGCTGAGACCTTTGCATAACCATTGATGCCCAAGCTTTCGCCCTCGGGGTCATACCTCGGCATTGTTCCATATCGAGCCTCGCGACCCCTTTCGTCTTGCTTCGGTGCGTCGGCGCTACGACTTCGAAACCAGGCCGACGAGGAATTTTCAGTTCTTCCACGCGAAAAGGTAGATCGAGCTCGGTTTTTGCCGTTGTTGCCTCTTCTCGATTCCTCCTCCCGCACACGATTTAGCTTAACGCGGAAGGCTTCCTCTCTGGTCAGACGTTGAGTCTGTTCCATGCGTCCTGCACGATAAATCATGCCCAGCTTCCATTCGAAGGCACCGTCCTCCATCTCGAACAGGAAGTTTCGTGATCTAATCGACACCTTTGGAACAGCCTTGGGTCCTTCGGGCTTCTTTTCCAGAATGTATTCGTTAGTTCCAGTTTTAAAGCGGTGCTGCAGCTGCTGCACTGCTTTAATCACATTGATGAAGTTATCGGTGATGCGATGGACGATGACCTCATGCGGTATGCCGATCCGAACAGCTTCTGTAGAAATGTCGAATAATTTCTCCTCCGTGTATGCGCCATACGCTGTCTTGTGCTTGGATTCTCGGAAATCAAGACGCCCGGCCTTGATGCTGACGATTCGGGCCCATACGTTGTGCATGCGCGGTGAGGCAACATACAGCCGAATCAGCTTTGACGAGAAGTATGGTGTGGACCATCGTTGGCGCCCAGCATCTAGCCCGTAGATGTGAAGCATCACTTTGGGGTCATGGGGCATCTCTCCCTTGATTTGGATTAAGGAGACCTTGAAGTCGACGACTACTGAGTCAGAGATGGCGGACGCAGAATTTCCAGGAGAGAGTCCGAGACTGTCCGGGGGTACCAAGAGGTCTGGACTCGTCGGGCCAGCTTGTTGTGACGCTCTTGGCGCGTCGGCACTGCTTTTGATAAAGGCCTTCCTCAAGGTATTCATAGCAACACCCACAGCGTAATGGCGGTAGAGAGAGTACTGAACCATGATGGAACGAACCGCAGACTGAATTTGAAATACAGGACCGTGAGTATCGCTCGACGCAGAGAGGGCGAGTTCAAGGCGAGGTATATTGATGAAGGGCTCCACTTCAAGCTGTTCAGCGGTTTCGATGATTTGAGCCTCGATGCCGCGGGCCTGGAATGCCAGTCGACGGCCATCGCCAACTGTTTGAGGCTTCTTCCTTGACCTCGTAGGGCTTGGGGATGCAAGGTCCGAGTCCGACTGCGTAAGCGAACGGCTGTGCGTGCGCCTCCTCAACATTCGTTTCTGCAAACCATCCAATCTCTGAGCACCATACTCTGCAGTCATGGCATCGAGATGCAGTGAAACCCCTTTAGTATCATCTGAAATCTCTTCATCCACACCGGCAATCTCAATGTTGAAGTCGTTGGCCGTGATCTGGTAACGGAAGAGCCATTCGGGTAGTGACCGCAAGAAATTGGTATGCCTTCTTGACTTGGGAGTGGCCCTCTTAGTCGGCTCAACGTCCGTGCGAAGCTGTCGTACAATCTGGCGAACACCATCCGTTATTTCCGGCCGCACCATACTGACAGAAAAGGATTGGATGTTGCTCGTCGCATCGACGGAGATGTCAGGGTTGGCGGCCAAATGGACTTTGAGATCGAAAGACTCGGTCGTAATCAGGTCAAACCTCTCTCCTGAAGCAGCCTGATAGTACAGATGATGAGACAGTAATCGCATTGCGCCATCCAGTGAATAATGCAAATCCTCAACGGGGGAGTGAGACGACTCCACGTCCAGGGAAACAGACGAGATGGATGAAATGATGAGACCGTAATCGTCAGGATCTTCCGTCTTCCCAAGAGGCTTGAGTTTGATGCGAAGAACAGGCTCGTGCATGGTGAACTTGATGCTAGCTTTGGGAAGCAGACGAGAAAAGAGATCCCGCTGCTGTGTTGGCTCCGTGCTTGGCGACCTTGGCCTAGAGTGCATCATCGCTATCAACAGAGGGAGGTGCCGCGGGTCAAGGTCGACAGATGGAGAGGTGACGACGGAATTAGCGAACAGAATGTTGGCATTCTTCTCCTCAAAACTGTCGACTTGAGCCATCTGGATTGTTTTGGAAGGCAAAGTCGTCCTGACGGTTGTGGTAGCCATCGGGATGTAGATGATGCGCTGCGGATCACCAAGGCCATCATCCATTCCGACCGAAATCGAGAGCGCCGCCACAAGTGCTTCGTGTGCAATGTCCTTGGACGGGAAATACATGCGGTGCGCGGGCGACCTTGGGTCCAGACGATGCAGATCGATACCAACTTCTTTCATGGAAGCGGTAAGAAGAACGGGCTTTGCCGCAGAGTTGACAGACTCGACCTTTTTCACGAGACCTACGAAACTAACGGCAAACTGGACCTCCTTGACGCCTCGCAAGATGGAACTGAAAAACTCCTTGGAGTCGGACACCGTTTGTATCAGTTGCTCGTTTGTATCCTCCGCGGTACCATCTCGCACTTTGCTAACAAAAATATCCACAGGATCCTGCTTTTCAACCGGCTGCGTTGGCTGCTTTCGCAGCGTCTTGAATTTGGTTGCACAGAGGTTTAATTCGTCGTATGGGATGTGGACTCGGCCCAGCTTCAGGGCAACCGTGGCATCTCGGAGACCTTCTTGCGATGGATACAGAAAGCCGTGGACGTTGAGCAAGGCATGGTCAAGTATTTGGAGGGACTCGCCACCGTCAGCTGCAAAGAAAATACTCCGTACAGTCAATATCCACTCGGCCTCGGCGTTCTCTTTCAGCGATGCTGGTTTGTGGAAGAAGCGGGCTCTGTCGGCCATTTTGTGTCTCGTGTCCACCGCAAGGGTCAAGCTCCCAACTTGAAGGCTACCCACGTCTACCACGTTGATGACCGAGTTGGTGGCGACCACGTCGACCATGCGCAGCCATTTTATGCTGTGATGTAGCTTTTTCACCTTCTCTTTGAGCCTTTGGAGGCGTGCCCACGTCTCGGTTTTGGATCGTGAAGATTTCGAAGTTTCGACAGGAGGTGCCTTTAGCAACGGATCGATCTCTTCATCCTCCACAACACCCCCCTTTTCATCACCATTCAGGGTCGTATCGGTCTCGGCCGTTTCCTGCCCCTTGAGCTTCTTGAAATCGACTGTGACAACCAACTCGCTGAGTACGATGCTCAGCCAGGTAGGTTGCGCAAAGGTCGGGCGGTGGATGTTGAGCCCCAACCCGCGAATCTCGATCCTCGTTCCATCCTTGGGCGTATACGCAAGCCGGCGCAGGGAAAAGTAGCCTACCCTTTGGATCGATACGCCGGTGACGATTCGGATGATGGCGAACAGGACAAAGGACGAGAGGTAGAGCAGGACGAAGACACCGAGGGCGAAGGTCGGACTGAGGAGCGCCATGTTCGCAAAACGGCGCGAACGAAAAGCATCAACTACCTAGCTGATAAGGAGGAAAGCCCCCAGAGTCAGGAGAAACGGCCACCACGATGGAGTCTTTATCCGGGAGGCGGACTCGAGTACTTACATGACGCAGGTAGCTGGCAGACCATTCTCTTGCGCAAGACAAAAAAAACAAATCACTCGTAACGACGGGAAAAGAGACGCGACATTGCAGAAAGAAAAAAGAACAGGATCGCGGAAAAGCAGAAGGCCGACCGAAGCTTTTTGGGGGTGGGTGGGATTCGACGAGGGGCCCCGAGCTGTCGGACCAGGCCAGGTACCTGGGTAATCGGGAGGCCGGAACAAGCTCCTTGTATGCGCCTAGGTTCGAAGCAGGGCCAAGGTGACCCGTTCCGGGCAGAGGAGATCGGGGCCAGGTGTGCCGCAGCAGCTCCGGGAGGTCGCGGGTCGAGTGCACAACCCGTGTCGCACAGATAAAACGGGATTAATTCTGGTGAGCAGTTATGCGTGAGGTACAATACAGGGCGATTGGGAGAGATAGAGAGATGCGTATCGGCAAACTGGCAGGGCGAATCGAGTCAATGAGGTAAGCAAACGGGAGCGGTTCCAGCAGCGGAGCCGATGCGGCAGATGCGCAAGCTGTCTGAGGAATGTACTCTGTACCCGGAGGCCTAGTCGTGAGCAGCAGCAAAGCAGCCTTTTTTTAGCTCCTGAGGGCTCCCTCTCCGTACAGGCCACCTTCTACCGATCCGAATGCCTAGGCGTATTACAGGTATCAGGGCAACAAAGGGGGCGAGAATAGGGACTGCCAAATTTTATCGCAGAGGCAAGGCAGGGAAAGCAGATGCCACGGTGTTACATAAAATACCTTGTGGTGCACGTACATGCATATATAGCACCGTTCACTCGCCATTGCAGAGCCCTCTGTCGTGTGCCCATGCAGGACCGTCGTTGTCGAATTTGGCTCAGAAGGGGGAAAGCATCCGCCCAACAGCCTGGATTGGACAGTGAGGGCTGCGGGGGGGGGTTCTCTCTTGTCCTATCAGGGGTACATTGGCTGCATGTGCCCTATACTTTGGCATTCCCCCTAGCGAGAGGGACCGGTAGTGCCGCGGCGTCCCTATCGCGATGCGCCTAATAGAAGCGGGAAGGGCAGAGCCGCTAAAACGATTGCACTGGATACGACTTGTAGCGTAAGGTATGCGGAATTACGATTGGGCGATAAGCACCTAAGTCCGTGGCCTTTTACTCTAAAAGACGAGCCTCCTCGAGACAATCAATGGGGGGGTCTTTGTTCCATTGAGTATAGCTCGTCCACGCCAAATTCCCCAAGGGAAATGGGTGTACGTAGTGCTCCGAGCAGATCTGCTGGTGGGAAATTTGACTGATATTTGATCCCCCAACAGTCAATAGGCTCCATCAACCTTAATAATGATGTTCAAAGGAGAGAGAGAGTTTAATAGTCCAATAACGCTCGCGTGGGGCCCGGACAACAATGATTACGAACACGCGATAGCACGCTTCCGTTATTATGGCATGGTAAATTTCACTCTCCGCCAGGGTCCGTTTGGTCTAATCTCCCTTGGGCATTCCAACGGCTGCGCGTTCACCCAGCTTTCAGCCACGAATGGCATGGTCTTGGTACGGAGTACGTTCAGCACTCTATTCTCCGTATTCCGTGCTTCTTAATGGCTCACGGACAGGACACCATTTTATTCGAGATTGCAGCCGCGTCGACGTCTCCCACGGGCCACCCCCTTGGCTACGGATCTGCAAAGGAGGTCCCCGGACACTCCGGGCCGCAGCGAGGTGAACGACCGCTGAGTATACTCCAGGATGCTGCGATTTCTAGTACCTCAGAGCATTGCATCTAGAAACCTGCCCAGTCGGCCTCAAATTACTGAGCAGTTTCACATGTTTTTTTTTTGTTGAAGATTCTGCGCCCTTGTTTAGGGCTGAGCCGGGTTCCTGTGCCTCCATGCTTTGACATGCAGAAAACTATCTACTTCGTAGGGCGATTGTCGGGCCTCTGATTGGTCAATGGAGACTCGCTGCTCACCCAAGCCCCAGTATTTCACGACTAACCTGTAACTCCTCGTATTTTCTATTATTAGATGCCAAATACGGACAAGTCTTCGCCTAGGAACCTCATTCTGGTAATATTTCAGTTGGTAACCGATTTGAGTTCTATGAACCAGTATATCAAATATTACATGTATCGGTATGGCGGTAATGGAGTGTTGTTGGGGGTTGGATGAGTGGTGGTGGCTGTACAAAGTAAAAAAAGAGATTCAACATGGCAGTAGCACTTGTCCCATCAAAATTACAATACACCACAACGAAACCGGCGTCTATACCTTCTTTGACTTTGGAATCAATTGTCTGCTCTTCATGACTTATTTTCATCCTTTACAATCTGTTCGCTAGCCTTTAACTGAGCTATCCGATCGTCAATGAGCGCAATGTCTACCTCGACCTTGAGGATTTTCTCCTCCATCATGTCGATATACTCCTGGTCCGTAAGTTTCCTCAACGGACTCCATTTTGACCGTAGCCAGCTATCGTTCTCATCTTTGATCTTGGGCTGTCTGTTACCCAACCCATTGGCGACCATCTGGCCGCCTGCTCCCAGCACTCCCCACAAGGCTACGGCGGGTAGAATCTTCCCGGGACCGCCTTATCAATTCCAAGTTAGCCAAGTGCTGACAGCAGCTTCTTGTCACCAAAGTAAAACTTACGAATCAATCCGGCTACCGCGCCAGCTGCTGACCCCCCTATAGCACTCGCTATGGTCTTATCAGACGGCCTTGGCTGTTGTTCGCCTCCCATCGCCCTGATGGCAACCGTTCTGGTAACTTGAGAAGCTCAGTAAAGAACGCCCAGTGAGCCAAATTGGGGATGAAACGTACACCAGAAGCTCCCTCCTAGAGTAAACCATTGAAATCCAGTCACGGCACCGCTGGCTACGGGGCTGGTCTCTCGCGCAATGGCACCGGCCACACCGGCTAGGACTCCAGCGGCGCCTTGTGTATGCGTTAGCTATGTGGTTGCTTGCTGTTTGAGCCGCTTCTTGTTAGGAATGGGGACAACGTGCCAGACCATGCGCCGACTTGAACGGGAGACACCAGGAGCTCCATAATCTCCGGCGGTAGTAAACCCCTTCTTTTGCGCTGCTGCTGCTGCTGTTGCTGCTGTTGCTGCTGCAAAGCACCGGATGAGGGTTCCGGCTTTCCACTCATAATGACTGCTTTCCCTCTGAACCTTTGCCGGACGAATTTAAAGTATTGATATGGATACAAAGTTCGTATAGTGAGAGATCTGAGTGTTGGAAGGCTAAAAGAGCTGAGAAATAAATGGGGCTATGGATCAAGACAAGATGGAATTCTGATACCGCAGCGCGAGAAATAAGGACAACAACAATACTCGTTAAAGACACTATCGAGACGTGATAGATGGGACTATGGCATATCGAAGGATGGACAT
Source organism: Trichoderma orchidacearum (assembly GCA_023653515.1). Lineage (NCBI taxonomy): Eukaryota > Fungi > Ascomycota > Sordariomycetes > Hypocreales > Hypocreaceae > Trichoderma > Trichoderma orchidacearum. The sequence continues at coordinate 1,022,482 of JAAOZV010000010.1, forward strand.
TTTTTGGAGAACGGAGTTATAGAATGCTAGCGCGCCTGAAATCCTACCCTGGTATGTAGGTACGTATCTAATTGCAGCAGAATGCAAGTTGGGGACCATCGAAAATACAAATTCCTGACCCGAGAAAGTGGGGCCTGCGCTTGTGCAAGGTGGTGAAGACTTGCACAAAACGGGTCGGCGGCTATTCGCAGGTACCTCGCAGCCCGCGCGGCGCCTTGTAGCTTTGCAGGCGCCGATGGCGGACGCAGTACTCTGTGCCAAGTACACCCACGGTAGTAGCTTTTTCGAAGCGCCGTGTGCGTTAGTACTTTGGGATCCGAGCCAGGCCCCAAAGCGGCCTAGCGCCTCCCACTCTTCGGCGGGCGAAAATTGGAAATGGAAAGGCAGCCAGCCCTCTCACGACGCCGCATCTTTTTTTTCCACGACGAGCAAATTTCAGTCTCGCCAACCCCAGACTCGGCACCGCTTGTCTGGGCCTCGCTCTCGCATCTTCGACGCAGCCAATCTGGTCCCATCATTGGCTCCTCGACTTTCTTCGCCCACCGCCTTTTGTTTCTCCGGCTCGACATCGTCGCCTCTTCGCCAGCGGACCACCTCTCTCGGACTTTTGTCTCAGCTCCCGCCGCTGCTTGCCTCTCGCGCACCGGTTCCTGAAATCGTTGCGCGACTACTCACGCAACCGCAATCATGGGTATGTCACCGACCGGGCCCTCGTCGTGACGCCAAGGAATGCTTGCTGATGCCTCGCCAGCTCCCAAGAAGAAGGAACAGCAGAAAATGTCCCTTGGGGACTTTCTGAACGATTCAGGTTGGTGCCGCCGTCACCCCTCCAAACCCCCCCTCGTCGACCGCCCGCCGCACATGGGGGATCCGCCATCGACACCCCGCGCAGGGTCTACGATCAATCTCGAGGACCAAGAAGTTGACTTTTTGATTTAGGATTTGGTGGAGGCTCTTGGGCTGATGAGGTCGAAGAAACCTATGGTATGTTGTTGCGTCCTTAGCCGACATTCGTGAACTATTCGCTAATTAAGATTACCTATAGTTTCTGGTAAGCACATGCAGAAATAAAAAAAGAAAAAAAAAACACCCCGAAAGTTCCATGGTTTAGCCCATGCTGGGGTTCTAGCAAATGAATTAATATTGACCAACGTCGCAGGTACCCAACCTCTCCCTCCGCCTAGGGACGGCTCTCGTCCCAGCGGTATGTCTTCTTGGCAGGATCGAGGTATGGCTGGTTCTTGACGCCTTTCGTCTTGCTGCTCATTACTAACAACTGTAGGCTATTCTGTCCGCGAATCCATCCCCGCTAAGCTGCCCGAGAGGCCTCCTTTCACGGCTCATCTGGGCAATCTGTCCTATGATGCCACTAGCGAGTCTGTGACTGCCTTCTTTGAGGGCTGCGACGTCGTCAGCGTTCGAATCATTGAGGACCGCGAGTTGCAGCGACCCAAGGGCTTTGGATACGTTGAGTTTGGTAACCTCGAGGGCCTCAAGAAGGCTTTGACCCTCGATGGCCAGTCGTTTGAGGGCCGCATGATCAAGATCAAGGTGGCCGATCCTCGTATGTGCTCCCCTTTTCAACATGCCATGGCGATTGAATTTGTACGCTGACCAGCACTACAGCTCGTGGTGGCGAAGGTCGTGAGGGCCGAGGTGAATCTGCCCGGGACCTGACCGAGTGGACTCGCAAGGGACCTCTTCCCGACATCCATCCTACAAGAGGCCCTCGATCCGACTTTGGTGAACGACGCCTATCTCGGGATCCCGCCTCTGAAGGCCGTGCTCCTCGTGAGATCAACTGGGAACGACGTGGACCTCTGTCTCCTCTGTCCCCGCAAGAGTCCGGATCTCGTGAGAACAGCCGTGTGCGTGGACCTCAGGAGGGTCTAGGAGATCGCAGCGACTCCTACCGCGGAAACCGCCGAGACCCCGCAACCTGGGGCGAGGGAAGACAGGACGGCTCTCGCCCTCCTCGGCAGTACAATGAGCGCCCTGAGCGTCCCGAGCGCGCCGAGCGCGCCGAGCGTACCCCTACGGCAGCCGAGAAGGACCTGCAATGGCGCGATCGCATGCGTCCGGATTCTGCCAACGCCCCTGCCGCCGAGTCTCCGGCTTCTCCCGGAGCCCCGCCCGCCGCCCAAGCCCAAGGTGGCCGTCCTCGTCTGAACCTGCAGAAGCGCACTGTTTCGGAGGCTCCCGACACTGCTTCTTCCGGCGCTTCGGATTCCAAGGCCAGCCCGTTCGGTGCTGCTCGTCCCATCGACACCGCAGCGAGAGAGAAGGAGATTGAAGAGAAGAGACTGCAAGCGCTGCAGGAGAAGCGCGAAGCAGAGGAAAAGGCCAAGGAGGAGAGACGTCTGGCTAAGGAAGCCGCCGCCAAGGCTGAGGCCGAGGCCAAGGAGAGCAGCCAGGCTCAGCCGGAAGCTCAAGCTGAAGCTCAGCCAGAGACCAAGTCAGAGACCAAGTCAGAGTCGAAGCCGGAGGAGGAAGCTAAGCCTGAAGAGGAGAAGCAGAACGGCGCTCCAGAGCAAAAGGTCCCCATCCGGACTCGGGATCAGGCCAAAGAGTTCAACCAGGGCCAGAAGTCCAGAGCTACCGAGTCTGGAAACTGGAGGTCAGCATCCAATGAGCAGCGAATTCCCCGTGGGCCTCCTGGCCGCGGCGGCCGTGGCGGTGGCCCGCCTCGGGGTCCTCGTAACGAGAACCGCGCTCCTCGATCAAACGGCCAGCAGGCTGCTGCGCCTGCGGCAGAGGGTGAGGGGGCTACTGTTGACGAAGATGGCTGGACCACCGTCCCGAACAAGAAGGGACGCACTGGACGACCTATTGTGTCGTAAAAACCAAAAGCGATTTTAAATTTGATTTCCATTTCCTTTCGGTTTCCATGACTAGAGACGCCGTCGCAAGATCATGCCAGCGGATCCAGTTCTGACATTGTGCACTTGTCCCAATTTCATGCCTCACCGTTTTGCAGGGGAAGGTTATCAGCCCTTTTCTCGATTCTCGCCTGTCTCCGGCTGCAAACTCCTTGGATAAGGCTCATAACTTCCTCTGGCCAGCCGATTGATCCCCGCTTCGACTTCCGAGGCGTATTTGCATCTTGGTGGTCTGGAGATCACTTGGCTTGACCGGTTACAGCGCTCATTGTCCTACCAGGCGTGCTGACCAAGCTCGTGAAGCTTCTTCGCCTGGCATGGGGGGAATGTATATATATAATGAATGACCGGTTGAAGCCTCCCTAGTAAGCAGGTGTGACCATGGCAGCTTTGACAAAAGAGGGTAAGGGGTTAGAGAAGGGCGGATGGGCGGGAGGAAACGGCTGATGCATAATTTGTTTTTACTTATTACATGAGGTACATCCATCCGATTCTCTGCAGAGCAGAACAAGACTGAAAAGAAGAGGGAGATGAATTTTTGACGATCAACTTTCGGACGATGGATGATGGAGGATAATGACCGGCTCACGCTTTTATGCAACATGAGAGAAGCGGGCCACTATCTATTCATCTGCGGACTCTTGGGGGGGAATGTTTACAAAAAATTTGGGGAACCATCTGCTACAGTTTGTTCTTGTTGCTTATCTGTCGTGTTTGTTTCTTCCCCGTCCTTTCTTTCTTTTTTTCTACCGCTTTTTCTTTTTCGTTTCTACATTGGTCGCTTGTAAGGGAAAGGCTGCAAAAAACAAAAAAGGCTCTTGTGATGGAATGGCTCATGCTGGCTTGCGAAAGAAAGAATGGCGGGCATCAAAAAGCGTCTCTTGGCTGGAGCTGAGGCGCTGGGACAGACGTGGGCCGGATGTAGCCGCTTGAGGCGTTTGTCTATTGATAGAAGCGAGGCAATCAAAAGGGATTTCTCAAGGATCGCTGATGTGAAGTGTTGCCTGTTGTAAGCATAGGCTGCTGAATTAAGTAAAATAATGTAGTTCGAGTTGTCTTGTGGGCCTTGTAGTGTTGCTGCCTTGCAATTCAGTCGGATAATATATTAACGTTATATTGCCGCACCTCTTGACAACCACACTTCATGTCATCAACACCATCCCATTCCCTAAAACGCTTCAACTCATCATGTCCTTCACATACACTTTCAGCCCACACCTCTCCCCCCTCGCGAGCCAGTCCCCTAAAACGCTGCTCGCCAACCCCCCCGCCACCTGCCCCCCAATAACCCACCTCATGACGAGCGTCCTCCTCCTGCGCCAACCTTCCGACTCATCCTCCTCACCGGCCCAAATCCTGCTGCTGCGCCGCTCCGCCACGGATTCATATCCGCTAAAGTGGGAACCCCCGGGGGGCTCCATCGACACCGCCGACCTGTCGACGCTGGCCGCGGCCGCGCGCGAGCTCTGGGAGGAGACGGGCCTCACGGCCAGCCACTTCCACGCCTCGGTCGGCATGCTGGATGTGCTGCCCGAGACGGAGGAGACGCCCAGGACGTGGGGCATTGCGCCGGAGGAGGAAAAGGCACGGGACGTGCAGATTGCCGTGCAGGGCGGCGGCAGCGTCACGGTCACGACATTTCTTGAGACGGGGGATGTCTGGGGCAAACTCGACTTTGTGAGCACGACGCAGGACGAGCAAGGCATTGCGGTGGACCCGGAGGAGCATGTCGAATGGGGCTGGTTCGCGGAGCGAGAGGTCTTTACGGGGAGGACCGAGACGAGGACGCTCGAGTTTACTAGTCGCGCTGTTTGGAGTGCGATTCTGCAGGGCTTCAAGGTGGGTAGGGAGTTGGGCATTATTGCTTGACGGAAGGCACACGCTCTATTTGCTTTTCTATGATGTTTTATCTGATAGACGAAAGGGCGGAAAGAAAGAAGAAATCACCACTTTAGAAGAATGCTTTTTGAGTCAAAAAATATAATAGAATAAAAGATACAAAAAAAGGATTGACGCCAGGCCAAAATGATAATGAATGCTACCCTGTCAGGACCTCTTCGCACCCATCTCCTCCATCCCATAGTCATCCCACTCATCGTCTGCGCCCGCGCCGCCAATCTTCCTCCCAATCCAGATCCCCACCGCCGTAACTGCGCTTCCCAAGAGGAACCAGCCCTCGAACCAGCCGTCCACAAAGGCGGGCGACAGCGCACCTCGCAGCACGCCGCCGACTGCCGACCGCGCCTCGCTAGGCAGCTGGCTTCGCAGGAGCAAGCTCGCCGAGATGACGTACGTTGCGACGACTTGGCCGACGGCCAGCGCGAGGTTGGCCTGGGCATGGCGGAGCAGACCCGGCGTCCACTTGGCAAAGAGGTGGAAGGTCTGGATGGCGCTGTTGGCGCTGGCGGCGAGGATGACGCCGCTTAGGGCGAAGCTGATGATGCGGGCCCAGGCCATCTGGTCCAGCTTCGGGTCCCAATGCCTTGCCAGAAGACCCAGGAAGCGGTTGATGGGATCGCTGCTAGCGAAGCTGGCCGAAGGGGAGGATGCTCGGCGAAGCGTCGTCAAGGTTGTCGCGAGGATGCGGTATACGCAGTAGCTGCTGAAGATGTACGACGGCACCAGGAGAAGGCGGCCAAGGGTGGTGGATGCCCGGGCCGAAGCGGCGCGCTGACTCTTCATTAGCGATAGGCTGGAAGACAGATTGGCTTCCATCGTCTCCAGGCCGGCAATCTCCATCTTGAGTGTCTTGATCTCGGCCTCCTCACTCGACAGTCCACGAATCGACCCCACGACCAAACCCACAAGTCCACCACCACCGGAGGGCTTCTTCCCATCAGCGGTAGCCAATTTCCTTTCTAGGTACTGCAGCCGATGGCGTTTCGTCGCCAGCATCTCACTGGTGGCATCCAACCCCGTCTGCTTCCTATTCAAGTCGGCTTCCGTCAACGGCCGCCTCCTTCGACCCAATCCCGCATTGCCAAACGTATGCCACGGCGCCGAGACCGATGCAAAGCCCGAGAGGAGCGCCATGAGCGATATGCCGACCACGCCAATCCTCTCCAAGCACGCTCTCGTCAGGTCCTCGCCCAGGCTGCCCCGCGCCTTGTCAGGTGTAGACCGCAACAGAATCTCGGCTCTGGGCACCGCATTTCCCACGGACCAGAACATGAACAACCAGGCTCCGAATAACGTCAACTGCAAGCCTAGCGCCACCCTCGGTATCTTCCCCTTGGCCGTCCTCTGAAAGCTCCAGCCCGCACTCGAAACGACCGACCGACACTCCAGCCACGGGATCAATATGACCAGCATAAACAACAGCGCCGGCACCGTCACCCGCAGCGCCAGATTCCTCGCCGCCGGATCCACCGCCTCGACAATCTCCGCCATGATCAACGTCCCCAGCGTCGCCGCCAGCCCGACCGTCGTGCCGAACGCCCACGCGGCGCCGCGTCTCTGCCAGCTCTTCTGCCCATGCTCCGCATGAACCTGTCGCAGCGCCGCGGGGGCATGCGCCGGGAGGACGTGGCCCTCTCCATCGCGGACATCGTCATGCGCCGCGCGACTCAGTCGAGGGAAGATGTGGCGCACCGCAACAGTGTTGGCGATGATGAAGACGGCGGCAAAGGGCAGCGCAGAAACCACAGCGGCGGCCGTCACGGCGTTGGAGCTGCGAGGGACGCAGGCATCTTGATCGCAGGAAGAGGTAAATGGCCACATCTGCAGTGGTTGGTCTGAACTATGTGTCAAGTTGAGAGCTCTTGCTTGTAATGTCTCTTCCCCAGCCTTGATTTTGCTCGTCCTTCTTTGATTGAGACGTTCTAGAGAGGGTTATCTAACCCCCCTCTGCCTTTGAATCCTTCGAATGCGTGTTACACTGTCGTCCTCGTCGTTTAAAACCCCCCCGCAAAACGTCAGCCGCAGCGTTACGTAGCAACAGCAGCAGCGGCGGCGGCAGTAGCAGGGGGAAGCAGCGGCAAGCTTGATAATGATCGTCCGTTACAGTCTCAGATAAACAAGCATCAACCCGTTCGCCTCTATCTCCCTCTTATCAAACAGTCAAGTCGACATGCAGAAAGAGGAATTCCGCTTCTTATCGCCCACGGCTCTCACAAGAGGCAGCTCGTTGTATTGCCCGCGCCGAAGAGAGACGAGGGGGGGGAAACAAAAAAAAAAGTAACGAATGGCAAGAAAATAATAACGATACCACGTTGTAATACAGAGAGGTTCGGATGTCAGATCTGTCATCCTCGAACGAGGGCCAGAAAGATGGGAGATAGCGAGAAAGAGCCGAACGAAGAACCCTGGAAGCACAAAGAAAATGACGACAAGCCTGCATTCGCTTTCCCACATGCCAGGGCCCAAGGACGTACTACCTTAGGTACCGGTACTTTTGGCCTCGTACCACAATGCGCTACTTCGTACCTGTGCCCACACACAAAAAGGCCCTAATGCGAGCCTCTGTCCAATGACAGCCGTGTCTATTTACAGAAACCCAGAAAAAAAAATAAAAATAAAAAAAGCGAGATGCAGCCTCCTCCAACCCCCCCCCCCCCCCCAAACCAGCCAGCCCTGACCAAAAAGAAACAAAACCCATTTACAGGCACAAGGCACCCGTTTTAACCTCAAAGACTGGATTTCGTTGTTTCGTATTTGCCGCGTGGGGCCGCTTCCCGACGCCTTCGCAGCCCGTTTCACTGGGCCAAAGCCTCCCTTCCTCTCACAACTTCTTTGAGCCGCGTAAACCACCCACCTTCTCCTCCCCCACGCCACATGCAGGTGCTGCTGTAGATGCTCCGTATGGAAGCGCCCATCTGTGTGCCGACCGATCCATCATCATCACCAACCTGTGGATTTAGTCGTGTAGCTGTCTTTACGGGATACACGGCACGGCTCTCTCTCTCTTTCTCCATAGCTTGCCAAGCAATTGTACTCCTCAACGCCCTTTCTGCTTCGCCCGGTCACGTCTGGGAGTGTTTCATGCGTCTCTTTGTCTTACGACGACTTCATCCTCACACTACTAATCACGCCGTCAAAGCTCCCACACAATATTTTTGTAGCACAAATCACAGCCCACTTCGCAGACACTAAGCCTCAATAAACCTCATAATGATACATCATTATCCATCGCTCCCAGAATGAATTCTATCAATCGCTTGCTTGTACTAGTCTCTTGCTACTGAACTTGAATGCCCCCATCTCCCAGTTTCTCCAATACGTAGCCCGCTATTGTTCTTTTCCAACATCTGACGGCGCTGCCCATTCGCCAGTTCAGTCTTCAGTAGCATCGCCGCCGCCAGGACGCCCTTTTCCAAACCAGTTCTTCTAAAACTTCCAGCTCTTCCAGCATGAGCCCTGTTCAATTCCTGGTTCGAGTCCACCAGGTGCATTTTCAGCCTCTTTAGCCCCATCTTGCTGCAACTCCAACGCATTACCAGCATCTGCAGGATTGACGAGGGGCGTCCGCCCCCGTGGCTGCTCCTCTATGTAGGCTAATTCTTGTGCGGCATTGCGTGTATCGAGAGCACTCGGCCACTGCCGTGTTCCTCCTCGCCGCTGCGGATCCCTGTGGGGAGGAGGAAACTCTGTCACTACGCGAAGAGCCGGCCCTCTTGGACGCGGAGATGCGTGCACAGGTGGAGGCCGTTGCACTGGCTGCGGCTTTGGGTTTCTCTCTGCCTTCAACCTGTCAATGTGACTTACCAACGATAGGTGGTCCAGCCCCGGTGGACGAGGACCGGTGCTTGCCTTCATCTTCTGTTTACCTTCAACATTGTCAGAGCATATCCTTGCCACGTCGGATGCTCTTGAAGCCTGTGCTGCCAGTTGGTTGTACACCCTGATCGATGCAGCCGATGAAGCTTTGCCACTGTTGGCTAGCTCTAGCAACGTCGGTGTCCGAGGGGGCGTTGATGAAGAGCCAGTCAATGATGACCTGGCGATTGAAGGTCCCACCCCACGTGGCCGAGCTGGCCCAGCTCTCGAGGGTCCAGCCGAAGAAAGTTCGGGCAAAGAGGCTGAGGCTAGATGCGACACGAATCTGCCAGGTCTGGCCATTGACGGTCCGGCCACTGAAGGCCCCGCTACGGAAGCTCTAGCCATTAAATATTCACTTCCTACACTTCTAGGTCCTGATGGCCCAGCTCGTGGGGATCTAGTGCTGGAAGATCCGGCCCGGGAAGTTGCTCTAGAAGCTCCAGCACTTGACGGCCCAATTGGAGAAAACCCGCCCATTGGAAACCGATCTTCTGGAGCCCGAGCTGTGCTAGCCGTCTGCGTCGAGAACCCTGCCCTTGACGGTCCGGCTACTGAAGGCCCAACTCTCAAAGCCGACGCTCTCTAGCCACGCGCCCGTGAGAGTGGCTCTGTCACGCCCGAAGCTGGTGGCCTCATGGATGTTTGCCTCACAGGAGAGGCCGTCGTAATCGGTGTCTCTGGAGCTCGTGCGCCTGAAACTGTCGATGGTATGACTCCATGACGAGGCGCCTCAGAAGCTGGAGAGAGTCGCATGTGATCTAAAATTTCCCTCCGGCGGTAGCGGCTGCGAGGGCCAGGATCGCCGCCTCCTCTCAGTGTAACTATAGGATTGACATCGCTTTCCTCACTTCCGCTTGGCTGTGCAAGTGCTGATAATGAGATCGAGGCCTGTCCCGCAGACTGTGGCAATGGTGGCGTGGTTGGAGTCCCCGTGGAGCCACCAGCCCGGGCGGTGCACGTCTTCTACGATGCATTTCCCGAGTTTCGGCCCAGGGCTTCGTCAGATTCTTCATCCTCGTCTGGATCTATGCCTTGTTTGAGAGTGGCTGCCTCGTTAGCTTCCATCTTGTGAAGCTGGTCCAGCTTGTGTTGCTGGTTCAGGGCCTCTAGTCCGTTCATGACCTCAAACTCTCCTTCTTCATCTTCATCATCTTCCTCATCCTCACTATTTGGGGCACTAGATGGTGGGGGCTCCGAAAGAGATTGGCGACTCGTCCGGGGATCCGGTGCGGTACCTGGCGATTTCGACCTGGTTGACAGAGGATCTTGCATAGGCTTGATAGTTGGATCAAATTTTGCGGGTAGTCCGAGGACCTTGGCTACTTGATGTGCTTCCTCCTCGGGCGTGATTTGAACCTCTAGCTCATAGGTACTACTCGCTTCGCTGTCGGCTTCATGTTTACCATGGGTTGCAGCTAACATGTTGACATAAGTTTGCCGCGTATTGTTGCTGGTCCGTTTGGCCTTTTTCTTATTCCGTTTCTCGGTAGGCCTCACGACGACCACGGGTATAGGAGAATACTGCAGGCAATACTTTGAGAAAGAGTTGCGATTGTTGACAAGGCCTTGCAGACCGCCAAGGGAGCGCCCTCGAGTGCCAACAATGAGCATGGCTGGCTGGTATAGTTGAATCTAGCACATACAAGGTTTAGTTTAGACGTACGTCATTTTGATCTGCGTTAGGAAGTGGTAGCTACTCACGAGAGACTGAAATGTAGCGTGCAGCTTGCCAATTGCGTATTCAAGTATGAAAGCAACGGCGCGATTGCTGCCATTCTTTTCCAATATACTCTGCATGACTTGTTGCGCGTCGCTGTGGTATGACTTCTCGCCAAGTCTCGGATCTTTTTCAATCACGCGCACGCAAATTATCTCATCACCGTCGTCAACAAGCTCTTCTAGGAGCCATTGAATGGCATAGTCCGAGTATGGATGTTCGTCGATACCGACCATGAAGGTACGCGATCTGCGCCGTGGTTGGTAGCCGTTGTGTTTGACGCTGAGCATGAGCGACGACGGGAGTTTCTTGTTGGATGGCTCGCCACTGGGCACAATATCAAAGCCAACATGGCGCTCAAATCTGTCATGAGGATGTAAGGTTAGTGTGGCCATTACGCCTGAAAAAAAAGAAAGAAAGAAAGAAAGAAAGAAAGAAGAAAGAAAAATAAGTGAGGCCAAGAATTAGAGAAATAAGCGATAGTGAGTGAGAAAGGGCGAAAGAGTTATATAAATTCAAAAGCCCATAACAGCGAGCACAAACAAGTCAGTGAGGGAAATAATTTGAGGTCAAAGCTCACGAAGCAGATGAGAGAGTGACGAGAGGAATTGTGAACGTGACAGCCCGTTATAGCTTGATTATGTTTCAGTATAAGGAAGCAAAAGTGCTTTCTTGCAGAGGAGGTATGGGGGAGGGAGGATGGTGGCTTTCGCCAGTGCTAATAGGAGACGCTTGTTGGAGAATAAATGAAGTGGAGAAGTTCGGGAGGTAGCCAACCGCAGCCACTGGGTTGGTGGCGCAGACGCAATGTACCAGCAGGGTGCTCCTTGGGTAGTCTGCTAGAAAACAACCACATTGAAAAAAACCCCGGCTGTCTTGTTTGACGATGTCTGTCTGAAAACGACAGAAAAGAGCAGCCAATTGCACATAACATTGCTTCTCCACAGTATAAGTGACTGCCGCAACGTAGGCTCGGAAAGTTCTAGCCCACATGGCTCAGAGACTGCCGCAACTCTCCTATTCCCTCTCTCGACGACATGTGTTGTGTCCATGGAAGGAGCCCATATCCTCAGCAATGATGGGTACTTGAAGAATGTCTCTAGCGAAATGGATTGATCATCAGTTCACGGCAAAAAACTGCCGAGACGTCGCAATAAATGTCTTTAGGAACCTGGACACTTGTCCACCTCGCTGAGAACAATGTCTCGGAGCACTCCCTTGAGCCAAAGTCGACATCATTTTGACACATGCCCATCCTCGGAAAGAACTACGTCTTGATGAGGGTTGAGAAACAAGCGAATAGAAAAGGTGCAACAAAAAATGAGTCCCAAGAGCCAGTACCTGTATACAGAAGAGAGAAAAAGAGGAAAACATTCCACATCGCTTACCTTGTATGTGGCGGCGGGGAGGGTGGTCGGACTTTAGAACCGTCTGAAGGTCGTTTTTGGACGCCGACGGGCCGCCGGGCAGCCGAGGCCGATGGAGCCCTGCTCAGTGGTGGCCCGTTATTGGAGTTTGCTTTTGGTAGCTCAACAGCAAAGCTGATGTTGGACTGTCGTCGTGAAGAGGTGTCGCTGGCACCTGACGGCGCAGGTGCAGATGTTTGATTGCCACCAGCGTCCGATGGTGGAAAGTAATCGCGTTCTTGAGACTGCTTTGGCGGTAACGTCGATAATGGCGAGATATCCGGGCTTGGGCTCTGAGGCACCTTGGGCGACTGCATGATGGGCGGCTCTACGTCTCCTTTCAGTTGCTAATGTTGATGGTTGTTTGTCTGTCTGACTGTTCGGCCTGGCCTAGCTAGCTTAACTCGGTTACCACCTCGCCGAAAGCCGCGAAATGTATTGGTTATCGGGACTAGGATGGCTTATTGAAAGATGCGAAGATTGAAGTCAAAGTGAGTATAACGAAGAGAGGATGAGGGGGACAGGTGTTTTATGCGTAAGATGTGTGCCGCTCTCGTCCAATCGAAGAGTAATTCAAGAAAACTGGAGGGAAAAGTAATCAAACGCAAAAGAAACAAGAATGAATAACCGAATAAAAGAATGAAACGGGAAAAAAAAAGATGGCGAGTCCGGGTCTATATGCGTTTGCTGGTCTTGTCGTTGCCCAGTATCCTGATCCGAGAGAAACGAAAACAGGCGGAATGGCAGCGCAAGGCTAAGACAACGGTCTGGCTCGGCATCAAAATGCCGACTGGCGCAACACGGGTCTTCGGGAAGGTGCAGCCAGATACTGGATTCCCGAGGCACAGCGCAGGAAGGTGCGCCCTGAGATCTTCCCACTTCTATCGATCGTACCGATCAAGGTATAGCTCCTGGCAAAGTCGAGTTCGCGGAGGCTTCAAGTATTGGCCAAGAAAAAGTGCAGGAGCTAGAAATGCGGAGGAATGAGGAAGGAATGGTGCGCTGGGGAAGCGCCCTAGAGGGAGGATGCAGTTGCGAGACAAGCCCTGAGAGGGTCTTTGTGAGGGACACAGAGAGAGAGGCAGGTCTGCCCCTATAGAAAGACGAGATGGATGAGTCGATCGAAATATCGCAAGAACCGTCGCAGATATGGGGATACACCGACTCCAGTCAGCAATGCTTCTGCTTCCGCTTGATCCTCTCTCCGATGCACCTTGGGCTTGATGCAAATAAGAAGAAAAGATCTGGTAGTAGGGGAAAGAAGAGCAATAAGTCAAGTACGTAATCTCAAGTGTGTGCTGCCTGATCGCCTGGTCAGCACTTTTCCTGCTTCCTTTCCTTCTCCCCAGCCCACGTCGTTTCGCTTCGTGTTAATTAATATCCTCCTCTTTACAGCTCCCGTCTTCTCCACACAAAGTACCTGGATGTGGGCGATGCACGGATCGTCGATGTGTGCCACAAGCATAAAAACAAGCAGCGCCCCAAGGATGGACCCTATTTGTCGATATTTCGAGCCGGCCACTATCAGGGATGCGGTGGCTTGGCTTCTTTCTTTTTTCTTCTCTCCCTATTTCTTCTTCTTTCCCTTTTTTGGGGTGAGATTTTTTTTTTCCCTGTGCACCCCGCAGCTGGTGCCGGGATTGCTGAGTGACTGATATCTACTAGGTGCTAATCTCATAAACCCACGAGGGGAACAGGTCCAGTCGATTCGCTGTACGGGGGGCTCCTAGCGATGTATGCAGCAGTACTCCGTATGTACAAGCAAGTACAGAACGGGGCCTTTGGCGCAAGGGTGCTCTGGTAAGTGACGGGCAGTGATATGCTAGCGATGGGGAAAAGGAGAACGAGAGGCTCGTGATCGTGATATGGATTCACATAAACCGAGGGTCTGGATGCCGCACTGATCAAGAGCAAAAGCTCCCTGCCTGCCTCCGCTTTGACGCTGCTTGCTCCACTTGATGCTCCTTGGCTACAGATTTCTTTCGCTTCGTCGATGGCAACCAGCTGCCGACGATAAAACTTATCCGAAGGACGTCGTATCTCTGATGACTGCTAGCAAAGGCCAAGCAAGTGCAGAAAAAAAAAATATTGGACAAGAGGTGTTGCGTTCGGAGAGGCGATATGAACTGTCGTCAGCGTTCAGGCCGGTACGGGATCAGCGGCTAAATGAGCTGCGCAAAGGCGGTGTATCAAGAAACTATCGATTATCAAATCGAGCACCAGGTGAAGCAGAGCAGATGGAGAAGGCCGTGCGTGCCAAGGTGTCTTTATGTTGTAGCTCAGAAGCACGTCGAATGTCGCTCAGCCTGGATGAGTGCAGGACAGCTGTTGGTTGGCGTCACCGCTTTCAACGGCGGATGCAGCCGAGACACTAGAGCTGCGAAAAAAAAAACAGAACAGCCACGATAAGAAGCAAGAACAATAGCGAACAGAGACGGTTGATGCAAGTTCAGAGGAGACAAAGCCGCTCGTATGAGACGATGAGCGGAGCATCAGGGCGATCTCAGGAGCTAAAGCTGGCCGAAGGCACCTTGTTACAGTACCGTCAAGGTGGCAATAATCGAGGGTAGTAAGAATATCAGGTATCGAGGCCAAGACCGCCCGGCTGAGCTGGCATTCCCACCTCGCAACATGACTGATGGACGGAGCTTGGCAAAAGAAAGGAGGGCCTTGGGCTTCCCGGGAGTCAAGATAGGGCAGAATGTAGCCCAACGAGCGCCTCTCATTTGCTGCCCAGTTGCCGACAGGGCCAGAGATGCATCTACTACTAAACTGCGTCCGCATAGGTTACGGAGCATTTAACACTAAATGCAAATCTAGGTAGCTTTGCTTCTCCAGCCAATCGAATCCCGCACCAGACACTCCCACAGCTGAAAATTGATCCGCCCCTGTGAGCAGCGCAATTGCTCCTTTCTTAGAGCGTTTACCGGTCTAGCACGTTCTATTCCTCCTTGCCAAGACTGGCTCATGGCCTGCTCTGAACAAAAGCAATATCGAAGCATCCAGCCTCTCGACACGTGCACCCAGTCCAAGGTACTCCGCAGCTTCGTCACAGGTCCTTGGTACCAATGCTAAGCAACAAGTCAAAACTCACCACCTCCCCTCATCTATCCACACGGACAGCCTCGACGTCTCCCGCCCCCAATCCCCTATGCTAGCCCCATGGTAATTCAGTCTTGGCGCAGATGCCACCCTGGATCTTCATTGGCGCTACCTCCGTGGTACAAAGACTGTGGGAAGAGTTTAAAAAAGCCCCATCTGCAGGGCTGGCGCACGCTATCACCACGGGCAGCCAAGATACGACTCTATTTGCAAGTTGCCTCTTGTCTTCCCCCTCTCCCCTTTAGCAGGCCTCCTTACTCATCGTGTAACGGCAATTACCCAATCAGTCGTAGAGCAAGACCATATGAGCTGACGACGATGGCCTGCTCGTGACGAGTTTCTGAGAGGCTGTGCGTACAGATGGCTCGTTTTATAGTCATTACTAGTGTGATTTTACTTTGCGGTGCCAAGAAAGAAGGCGGCGCTTGTAGCATTGGCCACGTCTTCTTCGAGGAAAGGTCGCAATCCGGGTGAGGAGATGCATGCCACGAGGAGTCGATGCGCAGGATGGCACAAACACCGCCCCTCTATGTGTGAATACGACAACCGCTCTTGGCTTACGGATGAAATGAGATTTGAAGGCATCATACGATCCATACAGCTGATCCTCATTCGCCTGCTGGGGCTAGGCACTGAGAGTTCTCGCCTTAGCCAAGATCAGCCCTGCCAAGTCATGTCTCGGTGTCTCGTGCTGCTCAGCTCTGAAGTTGGAAGCTTGGCAAGCTGTCCCTCCCTGATGCCTGTGCTGTTGTTGCATTGAGGTGAACCTCATCAGACAAAGAACTGATAGCTCATTCCCTCACCCAGGTCCAGTTCAGTTCTTCACTGCGTTAATCTCAGGAATTACACCCCACTCTCCATTTGACGGTAGAAAGCACAGAAGTGAATATCTAATAACCAAGGTTTGTACAAATTCCTTTACGGTTTTATTCATTCGTAATTCACATCGACATTATGACACTCTACAAAGATTCTCATCCACAATGGTGTTTCCCCCTAGGGCCACTTCGAGCAAATCCCGTGCCCTCATACGAGTCCAACCAACTCCGTGACGCCATAGCCATGCAACCGGCCAGTTGATCCAGTATACCCGCCCAGCTTTCCCCCAGCCCCCGTTTTCCCCCGTTTGTCGCCGCGCCAAAGACATCACTTTGTGCGCCAGCGCCTATCCGGGTAACTCGACTTGTCTACCTGCTCATCCTAGTTGTAGGTACGAGCCAAGTTGCGGAGGTACCAATCTACCAACTTTCGGCCGACCTTGGCCTCTGAGATGTGAATCAAGTCCTGCAAGATACCATTGTTAGCGGGGAAATGTCCAAATGTGGATGGTATTGAAGAGATTCTTGGGAAGGAAAAAAAACGTACTCCTTGAAGAGCGTAGTCGAGGTCGCTAACATTGACCAGCTCGCCCTCCAGAAGGCCTTGATCCTGCCATCGCAGCTGCTTGGTGCGCTGCTTCGTCACCAGGAGCCAAGATCGCAGCTCATCCGGCTTGACCTCGAGGAAGCCGGCCAGCTTGTTCAGATCCATGGTGGTGTACAGTCGGAGGTATGACTTGATGGTGGGGCTGTACATGTTGGTCTTGACCTCGTCCATGAAGATGGACAGGTGGTGCTCCACGGGGTCGGTGTTGGACTCGGGGTTGTCAAAGTCCGGAGGAATGGGGGAGATGAACTTGGGGCAGGCGCTGCGGAAGAGCTCCTCGAAGATGGGGAGGGACTCGGGGCCACCGCGCTGCATCTTGAGCAGCTGGTCGCCGTACTTCTCCCTCAGGGCGCTGTGGATGGTGTCATCCAATCTGGTGGGGTGGAAGGCCACGCAGATGGCAATCAGAGCGTACATCTGCTCGTTCTTCTTGGTGATGGAGTCGAACTGGGCGTTCTTCTGGAAGTTCTTGGTCCGCGAGACGTAGATCAAGATGTGGCTGAACATGCGGATGGCATCGGCGTATCGGTGCATCATCATGTAGGAGAATCCGACATAGTAGTATGTCGTGAAGTGGGCGGCCATAACGCGGGCGAACATGGCCTTCTTGTTGAGCTCAATGTCGTCCAGGGTCTTGAGCGCCAGGGCAAAGTCACCCAGCAGGCAGTGGACCCGCAGGAGACCGATGATGGAGAAGTATCCCAGCATGCGGTACAGGTTCTTAGAGCCATACTCGCCGGCGACGGCTATGGGGTCCTCGTTACGCTTCATGGCGGCCAGCTGCTCGGTAATCTGAGATCGCTGGATGAGCGAGTAGAGGACATTGAGCACGCTGTAGCAGCCCCAGGTGTTGGGATTCTCGCGGAGGATCTGGATCTCCTCCTCGTTGTTGGCCTGTCTGGCAATTCGGCTTCGGTACGAGCTGAAGGAGTTGAACTGGTAAATGAACTCATCGATGACATCCCAAGCCCAGTAGTACTATATTTCAGAAAAGAAAAGAAGGATAATCGCGTTAGCCTAGAACAGCACAAATTGAGCGGACTGGAAAGGGCCACAGCCTTCTGCAGATAGCACGCACCGAAGGGGGCTCGAGGTCAACGGGTCCGTCCGAGTTCAAAATGAAATGGAACAGGCTGCAGTATGAATCATAGCTCTGGAATTTGACCTCGAGAGGCGCGGAAAAATCCAGCGGCTGCGCAGCCTGGAGGAGGCGAGACTGGATGTCGTCGGCCTGCTGGGCCATGGTCAGGGACGTCGTCTGGCTGAGCTCGTCGCCATCTTCGTACTGGACGTGCTCCTTGTACTCGGCCACCAGGGCTTCCTCCTCGACATCGCTGTCGTCAGCAATCGCGCGGGCCGGAGCCCCTCCGTTCTGGTACGTCGCCATGGTGTACTGACCGCCCGTCGTGAAGGTTTGTCGGAGGGCTGGAGAGGGGCAGCGAATTTTTTACGCCTTGCTAAGAGGGGCTTGATGCTCTCTCAACGAATTTTCCCCTTCGTGACAAGTTAGGGCTTGTTGCATCGATATGTGAATAAGGACGCTAAGCGATCTGGCAAGAGACGGGGCTTGTTGAATCGCATAATGCATTTAAAGGGGCTGTGCCTGTAACAGAGGGTAAAGAAATTTCGAAGCGGGGCAGTAAACTGGTACTTGGTACCTCTGTAGCAGAAAAGTGAGAGGAAAAGACTTGACGGAGGGGTCGAAGGAACCTTGGACGCATTGGAGGGGCAGACTTTACCTGCGAAAGAGAAACCCTGCCTTGGTAGCATCCAATTTTTTAGGAGCCCGCTTCGTTACTGCTGCTTATTGATACGGCATAATCGTGGCAAGGCTTCTGAAAGGCTACTCGGTATATGACTGCAGTTCTGCCCAGCATCTTAAATCGAAAGCCGAACCGCACTCGAACCTTCACGCACCCTGCTGTAACCATTATTAAGCAGGCGTAAAAAAAAAAGCCCGTGAAGCCGGCGGTAGCCTAAGGAGCTACTCTTGTGTCTACCCGCAAAGAGTCATAAGGCGATGAGCAAGCTGCTAACGCATCGTCATCGTCTCTAAAACCTTTTTTTCCGAGCCATATCGGGGTTTCTTAATTTAAAACCACATCAAAGAGACTTCTCATAGACGCTACCTAGTAGACGTGATTTGGGCAGCTTGTTTTTCTTCTCATCATTTTTGGTAATATATAAGGTGACGGGCGACGAGCAGCGATATAGCTACTTTCTGTCATTTCGTCATAACTTTTTTTTTTTTCACCTTTCTTCCGTCCACAGCGCAATCTGCTCACCATGCCGGTCGTGACACCAGAGAAACTGGCTAGCTTGCAGAAGCAGTCCCAGGATGTTCGAAATGTGCGTGATGCCCCCCTCCCAGAGCCGTGTCTCCCAGATCTGGCTAATGGAAAGAAAATACAGATATGCATTCTGGCACATGTCGACCATGGCAAAACCTCACTAACAGACGCCTTGCTGGCCACCAATGGAATTATATCGCCCAAGTTGGCCGGCAAGATTCGCTATCTCGACTCCCGGCCCGATGAACAGGACCGAGGCATCACCATGGAATCATCCGCCATCTCCCTCTACTTCTCCATGCTGAGACGATCTGCCCCGGACGCCACCCCAGAGCCGAAAGAGTATCTTATCAACCTGATCGACTCACCAGGGCACATCGACTTCAGCAGCGAAGTCTCCACCGCTTCGCGATTATGCGATGGTGCCGTTGTTTTAGTAGATGCAGTCGAAGGAGTTTGCAGTCAGACCGTGACTGTGCTCCGGCAGAGCTGGATCGAGAAGCTCAAACCTCTCTTGGTCATCAATAAGATCGACAGACTCATCACAGAGCTCAAGATGACGCC
Organism: Trichoderma orchidacearum; assembly: GCA_023653515.1. Taxonomy (NCBI): domain Eukaryota; kingdom Fungi; phylum Ascomycota; class Sordariomycetes; order Hypocreales; family Hypocreaceae; genus Trichoderma; species Trichoderma orchidacearum. The sequence continues at coordinate 1,041,623 of JAAOZV010000010.1, forward strand.
TCAGGAGGCATTCGTTCATTTGAGCAAGCTTTTAGAGCAAGTCAATGCGGTCCTCGGCAGTTTCTTCCAGGGCGAGAGGATGGAGGAGGATCTCAACTGGAGAGAGAGAATGGAAGAGCGCGTCAACGCTACAGCCGCATCCAAGGCGTCTTCTGCGAGCGACCAATCTGGAGACGTTGCGGATCTCGAATTCGAGGAACTGGATGATGAGGACATCTACTTTGCGCCGGAGAAGAACAACGTCATTTTCAGTAGCGCTATTGATGGCTGGGCATTTACCTGCAGGCAATTTGCAAGCTTGTACGAAAAGAAGCTGGGGATCAAGCGAGGCATCATGGAGAGATGCTTGTGGGGAAATTTCTACCTTGACCCCAAGACCAAGAAAGTTCTCGGACAGAAGCACCTCAAGGGCCGTAATCTCAAGCCCATGTTTGTCCAGTTGGTTCTCGAGCCCGTTTGGACGGTATATCAAGCCACCATTGGTGGAGATGCAGGCAAAGGAGATCAGGCACTCCTTGAAAAAATCACCAAGTCACTCAATATCACGATTGCCCCCCACATCATACGAGCAAGAGATCCTAGGCTCTTACTTACTACAGTTTTCGCGTCATGGTTACCGCTTTCGACGGCTTTGCTGGTCTCCGTTATTGAGTCCCTGCCATCGCCTCCGGTCGCCCAGGCCGAACGCCTACCCTCAGTCCTCGACGATTCACCTGATTCCGAATACATCGACAAGTCTATCAGGGACGCCATGGTCTCTTTCAAGACAAGTAAATCAGATCCCGTAGTTGCATACGTCAGCAAAATGGTATCCGTACCCGAAAGCGAGCTCCCAGAGAAGAGAAGACGTACTGGTCAGATGACGGGAGAAGAAGCGAGGGAACTGGCGCGTCAAAAGCGCGCAGAGGCTGCAAGAGCTGCTGCTGCTAGCAACCAGGGTGATGTGGATGGATTAACCGATGCTTTGGGAGCTGTTGGTCTCGACGATGGAACACCAGACGTGGAGGAGAAGGTGGATCCAGAGCACTTAATCGGCTTCGCAAGGATCTTCTCAGGAACATTATCCGTCGGAGACACATTATACGTTATTCCACCCAAGTGGTCACCAGCTAATCCGCACGCGGACCCTGAACCGCAGCAAATAACTGTCAAATCGCTGTACATGTTCATGGGAAGAAACTTGGAAGCGCTAGACACTGTGCCAGCTGGCGTAGTCTTTGGCATTGGGGGCTTGGATGGTAAAATTTTGAAATCAGGAACTCTCTGCAGCAAGCTTGAGGGGGCCGTCAACTTAGCGGGCATCAGCTTGGCCGGAAAGCCAATCGTGCGTGTTGCCCTCGAGCCTGTCAATCCTGCGGATCTCGACAAGATGATTCACGGACTGCATCTGCTTGTCCAAAGCGACCCATGCGCAGAATACGAGCAGTTTGCAAGCGGTGAACATGTTTTACTGACTGCCGGAGAGCTGCACCTCGAGAGATGCTTGTTGGACCTAAAGGAAAGATTCGCGCGATGCGACATTCAGGCCGGTGCGCCCATCGTCCCATACAGGGAGACAATTGTCCGAGCGGAGGAAATGCGGCCACCTGCCAACAAAGAGCTGGGTCGAGGAACTGTGGTAGCGACCACCAGCTCGAAACAGGTCACCATGACCATCCGCGTGCAGCCTTTGCCTACAAACGTCACGGAATTTCTGCTCAAGAACGCTGATGCGATCAAGCGTTTATACAAGGCCCGGAAGTCAGCAGAAGAAGAGGCGACGGGAGAGAACGGAGAGGTTGTCGTGGCGGATACGGAGCTTAAAGCTGGTTCGGCACTATCGGTAGAAGAACTAAAAGTTCAGCTCCAGAAAGAGTTGGAGACTGGAAAAGGTCGCGAGGGATGGAGAGGCTTAGTAGATCGGATTGCCGGATTTGGGCCTCGACGAACAGGCCCTAACCTCCTCATCGATGCCACCAAGGATGGTATACTTCCGAAGATCTTTGCCCCGAACAAGACGTCCGAGGCGGCACCTGAGCATGACGACAAGCTCCATCCCAGCCAGCTTTCAGACAAGATTATTTATGCCTACCAGCTGGGGACAGCACAAGGACCGCTGTGTCATGAGCCGATGCAAGGAGTCGCCGTTTTCATTGAGGATGTGTCTCTCAACCTGTCGGAGGATGATCTATCCGCCCGAGATAGGTTGAGCAGGCTCACGGGAGAAGTCATTAAAGCATTTCAATCAGCATTACGCGCTGGGTTCCTCGACTGGTCTCCGCGGCTCATGCTGGCCATGTACACTGTGGAAATCCAAACATCCACAGAAGTGCTGGGGCGTGTCTACGACGTGCTTACTCGACGCAGAGGCCGCGTGGTGGCCGAAGCGATGAAAGAGGGCACCCCTTTCTTCAGTATCCAAGCCATGCTGCCTGTAGCGGAGAGTTTTGGCTTCGCAGACGAGATGCGTAAGCGAACTAGCGGTGCAGCTCAGCCGCAACTCATTTTCGCCGGATTTGAGATCCTAGACGAAGATCCGTTCTGGGTGCCGTTTACCGAAGACGACCTAGAGGATCTCGGAGAATTGGCCGACAAGGAAAATGTGGCGAAGAGGTATATGGACGGTGTGCGGAAAAGGAAGGGTCTGTTGGTGGAGGGCAGAGCTGTCGCCAGAGATGCGGAGAAGCAAAAGACTCTGAAGAGGTAATGGCAGCCCGCAAGGCAGCGAAGGCCAGGAGACTAGGAGCAAATAGACAGATACATACGATACGACAGCGAAACAAAGAAACAAGCGTCAAGACTAAGCGTGGCCGAACTTGTGTCTCCCGTAGAGCGATTTGCAGTGTGTTTTGGAGATCTAGCCCTTTCGGCTGGGGCCAGTCCAGGCTAGCTCCACAGCGCCTAGTTGAGGGCTGCATTGAGTGCCGAGGGATATCGGAAGAGATTATCGAGCGCGCAAGGAGATTTAGTCTGCCCAACACTAACGGATCTCGCAAAAGCCCAGTCCAGTCGCTGCCGATCTGTGCCTCGTCCCGGTCTAGAGCAGTCCTTTGCACAGACACATAAGGTACAACAGTTTGCCACGCTGAGGGCTGATCACGAGCGTTGTTAGGGGACCCATCACTGGGTTGAATCTAAGAGCTTGTTATTTCATGTAATTCTGGACAGTAGCTTCATGCCATGCCATCCTAGGTCGTAGGATGGAGCGACAGTCTGGCCTGGCTTGGGCAAACCTGGGGTAGCTTTTCCTTGATGCCAACTTTATAGGGCATTGTGGAGCAGGCTGAGCGCTCTCGGTGTATTTGGCCGACGCCACAACCTGATAGTCTCCGCTTGACTCAGGGCCTGGATATGGAGGTGATGGGCGATGAAAGGGTGGTTGGGCCGTGACACGCAAAGAATGGAGGGACAAAGAAAAACCTGTTGCGCCGGTCGTCCCTGCGCTTGCTTCTGCTCTTTGCTCCTGCTTCTCGGCCTGTCTTGAGACAGCACGGACCTCGAGCTCCGGCAGTCAATTGAGGCAACAACGGCCCGCGTGCTAGCCCAGCCACTCGTTGAAGCCAGTAGCCTCAATACTTTGCCTCTTTTTCCATCCTCTTTTTTTTTCCCTTTCCTTCCTGGTAATTTTCCTGCGTTCCTTTTTTTGCCCTCTTATCCGCTTTCCCCTTGCTTCTCCCGTCAGCACATGCATCATGCAAGTCTCATCAACTGGGAAGACGAGACCGTGCTGCATGTCCCGGAGCTTATGCCGAGGGTAGGTTGCCTCGCTTCGTGGAGTTCCAATCATTTGGCACATTCTGTTTTAAGACTCGGCGCTAGGGACCATCATCTGAGCATCAGCGTATTCCCCCGCATATCGCACAACTGGCAGGGCTTAAGGATGCACCTACGGAGTCCGGAGAACGGCGCACTAGCATTAGGCTTACCCACTCTTCAGCCCTCCCTGGACACGACTTTCTCCGACCAACTACATGGCTCGGGTCGCTCAGGTGGCGTGAGACAGGCTACTAGCTTTTGTGCGCACTGACAGCTTCTTGCCTCTGGTTCCCCCCTCCTCTCGCGCCACCTAGACTCTGGGCGCAGGATATTGTGCATCTGAGGCATACGGAATCGAGAGGATGGGGGGCGCGGAGGCGAGATGAAAGCAAGCCGACGAGTCATGCACGTTGGCCTTGCTATTTTCGGTCCGTTGACGCGGGGCGATTGGGCACCAGGCCCATGCATTCGGACACCTTGGCGGCTTGCTTGATGCACTTGTCATCATGGAGGACGCAGGTGAGTGACCATCAAGAGCCAGGATCTAGGGTTAAAGAGCTGCTCCTCCCCAGTGTGGGCCGAGACAAGCTGAACAAAGCTGGACAAAGCCGGTGAAGGGGACAGCTTGCTTTGTGTGCTCCAATGGCTTGTTCCAGGAGTTGATAACAGCTGAGACTCCCCTCCATTCATGGCGGCAGCTTTTTTCCTTGCTTCTCTCATTGAATCTACGTCCTTCACATCTTGTTACGCCGAAATGCAGTAATGATAATACCGACTGGACAGTCATTAGTCAGACACTTTGCAGAAGCAGTATCAGCACCAGCACCAGCAGACCGCGACTTGGCTTGCAGAAAACTGTTCGAAATTCATATATTCATTCTCTTGGCTCTTGCCGTGGCTGTCATAGGACTGTGGGTTTGCCCAAGGCTGCGAAAAGTCGGTGTAATGAGTTTTCACCCCGATTATAGTCTTGCCATCGCAGGAGGAGTATGTCGCTAATCGTGTTTCCTACGGCCTTCAATTATATACTGACCGCAATTTACAGGGTTTATCTTACTTCAGAGAAGAGCTACCTTCTTATACCTCTCTTGGGGACGTCAAGCAAACCGGTGTTCCAGAAATACGCGAAAAGCATAGTCTTGACGACGACTTCTTCTGCCCATCCAGTTTCACTTCTCGGAAGCACAGCTTTGCCGAGTCGGAAGCAACCATTGTTGCCGACCCAAGCATGGAAAGTCTGCATGACAAGTCAACAGAAGCATCCAGCGAGATGGAAGCGCCTCAGGAGTACCGAAAGTCAGGTATTCTTCGAAAAATCGAAGTGAGAGTATTACAAGAGAGCTTCATAATACCGCCAGAGGGGCCATGTGAGATTTGTGGCAACTACACAAGGAGCTGGGCGAACGATGCGGGTGCAAACACGCCCGAACGACGGAGCTCTTTCTTTAGCGGCCATGTTCATTTTCACACACCAAACAATACTTTTAATAGCCAGAGATCAAATGAAAAGGAATTTTAAACCCGGTCTTCTGCCTAAAGTGTTTATCAACAGACGTTGTATTTCTTGCAGCCTAAACTACCTAGACTTCATTCATATTATGCGCATGATTTGTGTGAAACATGTCGTCGATTGAGCCATCCCGCTGCAATGGGTGACTACAAACACTCACTACCTCTGCTTTCTCTTTGTAAGTTGCTTCATAACAAAGCGCGAGGAGCAAGGGCCACATGGCACCCATTCCCTTTGTTCCAAGCACTGGCTTTTCGAGACGCTTCTGACCGCCTTGTGCTCACTCCCACCACCAATTCCTTGCCAGTCTCCCTATCATCCGCGAAGCTGTTAGTGTTTCCTATTCTTCTTCACGCTGACAGCCATGGTGAGAACTCGGGCTCAGGCTAGAGCCGAAAGCGGTCTTCAGGCTGTCGACAGGACGGCTGTACAACGGCCCCAATTTGAACGCGATGATAGTGTGTCTACTGATGCATCTGAAAGTAGTGAAGGAGAGAGCGACGATTTTGAGTATAGGCCTCGGGCTACTCTGGGACATACGAGACCTACGATCGGGAAGAACGTCGAGCAAGAGCATACAAGCAGTCCAACTTCGCCTACTCCAAGATCAGAAACGGCCTTGCGACAGAACCACATCCCCTGTCCGAATGGGCCTCTAGATGCCGACAAATTGACTACACAAGTCGACGGACCTACCAAAATCGCACAAGCAGCCAGGTTGACTAGTCAACGATTCTTCTTCCAAGACGAGCTTACATCGGGCCCTCCTGCTCTCATAGACCTCACCCGGCTGGAGTTTTTTCAAACCTTTCCACACGACCCGACAGCGACGCTATGCAGGCGACATTTCATTCAACTCGCTCAGTCATGGTTCATGCGCCGCCAAGGCCATACAGAGAACATGATTTACGATCTCAATCAGGAGTTCCGCTACAGCGGCGTGGGGACACTGCTCAACCACGGCCGCGATCGCCAGGTCGTTGCGCAGGCCTGCTGGGACGAAAGCTGGCGTGGAATGCCCCTCCCGGAGTTCTTGGCCGGCATGCACCAGCACCTTCGCTGGGCCGAGATCGAGCTCCGGGAGCAGCGCCGCACCGCCATTGCTCGGTCGGGCATCCCTCCGAGATGCGAACTCGACAACTGCGGTGTACTTACCTGCGGGCTATGTCTTTCCATAATGGAGGGAGATGTCAATCTCTATGATGCGATGAGAGAGGCGGCGATAAGGAATTCTCATGGCGCGTGGCAGGATGGCGATGATCCTGCGATGGAGGAGCATCGGACGAGGAGAGGTGCTTTAGGCGTACAAGACGTCCAGACGGATCGAGTCGAGCTTGACATGGCATCGGCTTATGTGAGCGTTGGAGGACTGCACTTTATCGTGGACACATGCAACGGAGCCACTATGATACGATTCCAGTAAGTCTTGGCAGGGGTGGACGACGTTCATACTGTCTTTATGCCATGGAGACATTCTCCTGTGGGAACTTTTAGGCTAGACGGCACCGATGGCTGATTGTATTAGGAGCACAAAAGCTGCGCTTGCCGAGGGCCGCAGGAATTGGAGGCACGGCAGCGAGCCGTACGACAGGCATTTCTATGATCGAGCTGGAGTATTCGATCAGGATGGGTGTTCCGCCGATGAGGAGTTTTGTACATGTACGAAGGTATCTCTGCCGGAGTGTTAGTATGACGGGAGAGATGTGTGTGGGTTGGGAACGACTTGTAGTATGGAGCTGTGGCTTTATGCTCGCTTAGGTGACGGATAGCTGCGTCTTGATGGCAGCCACCACCATGATTAGTAGAGATGACAGTCACACTCAGCATCAGGGATTCGATAGTCCTTTTTGTGATGATTTAAACCGACATCTTGAATGCCTCTTCTAGGGTAGGTACCTCATGGAGGCCATGCAAAACGCACCTCAAACGCCCGGACCCTTGAGCTCCACACAATCGACGCAATGCAATCCACTCATGGCACGTGCCCAGCCCGCGAATCGGAGCCTTCAACGCAAAGGCCCTCTTGTGGGGCCCCTTTGAACTTTGCTCATTGGATGGAACACGCTTAGCTAGTCGTACGTTACGCTGGAATTGCTTGCGCGAAGAACGTTGACATAAGCAGATGGCAGCGTTTCTTTTGTATGTGTGTAGACGGTACTTCGTACTGAACAGGCAAAAGCCATTCTTTCTTGCCCAGTACAAAAGCCGTAATTGTCATTTTCTTTGTCAAAGGCTCGGGAACTCGTGGCTAGCGCGACGAAAGAGAAATTCTTTCCCTACTTTCACACGTCGTCTTAGAAATCTTTGCGGACTTGCTACCTGTATTAATATTTTTTTTTCGCTAATTTTTCCTTCCTTCTCTCCTTCTCTCGCGCGCTTCTCGCTCGCTTCCCGTTTTGTGTAGTCCTGGGCTGTTCATAATCCTCTTTTTTTTTTTCTTATTCTGCTTTTTATCCAAAAAGCACCGCCACTCCTTTTGTTCGTCTTGACGCATTGATCGCTCATTCACGGTTTCGCCTCCCCCGCCACCCGCTGCCGTCATCGCCCGTCGCGACCCTGTCAAGTCTTGTCATACGAGCACCTTTCGCACTACGGGTACTGCACTCGTACTCCGGGCCATCCCCAGCGTCGTCGCGTGCCCGCCATCGGCCAGTTGCGGTTTCACCAAAAGGCCAGGCTTCCAAGGCAGGCGTCCCCAAAGGCAAGGCACCCTAGGGCAGTCTTTGTTCCCCCAAGGCTGGACTAGGCAGAGAGCCCCTCTGTTCAAAAGGCGCACCCCTGAGCCTGCAGCCTGATCTCTCCACCGACGCCCTCTCTTTTTTTTTGCTTTTGCGCAGTGCGAAAATATTGCTGTTCGGTTCATGCCATCACCATGCCTCTCCTCAGCGGCAAGAGCAACAAGTTCAAGGTCGACCCTCCCAAGATCCGGATCGAAAAGGTGACGGTCGAGCGTCCCGCTCCTCCGAAGCCGAAGCCGAAGCCTGCGATCAGGACTTCGCTATCGTCCTCCGCACGATCCTCCCCGGTCCGCAGGCTGTCACCCAAGGCACCGAGTGCTTCGGCAGCTTCACCGTCGTCATCTCGGGCAAAGAGCAACTCGCCATACCCCTCCTCAGCCGACGAGAAGCGGCTCGAGCAGCAGCGCAAACGAAAGGCGACCAGCGCGTCACAACGCCGCTCGCCTGCCAGCGATCGTATCGAGTTCGACAAGGACAGCGACGCCGAAGACGATGGATGGATGGACCTGGACTCGCATAAGCGCCAGCGGAGAGGCACCTCTGACGGCAAGTCGGTCGACTCCAACCGCAAGCTGAGGTGCGCCAGAGCGTACGAGTGCAGGGACGACAGGCTGCAGTTTATCCACGCAACCGAAGTGGCCTCGCTTGAACAGAAATGCGTTCCCATCATGGGAGCTTCCAAGGAGGACGTCGCCATAGAGCTCCAGTACCCTACGCTGCAGCGCCGCGAAAAGTAAGCCTACATGACTTCCCTCCCATTCTGCTGTTGCACTAAAAGGAGCAAGCTACTAACAAACACGGAAACAGGTTTGAGCTGGTTTGGGGCAAGGACAAGATTGACGCTGTAGAAGCGAGTATACGCATAGTACGCCTCGTTGCCGAAACCTATCTCACCGATATTGAGGCCGAGCCTTTTACCAACCAGAACAACGGCTTCATCCGACGACTCGAAAAGGCCTCCAACCGCAACATCCAGGATCTGATGGGCTTCAAGGCCGCGCTACGCGAGTACAACGAGACACTCCTCGCCCTGGTGGAGGACGGCGTCGTCTCAAAGAATATTGAAAACCTGCACGAACTGCCCCCGCACCTCACTGCCTTCATCCTCGACCAGGTCTATGACCGTACAGTGGCTCCCAAGGTGGAGCTTCTGTCCAAATACGAAAATGGAACAGACTATGTCTATGGCGAACTCCTACACCCCTTCATCACCAAGATTCTCGTGGAGCAGACGAAGATGACGTCAGACCAAGTCTTTGTCGACCTGGGCTCGGGCGTGGGCAACGTCGTGTTGCAGGCGGCGCTTGAGATTGGATGCGAAAGCTGGGGCTGCGAGATGATGGAGAATGCCTGCAACCTTGCAGAGGCACAGGAGAAGGAGTTCCACGCGCGATGTCTGCTCTGGGGCTTGGAGCCCGGCGAGGTGCACCTCGAGCGCGGCGACTTTCGCAAGAACGCCTCCATCCACAACGCCTTGAAGCGCGCCGATGTCATTCTCGTCAACAACAAGGCGTTCACATCCCAGCTCAACGACGACTTGATTCGCATGTTTCTAGATCTCAAGTCCGGATGCAAGATCATCTCGCTCAAATCGTTTGTGGCCGATTCCAAGAGCAGCCACAACATCAATGATGTCGGGAGCACCATCCTCGAGGTCGAAGAGTGTACATACCCCGAGGGCTACGTCAGCTGGACCAACGCTGGCGGGCAGTATTATATCTCCACGCGGAAATAGACTAATTAGAGCTTCATCAGCACTGCATAAAGTTTGTATGTTGAGAGTATTGTAGATTTCTTTTTTCTTCTTCTTCTTTTTTTCTTGAAACACCAAGTACAAATCGGGAATTATGGGTATTTTCTTTGGGACCAATGATCTGGGTTAGCGGTATAGGATACCTTTTGGAAGAGTCGTGGCCATCAGTAGCGAAACGCGTATGTCGATGAGCGGGATGAAAGCGACTAGAACTGTATAGATGCGTATGAAAAGAGACCATCCTTACCACCATGATGAGAGCAAACTTTTCTCTTGTTTTTTTTCTTGTGCTGTCCTTTTTCATCGAGCATGTGGTTCATTTGCAAGATTCATGGCATCAGCTTCTTGTGCCATTCTCTTCATCCATCTGTCGATGAGATCTTTATTCTCCTGCTTGACCCTGTCCCGCTCTTTTTCGGCCATGGAGAGCTGTAGATTGAGCGCAATCATTTCATCCTGGACTTGCTGCATTGTGGGGTTAGCACGATGACAGGAGGAAGTAGCTAAACGTCAAGTAGATAAAAAGTTCATGAATGACTTATGGGGTCAAGTACCCACCTCAACGAGCTTTCTCTTCTCTTTTAGCTCATATTCTCGGTCATTCACCTTGGTAGCTAGGATTGTCCGTTCGTTGGTGAGCTCCCTCAAGAGCTTGGCGTCCTGCCTCGTCTTCGTCCGCAACTTGTCCAGCTCCTCTTCCGCCGCCCGCAGCCGCGTCTCCGCCACGCCTTTGGAGCGTAGAGCCTCGGCTAGGTCAAGACGCAGCTGCGCGACTCCAGGGTCATTTGCTGCCACCGCCGCCGCCGCCGCCTCGGTGGGCTGTAGACCAGGTGACCTAGCCCGGCTGGTGCCTAGGCCTGCTATGTGAGATTCCAGCGCCTGCTTCTCGGCTTCCAGGGCAGATATGCGGTCGGCCATTTGCGAGCCTGAGAAGATGGTGAGCTTGTGAGTCTGGATGAAGGTGGGGGAGGATGATGATGGAGCGAACAGGCTTGGACGAGCTCCATGTTGACGGGGTTGTTGAGCTCTGACTCTCGCAGAGAAGAGATGTACTCGTCTCTCCAGGTTGGCATGATGGTTGGGATTTCTGGATGAAAGGGTATGATTGAAGTGACAATAAGAAAAAAGAAAAAAGTTGCATGCAAGGAAGGACTGTGAGCGGATTCGAAAGCTGATATGATTTGGTGGGGGTTGCCTTGCAGTCGGTTGACAGCTCTTCCGCAAGTACTTTCTACTAATCAGAGCAAAGCAAGCCCATCAGAATGGGGTAAAAAAACAAGTGGATTCACGGTACGGAATGGATCCGTACTTAGAATGCCCAAATAATACGAAGTTTCACGAATGAATGGGTATGATGCAAGCGCGGCTGCAGGCTACATGCTGCCCTGGTTTAGCCGACAAATAGCCTCGCTTCTAATTGGACGAAGCTATGCTGGCTGAGTACTGGGTACCTTAGCTATCGATCCTCTCGAACCTCGACTTAGAAGCTTTCAACATCTAACCATACTGAGGCGGGCTTTCTTATGCCGCTCGCATCCTGATTCTCGAGCGACATTCGTCATCATGAGATTATGATAGCCGGCAACATGGACACCCTTCACGCAAGAGCCGACTGGGAGCGCGTAGGGGACAAGTGGTTCCGCAAGACGGAGCAGTATACCGCCGTCTTCGGCCAGGACCTCGACCTGGATGGCTACATCGTGACGGGGGCGCCGTACGCCGGTGCGCTGGCGCTATGGCGGGACGACACGAAGCTGCAGGCTCACCGGACGGGCCAGTCGACGAAGCCGGCGATTGAGATATACAGCCTGGCGGGGAAGAAGCTGAGGAACATCGTCTGGGACAGCGGCTCGATCAAGGGGCTGGGCTGGTCCGAGGACGAGTCGCTGCTCGTCGTGGCGGCGGACGGCAGCGTGAGGTGCTACGACATGCAGGGCGACTTCAGTCATTTCTCGCTGGGGCATGGAGCGGATAACTATGGTGTTGAGTCCTGCCGGTAAATTGCGAGTCCCAAGAGTAGATGCAACCGTGGGCACGGATAGGGAGAAAAAAAAGCTAAAAGATGATGTTTTCTTTCTCTAGGTTCTATGACGGTGGCCTGGTTGCCCTGCTGGGGAACAACACGTTGGTGACGGTCTCGTCGTATGCGGAGCCGCGGCCCAAGCTGCTCGCCGCCGTGCCGGAGGGCGAGGTTCACTCCTGGGGCATCATCGCGCCCAACCATACGCTGTCTCGCTCGGTAGAAGTCTTGCTCAGCATAGGAACGACGGTCTACGTGGTGGATGCGACCGACTGCGAAGACAAATTCCTGGACGTTGGGCCCTTTTCACATATCAGCGTCTCGCCGGACGGCAGGTTCGTCAACCTCTACGGCAAGAACGGCAAGGCGCACGTCATATCGAGCGACTTTCAAGAGCGGCTATTCGAGCACAACTCCAACTCACACACTCCTCCCAAGTACGTGGAGTGGTGTGGCAGCGACGCCATCATAGCTTGGGAAGACGAGGTGCACGTCATCGGACCGGGTGATGAGTCCTCAAGCTACATTTACGACAGCACTCGTGTACACGTCATATCAGGTAAGAAGAAGTGCTCGAAGTCCTACAAATTTTTCTGGCAAAATTCTAATGCGTGCTGGGAATGGGCGAGCAGAACACGATGGTGCTAGACTGATAACCAACGACTTTTGCGAGTTCCTCGAGAGGGTACCGGACGACACACTCCAGGCATTTGGCGCCCTGTCGGAGTCATCTCCGGCATCCATCTTGCTCGACGCGGTAAGACAACTTGAACTGCAGTCGCCCAAGGCAGACGACTACATCCAGCTCATCCGGCCAAACTTGACCGAAGCCGTCGACACGTGCGTTAACGCCGCCGGTCGGGAGTTTGACCCGCAGTGGCAGAAGCGGCTGCTCAAGGCTGCGTCCCTGGGCAAGTCGGTGCTGGACATCTACAACAGCGATGAGTTCGTCGACATGTGCGAGACTCTACGGGTCCTCAACGCCGTGCGGAGCTACGAAATCGGGATGCCTCTGTCCTTTGAACAGTACCATAGACTGACGCCCGAGAGGCTGATCCAACGGTTGATCCAGCGGCACGAATACTTGCTGGCCTTGAAGATTGCCGGCTACCTTAAACTGCCCACGGACCGCATCTACGTGAGCTGGGCTTGCACCAAAGTCCGGGTTGGCGCGCAAGACGACGAGACCATCTGTCGACTGGTCGTGGAGCGGCTCTCGGGGAAGCCTGGAATATCGTTTGAGGAGATTGCCAGGGCTGCGTATCATGAGGGTCGAACTCGATTGGCTACGGAGCTGCTCAACCACGAGCCGCGCGGAGGAAGGCAGGTGCCCCTTCTGCTGGATATGGAGGAAGACGAGCTTGCTCTAGACAAGGCCATCGAGAGCGGCGATACCGATCTCATCCTGTTTGTGCTGACAAAGCTGAAGAAGAAGCTGCCGCTGGCGTCCTTTTTCCGCGTGATCAACGTCCGACCCATCGCCACGGCCCTGGTGGAATCAGCGGCATTGCGGGAAGGAGATAACACGCTGCTGAAAGACCTGTACTATCAGGATGACCGGCGGGTGGACGGCGCCAACGTTTTTATCCGCGAGTCGCTCCGGCAGCCGGATGCCCGCACGGCTTCGGACAAACTGGCGCTTGCGGCCAAGCTCCTGTCGGAATCAAAGGAAACGGCGGCGGAGGTACACTTCCTCAAGGAGACGACGCAGCTGCTGCGCGCGCAAGAAGCGCTGGATCGCGATCTGACGGATACCTTTTCGGGCCTGAGCGTTAACGAGACCATGTTTAAGCTGATCCGGCTCGGCTACCACGGTAAAGCAAAGAAGATCCAGAGCGACTTCAAGGTACCGGAGAAGGTTGCGTGGTGGATTAGGTGAGTCTTATATGCTTACAAGTTTTGATGCTCCGCGTGGTGGATAATGGCGGCTGACTGGCGGCGGGCCTGACTTTTTCCCGCCTGGCAGGCTTCGGGCACTTGTCGCAAAACGAGAATGGGGCGAGATTGAGGACATTGCAAAGGCCAAGAAGAGCCCTATTGGATGGACGGTACGTTTTCTCTTGGCCCTGCCCTTTCTATCTTGGCTTGTCAAAACTTTGATTTTTCCTTCCCGCCCCCCTTGTCTTGTCGTCCCGTACATGGACAGGCAGGTGATTGGGATTGTGGAGACGTGAGATCTGTCAGCTAACACGCATATCATCTTTTTTCCACATGTCGATAGCCCTTTTTCAACCTCACGCTACAGGCGGGCAACCCACGGTTGGCAGCCGTGTTTATACCCAAGTGCACGGGCCTGGAGCCCGGAGAGACGGTTACCATGTACGAGAAGTGCGGGCTACGGGTGAAGGCGGCGGAGGAGGCGGTTAAGCTGAGAGACGCGGCGGCCTATGAGAGACTGCTTGAGGCGGCGGGCAGGGATACGCCGGAGGGCAAGGAGATTGAGAGGATTGGCAGCGGGGCGTTTAAGAAGTAGGCGACGTGATTGCTACACGAGACGATATGGCATACAGGTGCTGTGGCTAGATGATACGCATTGATGTTGTGCTTGACGGCTCTGCAGAAGTTTCAATATCCTAGTGGTTTAATTTGACTTTAGCCCATCTATCAAGCGAGATGTAAATGATCGATGGGGTCGATGCCCCCCCGATGGATCTGGCTGACTGAGATTTTCAGATGGAGAACCATGGGTCCCGTTTGTGGTATGTATTGTGTGCGGTTGATTTTGGATTGTCGATTTAGCCTTTGTCACGTAACGTACTGACGACTCCATAATGCTACAATGATACTTGGTGCTGTGCTGTGCTGTACTAGGTACTATATGTAGTACTTGGTTACTACGACTCCATAATGCTAATCGGTTCTTAGTGTGGTTCGTGGGGATGTGCCGCTGGTATGGAGCCGCAGCCTTATAAGATGACATCAAGATGGCCATTATTGATATTTGATGTCTTTTAGCAATGTGTTACTTATCGTATTTAATTTGATCACGCAAAGCCCGTGATACGATTTCCCGCATAGCAAACCTGGTGCACAGTACTGTATTCGAATGTATTCCAAGTCAAGGTATGTCCACTACTTGGACCTGACTCGCGCGCAACTTCCCCGCACGCAGAAAAACGTGCCCATCTTTTTACATCGTCTGATCTGGAACTTGGGCATCACGTCCCCCGGTCTGGTGATGCGGGTCGAGAGGGACGAGCAGGGGTTCACGTGTTTGACGGTGGCGCTGACTATTTTATCTCTTGGAGATGGGTTTTACTGTGCCATTGAAAAGAGACAGCCGAGGTGGGAATAGGCTCCCCGCAGAGGAGAGAACTGGAGATGGTACATGTGATTTCTTTTTTTTGGCGTTGGTTGTAGCTTGTTACCTAGTTCAGACCCCCTGGTTGCGAGATGGGGAGCTGTGAGTGATGGCGGATGGCAACAGGGCGTGATATCATATGGACTTGAGTTGCGATGCATCATATGTGCGAGGCGAAAAAAAGTCGGTGGTTAATGCTACGAGATAGATATCTGTACTATTTGACCAAGGCAGGCATTCCTGCGGGGCGGCTCATGTATGAATCGCTTTGTACTCATCCTTCATGGCCCTGTCTTGATGCAGCCGTCCATCTCTGGATGCGTTGCGGCATGGGGTAAGCGAGGCAAAAGAGCAGGCGAGTGGGGATGCAACTACATGGCCCCTTGCCATGGCGACTGTTTGCATGAGTCGCCAATGAAGACGACGGTGTGCATTTGCACTTGTTGGGGGCGGGGGGGCTGCTTATATGTTCTTTTGCACGGGGCCAGAGTGTCGATACATTGACTGCGGCCAGGTCGATAGACTGTGTCTCGGAAGTTGTTCTACCTTTTTTGTTTGCGGTCGTCCATTTATAGACGGGACCTGAAAAAAGGGCATCAAATCAACCGCGGCGTCCTCCTGGCAAGGGAGACTCAAAAAAAAAAAAAAACGTGGTTTACCGTCCCCTCGGAGAAATGAGGCGTTCCAGTCGCTGCAGTCATCAACCCTAATTTTAAAGGGGGCCTGGAATGCGTTCGGGACTTTTTTTTCTTCTTATTTTCAAATTGCCTGGATGAGACAAGACAGCATGTCTCGCCGAAGAAAAGTTTCTGACCTGCTTGCGTGGGGTTTCTAGGGACACAAGACATTGATATGAGACAAGACTGGCCTTGTTTCGGAGAGAAAAAAAGATGAATTGGAATAAAGAGCCATTTGGGGAGCTGGGGAGAGACAAGCGTTGAAGTGAGCTGACGGGAGCATGTTGTTGATGTCTCGGTATGGGAGCAGGAGATGAATGCGTGCGTCCATTCCTCCAGCTGTCATGAACCAAGTGCAGTGCTATTGTTTACTAGCGGCTTTTTGCCTGGTGCCATTCGCAGCAAGGGAGCTCGTGATGCAGGTCACACACGGCAGAGCGACATCCAGGGCTGCATCCGCTAGTTTTGACACAGGGTGCTCATCTGCCCCGAGGCTGGATGAAGCAAGAATCTAGCAGGAAATGAATGATTGCGTCTTTGTTCTGCTCAGGTCGTCACTACGGCGTCACAGCGTGCAGTTTGGAAGCCAACAGCTGATAGAACCTGAACGATGAAAAAGCAATCCAGCATTCCTTTCATCTTGAAAAGTACCATGCACTTGAGATGGTGGCTTGATTGCTTAGCTCCACGCCGCGGCTGGTAGATCCAGACAAGATTTCGGCCATGGCGTGTGCCACAGAGGCAAAAAAAAGAGAAGAGGAAAAAGGAAGTGAGGGGCTGCCCCAATCGATTTCATTTGCCGCGCCTGTTTCGTTTCCATTTGATATCATCTGAGGGTTCGAGACGAGTCGAGGCCCCGGACGGGTACCGCGGTGGCCAGGCGGTGCGTGGTGCGGGTGCAGGTAGCCTAGAGGTACTGGGAGGTACATTTAACGCCTTCAATGTTATCTTTTTTTTTTATGATTCTATTTTCTACATAGAACATGTACCTTTGGTAATGAACCTTGACATGATCTTTCATCTTCACAGATTCTTGTCCGTATTTCTATTCAAAGGGTACATACAATGCTGCACCAATCTAGCAGGTACATGTAGACTCAGCTGCCCTCCACCACAGCTGAGCCGCTGACGGCTCTCGTCTCCCAGGCTGCTGATCCCAGCGACGGCGGCCCCCCCCTGCAGCCACCGCTAGCAGCCCAGCATGTCAGTGCCTGTAGCGTCCGCGGTACCAGCAGCACAGTTGAGGCTAGACGGGGCCTAGACGGGGGGGAGTGTTGGAGGGGAAGGGGAGGGGGGCCACTGGCCTGATCCTCCCCTCATCCGACCCCCAGTACCTCCAGCACCCAAGGTTAGTAGGCACTAATCTAGGTAGTAGTAGTGGTAGTGATGGTAGCGAGTTGCTGTGCTGTGCAGAGACACCAAAAAGGGTCGGCTGGCTCCGTTCTCCACCGTCTCTGGCCGTGTGCGGGCTGTCCGACCAGGGCCGTGGGCAGTCGCAGCGTCGCATTTGCGCACACGCCCCCCTGATGCATCCCTCGAGGAATAAAAACGAAAAAAGAGAGGCAAACAGAAGGCGAAGACCTACTGGTAGTGCTCCGTCCTCGCAAAAAGAAAAAGAGGGGGTGCGGTTGAGATGGTACATGCGTTAGAACAGGAGCTGGGGGAAAGGAGGAATAAGATTGATAGCATGAGGTAAGGTAAGGTACCTACACAAAGTCCTCTTTTTTAGCCTTGCGCGCTTGGGCCGGGGCTGAACTGACACTGACGTTTGCATGGCAAAATTTCGAGGCTAGAGTGTTCGGTTCAGACCAGAACTTGCAAATATATGGGCTCCCCCCCAGCGCCGACATCCTTTTAGGCACACAGCACAGTTGTAATATATACCTACAACTCGAACTCGTTCGGTTGGCTGACTGTTCTTTTTTGTTCTCCTTTCCACCTGTTCTCTTTTTGTGTTTCTTCTTCTTTCCTCTTCTCCCATCCTTCGACGCTACTGGCTCCCTCCTTTCGATCCTGACTTACATCACCCTGACCAAGTCCCAACCCCCATCCCCACGCTCACGCGCCGCCGCTCACCATCACGCCTCCCGCTGCGTGATGCAAACGAGGCAGACCGGACCGGCGATAAATTCCCTCAAGCTTGGACCGCTCGAAGCCATCGTCTAGCTGTCTTTTTATCTTTCTCGTTCCTGCTGCCCATTTTTTTTTCTTCTCTTCCGACTCAAGACTCGGGCACACTCGCGCGCGCAAGTCATTGTCGTCACCGGCCAGGAACCAGCCTGTAATCTGCGTGCCAGGGTCGCTGCGGATTAGTGCCTCTTTTTCCTCCCCTACCGCCCGGGGGCCTCTCTCCACTCCACTATAATTTACCGGCCGACTCGTGCCATAATAGTACGACGCTGCCCGCCAAGAGACCACGAGCGAGCAAGAAAGAGAAGGGAAACGAAGAAGAGAGGAGATAAAGGAGGGAGACGCTGCACACGATCCCAACAAGGAATCTGCTTGGTTCTTGATTTCTTGTTCCCTTTTGTCGGTGGCTTGCCTTGTTGGAACCAAACAAAGCGCCCGACTCTTTATTTTTAATACTGTTTCCCGCCCCCTTGCTGTTTTTATACTGGGCCAGCTGCCACCCGCCGGGTGTCTCATTCTTCATTACAGCAGAGCAACAGCAGCCCATCTCCACTGAGGAGCACCCCCCGAAAGGCCAGGAAAAAAAATTCAGTGGAAGGAAAAAAAAAAAAAATGTTTACGCAGCCAGTATCACCGCCGCCTCCTGGGCTGCCGACCGCTACGGTTTCGCCCTCGCCCGTCAGAACCAGCCGCCTGCGTGGCCTCAGCATCCTGCGCAACTACACGCACAACCACCTCCTGTCGCGTGACAACAGCCATCACGCCAACGCCAACAACAATCATAGCAGCAGCAGCAGCAGTGGAAGCTCGCCCCTGGGAAGCCAGTCCGGCAACGGCCTGACTCGGTCGGTGAGCTATACGCCCGGAGGCTCGACCACCACAACCACCACCACCACTACGACTGCGAACACCGCCGCCAACAATAATAACCGGCTCACCCTGGTGGCCACGTCTCCCGACCCTGCGAGGGCATCTCAGCCACGGCCCACGACGTCGATCCCCTCCAGCCCGTCTGTCGGTCAGGGGAGCTCCTCGTCCGCCGCAGAGACGACGCCCGCCAGCAGCACCGTCGACGAGCAGCCGGCCATGACGAGGACGGGCGACGCCGGCTCCGGCTCGGCTGACAACCAGCCCTCCATCCGCTTCTCCGCCTACTACGACCCTCGTTCGACCCGGCCCTCGCTCTCCTTCCCGCCCGTCTCCCGCACGCTCTCCAATGGCACCGAGGTCATCCGCGTCGGACGATACTCGGAGCGCGACAGCCACGCCCTGGCCACCCTGCCGGGCCACCAGCCCACCGCGGCCCCCGTGGGCTTCAAGAGCAAGGTCGTCAGCCGACGGCACTGCGAGTTCTGGTACGAGAACGGCAAGTGGTACATCAAGGATGTCAAGAGCTCCTCCGGCACGTTCCTCAACCACATCCGCCTCAGCCCGCCCTCCCAGGAGAGCAAGGCCTTCCCCGTCAACGACGGCGACATCGTCCAGCTCGGCATCGACTTTAAGGGAGGCGAGGAGATGATCTTCCGCTGCGTCAAGATGAGGCTCGAGCTGAACCGGGGCTGGCAGAACAAGCCCAACACGTTCAAGTAAGTGGCAGACCCCAAGAGAGGGCCCTGGACTAGGCTTGTGTTTCCTTGAACTAACATTGTCACCAGCATGGCTGCTCACAAGAGGCTACGCACAATGGCTACAAACGGAGGAGCCTCCGTCTCGAGCACAAACTCGCAAGACTGCTCCATCTGCCTCAACTCGATTGCCGTAAGTGCCAGTTTCACTCCCTTTTCTTTGTCATGATTCTTCTAGCTAACAACGTATCCCCACATCCAGCCATGCCAATCGCTATTCGTCGCGCCCTGCTCTCACACCTGGCACTTCAAGTGCGTGCGATCGCTGCTCACATCGCCCCAATACCCCATCTTCATCTGTCCCAACTGCCGCGCCGGCGCCGACCTGGAGGCCGACGTGGAGGAACCCACAGAGGAGTGGCAGAACCTCGACGACTTCGCATCGGCCGACGAGCCAGAGCCCTCCACCGTCGTCCACGCGCCCCCCGCAGAGCCCGAGTCTACGTCGCCCTCGCCCGCACCCTCGGAACCTGAAGCGGCCGAGGCCACCGTGCAGGAGACGGACGCCATGGACGTCACCGTCAACTTCAGCTCATCGACCAGCCCGGCCGGCAGCTCCTCGACGGCGCCCCATGCCACCTCCGAGCCGCTGCCCATTCGCATCCAGTCGTCGGGCGCTGGACGTGCTGCCGGTCATCATCTGGGAGACGGTCGCACTCCATCGCCCCCAAGCAACGGGGTGGAGGGACTCATCACCCCGAGGAACAATGCCGGGCCTTGGGTCTTTGACGGCCGCGCAGGGCGCAATCCTGCTGCGGATCCCACGACAGAGATGACGAGCCTCGACTCGGCGGCAGAGGCCGACGTCGCCACCCACGTGCCCAGCGACGACGCTGCCAGCCGGTGACGCCGCGCGAGCCGCTGAGGCGGGATAAATTTCTTGAGATTTTGCACTGTAGGCACTGCAAGTTCGGCTTACGATTAATGGGATTTGGGTTGGGCTGTTGTCATTACGTCTTGTTTCTTTTTTTTCTCCTCCTCCCCCTACCTTGGGCCTTGGGAATGGGCGGCACACAACGCCCCGTTGCGTCATACCCCACGATAACGGATACACTTGTGAGATTTGTCTCTCTGGTTTTTTCTTTTCAATTTGTTACTGTTCCTCGTCTCTTGCGAGTTTGGGAGTGCGGCGCGCGTCTCCATAAACCGCATACACTTTTCCGGCGTATGGCGTCATGATCAAGCATGGCTCATTCTGGCCGCAACTGGTAGGGAGGAAAGCATCTTAGCATGGGCACTAGCGCGGGTTATGGTTAGAAGCTACAACTTTGATTTTTTTTTATTAAAATGTTGCCGTTTATTCCTTCAAAATCAGGCCTGACCATTTTCGCATCCCTAACTTGGTGGCATCTGCAAAATTGGCGGCGAGGCTGTCCTTGGGGGGCGCGCATCTTTTGTTGTCGTACAGCATGTTCTCTTCTGCATTGTATGGGGGCGCCTTGTCACAATCACATACCAGGGGCTGGAAGGATCCGGACATTGGGCAAACACAAGCAGCACGGAAAAAAAGGACAAGCCGGGGATGGGTTCCCTTAAGCCATGGCATTTGTTCGGTCTTTCTGGCAGCTTGTGATTACAACAGCTTTGTCCGGGGGGGATGATGTCAGTTCTGACACGGCGTCGGGGCGGCGTTGCGATTGGCTGGACGGTGTGTGTCTAGGCTGAGGCGTCTGCTGCGGCATTTGGCGGCTTTTTCCAAGGGAAGCCGTGGGAACAGGTGGGCCAGACATGGCTGAGACACTTTTTTTTTCCCGTTCTTCAACGGCTGTCTTTCTGTGCTGCATTTCATTTTGAGACGGGATGGGAGTACATATTATACCACTTGACGGTTCATATGTTTTTGTCGTGATATCTACGGAGTACCTCACAATCCAAATCATATCTTATCAAAGAGAATGAAATAGTCCCTTGAATCACGTGAAACCTTGCTAATTGACTTGCTCGACCGCCCTGTACTTTGTACTTGCACCCACTTGCCACCCGCCGGTCGGAGCTCCGGCGCCGGGATGATCCGACCTATCGCCGAGAGAAAATGTCGACGGCGGGACAATTTTCCAGTGCCGCCTCTGATCACGGCAAGGCGGGTGACGGATTGCCCGTTTTGTTTCGCTTTTGCTTTTTTGGCTTTCCAATTCGCTTTTCTCCCCATACGATCCTTTTTTTCTTCAAAGGGGAAGTGGATTGATATTTTTTTGTTTGAACGTCATGTTGCGACAGCTTGCTTCGCGGCTGCAGCCCAGGGTGGCGGGCGGCTCGAGGCTGCTGGCTGCGCACAAGAAGATGCGGGTGCCGAGACGGACGTTGGCGACGGTACAGGTGGAGGGGATTCCAAAGGTGTGTTCTGGGATGATGATGTGTGTATGTGCGTTCTAGACTTGAGAGACTGACGGCGGGGGGGAAACTAGGAACCTACAGAGTTGGACGAAATCACAACGTTACCCAACGGTATGCGAGTCGCATCTGAAGCCCTTCCCGGATCGTTCTCCGGCGTAGGCGTCTACGTCGAGGCCGGGTCTCGGTTTGAGAACGAGTCTCTCAGAGGAGTCTCTCACATCATGGACCGGCTCGCCTTCAAGTCCACGTCGAAGCATTCCGCCGACGAGATGCTAGAGCGGGTGGAGGCGCTGGGAGGAAACATCCAGTGCGCATCGTCGCGCGAGAGCATGATGTACCAGGCCGCGACCTTCAACAACGCCGTCCCGGACACGGTGGCCCTGCTGGCGGAGACGATCCGCGACCCGCGCATCACGGAGGAGGAGGTGGCGGAGCAGATCGAGACGGCGCGGTACGAAATCGCCGAGATATGGAGCAAGCCTGAGCTGATCCTGCCGGAGCTGGTGCACACGGCCGCCTTCAAGGACAACACGCTGGGCAACCCGCTGCTGTGTCCCGAAGAGAGACTGGGCAGCATCAACAGCAGCACCGTCAGGACCTACAGGGACATCTTCTACAGGCCCGAGAGGATGGTGCTGGCGTTTGCCGGCGTCGACCACGGCACCGCCGTTAAGCTGGCGACGCAGTTTTTTGGCGACATGAAGGCGCTGCCAAGAACGGGCTCCGAAACGAGCGTGAGCTCTCTCGCCGCCAGCGAGGCCAGCGACACATCTGCCTCGGCGGCATCATCATCGTCATCGTCATCATCAGCATCAGCATCCTCGTCATCCTCAGGCTCCTCTTCAACACGCAGCATGTCCCAAGTACCCCTCTCTAAGAACATCTCCACTTCGACTTCCCGCAACGCATCCGTCCTCTCCTCTCCCTTTGATCTCGACCTTAACCAGCCTGCCCACTATACCGGCGGCTTCCTCTCGCTCCCTCCTCAACCTCCTTCTCTTACCGGCACCAACTTTACGCACATTCATCTTGCCTTTGAGGGACTGCCGGTCGCCTCGGACGACATCTACGCGTTGGCAACGCTACAGACGCTCCTCGGCGGCGGAGGCTCCTTCTCCGCCGGTGGGCCAGGCAAGGGCATGTACTCGCGCCTGTACACCAACGTGCTGAACCAACACGGTTGGGTCGAGTCGTGCGTCGCCTTCAACCACTCATACACGGACTCGGGCCTCTTTGGCATCTCGGCGTCCTGCCTGCCCGGCCACACGTCCGCCATCCTGGACGTCATGTGCCAGGAGCTCCGCGCGCTGACGCTCGACCGGGGCATCTCGCGCCTGCAGGAGGGCGAGGTGACGCGGGCCAAGAACCAGCTGCGGTCTTCCCTGCTGATGAACCTCGAGAGCCGGATGGTCGAGCTGGAGGACCTGGGCCGATCGGTGCAGGTCCACGGGCGCAAGATTCCCGTGCGCGACATGTGTCGCCGGATCGAGGCCCTGACGGTGCAGGACCTGCGGCGCGTGGCGAGCATGGTCGTCGGCGGCCAGGTGCGCAATCCCGGCAACGGCAGCGGCGCGCCGACGGTGGTTGTGCAGGAGGCGCAGGCCTACGGCGTGACGAGCCATACCATGACGTGGGACCAGATTCAGGACCGCATCGATGGATGGAAGCTGGGGAGGAGGCAGTGAGCCGTGAAGCAGTACCTTGAGCATTTATATAAGTAAAATGGGGGGGTCTATGTTGTATACATATGAGACGTTCTGATGATGGTGTGTAAGAGTATTATTGATAGGGTTATCGGGATACCTGCTAAATGGGTGGGTACAAGGCTGTTCTTTTTCGGGATGGGCCTCAAATAGACAATGTACGGTCATGATGTTGATCTCATTAGGCATGATTATTTGCGTCTAGTGACCATAAAGTTGCTTGATGGTGCGTTGATTTAAGTTATCATGGTAATCTGTCTTTCCTATTGATCATTCAAATGGCTCAATGGATGAATATCCTTTAATGAATCGGCTATTTTCAGGCTTCATATATAACATGATGTACTTGAAAGATGTTCAGAGGCTCACAGAACACAAATGAATCAGAAAAGAAAGAGGGAAAGAAGAAATACTACTATGAATCTACTTTTAATGCCCCTGGCTAATTAGAGTGGCCTCTGCTGAGATGACCGACTCTTTGCAGAGCCGACTTGCGCTTGATGTCGTTGGAGAACGTATGAATTACGAGGTCCATTGGTTATTTAAACGATGTGTAACAACTATTAAGCTATATTGATATAAGTCATAAGATGTAAAGATGTAATTAATGGAAGATTTATACACAAGATTACAGCACTTTACCATCCAAAGGTAGTTAACAGTCAACAGTCCTAAGACATTCACAGCTATTGAAAACTAGCATGGCATTTACTACAACTACAACTAGGTAGCCATAACTACAACCCAAATACCCGCCGCATCTATGCATAAATAAACCCAAATAAAACTTCCCAAACGAATAAGCTGCAAATCTTGAAAATCTAGAATGCGATACTTTTTACCGCTTGCGCGTACAGCGTACTAAAAGTATAAATAATATGTAATAAAGTGCTAAAGTTGAAGAACGATGCCGCTATGGTTGTAATATCAGATAGTAAGATGCTCATTGGGTATATCGTCTTTGCTCATAATTTCGATCGAACGGCCTCGAGACGGTACTTGACGTCCTTGAGGGCCTTGTTCGTCGGCTTCCAGTCGTCAAACTGCCGCAACAGCTCCTCCGTCTCGGAACTGAGCTGCGTCTTGACAAAGTCTTCTTCAAGAAGACCGCGCATGATCCACGGCAGTACATATGGGTTCGATGATGACAGCGGCGTAGTCTCGCGCGTTGGAATCACACACGGCGTCGGCTGTGCTGTGTCGGTAGTCTCCAGGGCATGCATGATGGCGAGGTCATACACAGCCGGCTCGTAATAGAGACGCGAATGGCCTTCGCCCGAGTACAGAGACCCCGCAAGCGCCGTAGACAGCTCTCTGATGAGGCCGTGATCCGATACGCCGAGATTGCGTAGTTTGAGGGCAAATCCAATAAGATGAGAGATAAAGTCCGGAGCATGCACCCGGCCGTCGATGAATACGGCCCGGTATATGTAAGGATGATTTGCGGGTGAGTATACGGCAGACTACAGAATCGTTAGCCAATCACCTATAAACCACTCAACGGATAAAGAGCATCTTCATCTCACCTCCATTGGGACCAGCTGGTCATCGATACTGCCGACAAACGTGACCCGAGCCCCAAATTCAACCACCCGCTTGAGGCAGGCCTCAAATCTTTGGGAGTGGCTGCTCTGAGGATTGCCAAACTCCCACAGCTCTGCAGCCGAGCCCATGAGAATGCTGGATTTATAGTCTGGAAACGGACCGAGTGCCACACCAGCCATGGCGCACACACCAACTCGAGTCTTGTCTAGGACCCCGAGATCGATTAGCTTCTCCAATAACATGATGCTGACTGGCACTCCCTGGGAATGGCAGGCTATGACGACCAAGTCGGCCTGACGGATGTGCTCGATCCAGTTAAGCATGAGCTTCCACAGATTCTCCACTCTGTCGTTCACCCTGCCCTCGCCTTCCAGGGCAACTTTCTCAATCTCACAATCGGGGCAGCCATGGCTGTCGGCCCATCGGCGTATAGCCTCAGCACAGAGGCTGACAAATCGTAGTGACGTCCCCGTCGGCTGCCCTATCATAGGACGCAAGTAGGCAGCGGGGAAAAAGCCGTGAACACCGATCGCTAGGGCCTTGTGTATCTTGGGAGGGTCCTTAAGCCGAAAGACGTGATTTGGAGGCGGATGTGAACCCCTTAGCACAAGATTTGTGATTTGTCGTAGGATCGAAGGGTTTTCCTTCATTTGATACGTGCTGGTAAAGGATGGAAGAAGCAGGTTGGGCGGCTCTTTTGCGGAGGGCTCAGTTTCAGCAGCCGTCTTTTTAGGAGTCGTAGGCTGTTTCTTTTTCTTGGAGTCTGCCCTGGCGGGGAGCTTGGAGGATGGCATCTCCTGGTCGCTGCCAGTATGTGGTGATGGCATGGCGTTTTGTTCGAGGGGAGCCGACCTTGTGCTACCAGCTGACGGAGGTCGCTGGGCATCTAGATCCATAGATACAGGTCGCACTCTTTTGCTTCTGCGCCATCCTAGTCTTCCGCTAGTCTGCGGTTCTACCGGCGCTTCATCCTTCGACTCCTTTGCTCCGCCCTCAGAGATGCGTCTTTCAGTCATGGGCGCCGGTCGACCTTCCGATCCCTCGCCTATAATGGCAATTTGGCCTGACTCTGTTTGAGGTGTATGTTCCTTATTCTTCGAAGTATCCCGGGACCAAAAAGCCCAGGTAGAGCCCGCCTTGGGAGGGGGGCTCTGTGGTGCTGGCTCTGATACGGAGGGGGCTTCTTCTTTCGACGCATTGCCAGCTTTTGTCTCAGTCTCATGGCCCGGCTTTAACTTTTTATCAGCACCTTGTGGCTGCGAGACAACTTGAGCCTTTGACCGCTCATCTTTGGGAGATGCGATTGAAGATTTTGAATCCGATGCGACAGTAGCATTATTTGGTGAAGCCTTTGTCTCGGTCGAGGCCAGCTGCTTTTTCGCAGAGTCTGGCTCAGTTGCGGGCTCCGGTTTTGCTTTAGGCTGAGGGGTGGAGTACCAAAAGCCAAACCATGATGAAGTTTGCGAGGCATCTGGCGCTTCTTCACCAGAGGGAGGATTAGGAGGGGATGATTGCTCCGAAGGCACTGGCTCGGCGGGCGCGGCGGGCTCAACAATTTCTTCTTTCGCTTCCTGAGGGCTTGGGTTGGGTTGGACTGGAGGTTCGGCAGGTGCTGCTCTAGCCCACCAGCCAAACCACCCAGAGGCTGGAGCCGCTTTTTGCGACGCGTCCGACGTTTGCCCAGACCCGTCCGTAGGAGCTTCTGATTCGGACTGACGCTCTGCTGTAACCTGGGTGTCGGCCGTAACCTGGTGTTCAACGGCCAGTTTCGCCTCGGGAGTCGGGGTTACTTCTGGTCCACGTTTGGATTTCGCAGCATGCCCAGCTTGGCTATTCACGGCATCGGTTGTTTTATGCGTCTGTGATATCTTGTCTTTGCCATCGCCGTCTGGTGCACTGGCGAGCGCGGCAGGGGGTGGCTGATCAGAGCCAGCATCACTAGGCATGCTCACGTCGTCTTCGCTCTTTTTCGACTCAAATCGAGAAAGGTCAGAGGTATTCTTAGATTTAACAGTGCCTCCTAGGATATTCTCTCGCGCAACCGACGTCGAGGCCGCGGCTTTGGGTGGTCTCGGCCACGATGCGTACCAGCTATTTGTTTTGCGGATCTGTCAGACCGTATAAGTATCTCGCACCATCCCGTGTGAATTGCGCTTCAGCAATAAGAAGGGGTAGATATTACTTCTTTTACTCTATGTGATGCGTCAGACGGTTTGTTTTCGCCGTTTGATTCCTGCTGTGGAGGCCTTGGTTGCTGGCTGACGGGCTGCGCCGAGGCAGATGACGCCCGTGACAGTGACGTCTCAGGCGATAGAGCTGTGGTCGGCTGGCTCGAGGAGCTCACTGCTGTGGGATTGGGCCGTTGCCTCTTCCGAGGAAGCATCATGAATGCAGAGAATATGGACGTCCGGCCATAGAAGCGATGGAGAAAATGACGCGCAGATTAGGCTGCGATGATGGGGGAGGTTCGAGAGCGGTTGAGAAGGTTCAGCTATGGTACGAAGTGACTTTGGCAGCACAGGCTTCCCTCGTACGGAGTGCTCCGGACTCCTTTGAAAATGATGACGCTGACCGGGAGGCGCCACAGCGCGTCTTGGGTGAATGACAGCTCCTCCCAGTGACTGTAATAGTGGTCCCTCCCCTCCTGGGGGCCGGCCTGTTAGCGCGTGTGTGACCCCATGAGCGACCTGTGACGTGCGCTAGAGCCACCAACGTGCACCGCGATTGAGCTGTGCTGTGTGGCTGGGCGATTCGATCTGTGGCGCAGGAGCGTGGCGCGTGCGAGCCTGGAACAACTGCACGCCCCACACCGCCTGCCTTATCGCGACGCTTGTCTTATCGGCGTCCCGCTGGGGAAAAAAAAAATTCGAGGCATTGGAAGCTGCAGAGGCAAGCGGTTCATATCCTTCGGAGACAAAGTCGTGCATGCCGGAGGCTGCTTGATCGCCTTTTTGCATTCTGCGGCAGCACAACCACCATGAGCACCCTTAAACGGAAGGATGCCCCTGGAGGCAATCCTCCGGCCAAGTCGGCGAAAAACTCAAAAGAAGCTCGGCCGGCGAAGACAGCAGCAGCAGCCAAGGATGCGAAGCCGGCCGCCAAAGCGCAGCGCAAACCCGCTGCCGCGACAGAGGAGCGCCCAAAGGCCCCAATCGTCTCTGTCCTAAAGGATGAAGAACCAATCTTCCCCCGTGGAGGCGGAAGCATCCTCACGCCTCTCGAGCAGAAGAAGATTCAGATGGAAGCCAAGGCCGACGCCATTCGAGAGGAGGAATTCGAGACTGGCGCGAAGCCGCAGAAGAAGAAGGCAAAGAAGACAGCCGTAAAGGGCGAAAAGAAGACAGGCAAGAAGACGGAGGAGGACAACATCAAGATTGAGAGCCTCAACTTCAAGGTACAGTAGCACTCGGGAATGTAGGCGACATTGTAGCAAGCTCTCGGACTGACAGAGCGATACAGAGACTAGTCAAAGGCTCCTTAGTCCTCGGACAAATCACCCGGATCAATAAGCTGAACCTCGAGATATCATTACCAAACAATCTGATCGGACATGCCTCGATTGTCGCCATTTCGGAGCAATTGACAAACAGACTCGAGGGAAGTGCCGCAAAGGAGGAGGACAGCGACGAAGAAGAGTCATCTGACGAAGACCACGTCGATTTGAAATCCATATTCAAAATTGGGCAATATGTGCGAGCTTATGTGGTCTCGACTACGGATGGCGCCGTCGCCGGTAAAGGCAAGCGAAAAATCGAGCTCTCCTTGCGACCCAGCGAAGCCAACACTGGTCTGGAGAAGGACGACGTCGTTCCCAACAGCACGGTCATGGCATCTGTCGTCAGCGTTGAAGACCGTGGCTGCGTCATGGATCTCGGAATTCCAAATCTGAACGGCTTCCTTTCCAACGACGAGATTGATACACTCATCGACCATGAGAGGCTTCAGCCAGGCGCCGTCTTCCTCTGCCAGGTCACAGGCAAAGGATCCAACTCCAAGATTGCCCAACTTACGCTAAAGCAAGAAAAGGTGGGAAGCACCACAGCTTTCCCAGCTGATGCTACTACAATCAACACATTCCTTCCCGGAACCCTTGTCAGCGTCATTGTGTCAAACACAGAAGGCAGGGGGCTTGCTGGAAAGATTATGGGCCACGTCGATGCTACAGCCGATTTGATTCACTCTGGCATTGGACCAGACGGCACGAACGTCCAGGCCAAGTACAAGGTTGGATCTAAGATCAAAGCAAGGATTATCTGCACCTTCCCGACTGCCAAGGAACCAAAGTTGGGCATCTCACTGCTGCCTCATGTCATGTCTCTGACGCGAAAGTTTCAGAATAATGACTCTAGCGATGAGAAGCGACTCCCAGTCGACGTGCTACCCATCTCTTCCTTTGTCGAGAAA
The DNA here is from genome assembly GCA_023653515.1 of Trichoderma orchidacearum. NCBI lineage: Eukaryota > Fungi > Ascomycota > Sordariomycetes > Hypocreales > Hypocreaceae > Trichoderma > Trichoderma orchidacearum. Next base: position 1,071,098 of record JAAOZV010000010.1, read on the forward strand.
TGCACTGTTCGCCATGTTGAGAACGACATTGGCCTTTTCGTCGATACAGGCATCTCTGGACTAGGCGGCTTCGTCCACATCTCTCGAGTCAAGGACGGAAAGGTCGACGCTCTCTACGAATCGAGCGGGCCTTTCAAGATTGGAACCGCACACAGGGGCCGAATCGTCGGGTATAACGAGATGGATGGCCTTTTCAGCATCTCATTTTCCAAGAGCCTTCTCGAGCAACAGTACATTCGTCTTGAAGACATCCCTCTCGGCTCTGTGGTCAACGGTGAAATCGAGAAATTGGTCATCAAGGAACAAGGCGTTGCGGGACTCATTGTCAAGATTGCCGAAGGCATCACTGGTCTTGTTCCTGAGCGTCATCTGTCTGATATCCGTCTTCAGCATCCGGAAAAGAAGTTCCGCGAGGGCATGAAGGTGAAGGCGCGGGTTCTTTCTCTCAACTTTGCCAAAAGGCAGATGCGCCTCACCTTGAAGAAGACGCTAGTAAACTCAGAAGCGCCCACAATCAAGTCCTACGACGATGTCAGCATCGGAATGCGGACTCTCGGTACGATTGTCAGGCTGCAGCAGAACGGTGCGCAGATCCAGTTCTACGGCTCTCTTAGAGGATTCCTTCCACTCTCTGAGATGAGTGAGGCATACATCCGTGATCCCACGGAACACTTCCGAGTCGGGCAGGTCGTCAGCGTGCATGCCCTTGAAGTTGACCCAGAGGCAAAGCGGTTCATCGTTTCTTGCAAAGACCCCAGTGCTTTCGGCCTGGAGAAGCAGGCCGCCCTGAAGAAGCTGCAGCTGGGCGACATTGTGTCAGCCAAGGTCACACAAAAGACGGAAGATCAAATATTTGTCGAACTCGTTGATAGCCAACTCAAAGCCACGCTACCGGTTGGCCATCTCACAGACAAGTCGACATCCAAGAACCAGTACGCCTGGAAGCGAATTGCCACCGGACAAACTCTGTCGAACCTCATGGTCATCGAGAAGAATGAAAACCGGCGTGCCATTACTCTTACCCAGAAACCCAGTTTTGTCAAAGCTTCTCAAGATGGGACGCTCCTCAAGAGCTTTGCGGATGCCAAAGTGGGCGCAGTTGTGCAAGGCTTCGTGAGGAACATCACAGTAACAGCTGTATTTGTCCAATTTGCCGGCAGCCTCAACGCACTACTACCGAGGGGAAGGCTGCCGCCCGATGTTCAGTCACAGCCCGATTTTGGTATGCGCAAGTACGAATCCATCGAAGTCAAGATTATCTCGGTTATACCCGACCTGAAGCGTATTCTTGTTGCACCGGCCGACTCAGCCACAGCTGAGGAGACGACCAGCAACAAAACCAAGTCCTCTAACAAGGGCCCAGCGCCGGAGGACGGCCTTGCTTTTGGAAGCACTACCAAGGCGAGAATTACATCGATCAAAGACACTCAGTTGAACGTCCAGCTCGTGGATAGCGAGACTCAGGGCCGCATCGATGTCTCTCAAATTTTCGACAAATGGGAGGACATTCCTGATCCAAAGGAGCCCCTCAACAAATTCAACAAGAAGCAGATCCTTCGTGTCAAAGTCCTGGGAATCCACGACGCCAAGGACCACCGCTTTTTGCCCTTTTCTCACAGATCTGCCCACTCAGTCCTGGAACTCACCGCAAAGCCCAGTGATCTCAGTGAGGACGCACCCAAGCCGATTTCGCTTGACACACTAAAGGTCGGCGACACTCACATCGCCTTCGTAAACAATGTCACCCCTCAGTTCCTTTGGGTCAACCTATCTCCCAACGTTCGAGGCCGCATCTCCGCCATGGAAGCATCGGATGACCTGTCACAGCTCAACGATCTGGAAGCCAACTTCCCGGTCGGCTCGGCTCTAAAGGTCAGGGTAACGTCAGTCGACCCTCAAAATAACCGTCTCGACCTCTCTGCCCGATCAGCCAACGCTTCCGAGGCGATAACCTGGACCTCGCTGAAACAGAACATGGTTTTACCTGGAAAGGTGACCAAGGTTAACGAACGCCAAGTCCTGGTGAAACTCAGCGAGATCGTCTCGGGCCCCGTCCATCTTCCCGATATGGTGGATAACTACGATAACGTCGACACCACCAAATACAAGAAGAACGACATTGTCCGCGTGTGCATTGTTGACCTGGACGCAAGCAACAAGAGACTTCGCCTGTCTATGCGACCTTCACGTATCATGAGCTCTACTCTACCAGTCGTGGACAAGGAAATTAGCAAAATCTCGCAGCTTTCCACGGGCGACATTGTACGAGGATTCGTAAAGAATGTTGCTGACAAGGGCGTGTTCGTCCTGTTGGGTGGTCAAGTGACTGGCTTCGTCAAGATTTCCAACCTCTCCGACCGATTCTTGAAGGAGTGGAAAGACCAGTTCCAGATCGATCAGCTAGTGAAGGCCCGTGTCATTGCCGTGGATGAGGCCACCGGCCAGATTGAACTCAGTCTCAAGTCTTCTGTGGTCGACGAGGACTACACCCCTCCTCTTACTTACAAGGATATCAAGGAGGGCCAGACCGTCACTGGTGTTGTACGAAAGGTCGAAGAGTTTGGTGCCTTCATCGTCGTCGATAAGTCAGCCAACGTGAGCGGCCTTTGCCACCGAAGCCAGATGGCTGAGACCACCGTCAAGGACGCCACGAAGCTCTACAAGGAGGGAGACAAGGTCAAGGCCAAGGTCTTGGAGGTGAATGCTGAAAAGCGAAGAATCAGCTTCGGCTTGAAGCCATCCTTTTTCGAAGATGAAGACACTGATATGGAGTCTGACTCTGAAGCTGGTGCTCCTCTTGATGATGACGAGGATGACGATGAAGATGTAGACATGGACGAGGAGGCCTTGATTAAGATTCTTGGTACCGACAACCAGGGCGATTCCTCTGAAGAGGAGGACGAAGATGAAGACGAAGAAGAGGATGAGGACGAAGAAGATGAAGATGAAGAGGCAGAGGACGACAGCGACGAGGAGATGGAAGACGGCATCGCCAAAAAGAAGGGCGGCCTAAGCGGAGGCAAGAAATCCAAATGGTCAACAGACCCCTTCGACGAATCCGCCTCTGAGTCAGAAAACGACTCCGAGACGGACAAAGCTGACAAGAAGAAGAGGCGGAAGAAGAAGTCCGAGGCCCTGGTCGACCGAACCGCCGAACTGGACGCCCACGGCCCGCAGACCGCCAGCGACTACGAACGACTGCTGCTGGGTCAGCCGGACTCGTCCGAGCTGTGGATCGCGTACATGGCGTTCCAGATGCAGGTCAGCGAGCTGCCCAAGGCGCGGGAGATTGCCGAGCGAGCAATCAAGAGCATCAACATCCGGGAGGAGACGGAGAAGCTCAACGTGTGGGTTGCCTATCTCAACTTGGAGGTCACATACGGCAACAAGCAGACGGTTGAGGAAGTCTTCAAGCGGGCTTGTCAATACAACGACGAGCAAGAGGTGTACGAGCGACTGGCCAGTATCTACATCCAGTCAGAGAAGCCCAAGGTAAGACTTTTTTTTCTCTCCTTTCAACCAACTTCTTCTACCTAAGAATTACATACTAACTAAAAACCCTTTATAGGAAGCGGATGAGCTATTTGAAGCCATGCTGAAAAAGTTTGGTGCCAAGTCACCCAGCGTGTGGACAAACTACGCACACTTCTTGCACGTCACGAGAAACGAGCCAGCTCGCGCCCGAGCGCTTCTGCCACGGGCCACTCAACAGCTAGACAGCCACAACAGCCAGAACATCGTCAGCCGGTTCGCCGCCCTCGAGTTCCGATCACCCAACGGCGAGCCCGAGCGTGGCCGGACCATGTTCGAGGGTCTGCTGGCAGCTTGGCCCAAGAAGGGTGACATCTGGAACCAGCTGCTGGACCTCGAAATCGGCATCGCCAACTCCAGCGCCGACTATGCCGCCGTCCGGGATGTCTTTGAGAGGAGGACAAGGGTCAAGGGCCTCAAGCCCCAACAAGCGGAGAAGTGGTTCCGCAGATGGGCTGCCTGGGAGGAGAAGCTCGATCCCAAGGGCAAGGACAAGGTAATGGCCAAGGCGCAAGAATGGGCAGCCAAGTTCAAGGCTAGGAAGGAAGCCGAGGCTGTCGCTGCGGCTGAAGACGAGGAGATGGAAGAGTAAAAAAGAAAAATCATGGTGATGTCATTGACAGGTTAGATCATTGACTGGTTGGAGTTGGTATATATTTAATAAACTGCATATATCGCGTGCTTCTTAGTTGAATTAGCTGGGCTTCGGATGTCGGCGTGACGCTAGTTTCTCCAGTCGGAAAGATGGCCAACGACTTCATATCATCGCATCGCATCGCAATTTGCACAGTTTAGGATGTACAAAGCTGAGGATACCTACTATAGGCATCTACGTAGCATCATTTGTCTCAGAATTGCTCCCAACTCGTATTTGTATTTCCCCTCTTTTTTATCTAATGTGTTCTGTGAATCTTGTCTGCTAATCGTAGGCGCCCAGAGCTTGTACAATGGCGGATTGTCGGCGCGACTGGCGGCGCACGGCTCCGAGACTCCGCAGCCAGCGTACGGACTATCGGCAGTGTCAACCGTGACCGTTGCATCGTCCGGCTTTAAATGTGGAGGCTCGCAACAAGCGATGTCTTTTCCTAAAGGCCCTTGGATTAGGCTATTGTTATAGATATTCGAATATTCGGAGACTTCGTACGGTATCGCTGCCTCGTTTCGTCAATCCGTCCATCCAGCCCCAGTCTCCATTAGTGGGAGTCATGATGCCTTAATCGACGTGCCGACCCAGCAGTGACCCGTCTCCATATGGGTAAGGTTAAGCAGGCATGCGTTCACGTTGCAATGCTAAGTGGGAAAAAAAAAAGGAGCAAAGATAAGCTCATCGTGCAGCTTCCAGCTCCGAAAGTGGCCCTCCTTTAATTAGATCGATGCACTTGCCGAGATCTGTTGGGAGTCCCCAGATAATGAGTACCGCGATGGATCATACTCACGCGCATTCGCTATAAGCCACCGAGAAAATAGTATGCGGGAAGTACATCCGTAATTTGGCGCGGACTATCCGGTAGTTATGTAGTCTGTGGCAGCTTCACTGCAACACTACCTGGATCCTTAGTCGGCGCAAGCTGGGTTCATGCTTACCAGTTCTGGTTCGCGCATCGCCGGTCATTCGCTGGAAGGTCTGCAGTGTGGAGGGGAGGGCTTATCGGGCCGCCAAGGGAGCAAGATGCAGTGTTGTTTCACTGCATATTGCATCAAGAATCGAGGGATAACGTTATGTCTGGTTGCGATGATGTGAACGTTGGTGATGGTGCTTCTATTGAATGAATGCATTATTGTTCACACATGCGTTCAGGGTGCGAACGAAGAGGGGGCGAAAGGAGAGCCGGGGTGAGATCAAACGCCATGTCGGGGGCACCTTTAAGCCGAACACTATGCTGTAAGTCATTCTAGACCTTACGAGGCGGAAAAGGTAAACAGTGAGGCTGACGCAGCGCATCACGAGAAAGGATTAGTTGATGCGAAGACGCATTGATGTTATCGACAGGCGTCGCCTGTTTTTCCGGCGGCAGACCCGGGAGTCGGCAGTGTCGCCATATGAATTGGGAGTGACGCGCTCACAGGCGACGGATGATGATTGGCACTCGCTGGGTGATTGTACCTTGCCATTCCCAAGCGATGCATTTCATGCGATGATTTCGCGGGGAAGAGGAGATGAGCAGTATCACGCAAATACCTAGTACCTACTCGGGGAGTGCTTTGTGCCTCTTAACTGCCCGCTTGTTATCTTTCCCACTACCTTACCTCATACAGTACCTTAATACAAGATACAACTGGTAGGTACGGAGTACGCTGTAATGACTTCCTCCGTTCGCACCTGCTGTCGCAATAGAGTTTGGCGGCCAAGCTCGAGCATCACGCGAGCGCTCCTTCCGCGACTTACAGGGCGCTCCTTCAAAAAGCTTCTGCTGCCATCGATAAGGGTTTATACGCAATTGCAAAGGGCAGCAGCAGCTCATCGACCGCCCCAAAAAACACGTAATGCTTGCCCGGCCTGATAGGGCCACTGGGTGATCGCGCAATGGGTCATGGGAAAAACGTCTTGGGGGAGCCCGAGCACGTCACCCGCACTAGCGTCGCATCGGTCCCTCGGGCAGGGCATCCGCAAACTTTGGTTCCGGCTGGTCGCCTCGACAGCTTCCCTCGCTTGCTTTTCTCTTTCACTTTCTCTCCCTCCCCTCTCCGATTGCTTCGTCGCATCTCCGCCTCAAATGGGCCCTGCGTCTTTGCATCGTTGATTCATGTTTCGTTTCGTCTTGCGATTTCGAGATGGGCTGTCGGGTGTGCAGAGCAAGAAAGGTGAGTCTCCAGCAAGTTCGCCCGTCATCACGCCTGGCCCACTTTCTCTCCCCTAAAATGCCGTCGCGAGCCGTACCCTAACCCTGCCGTCTCGGCGCGTCGCAGGTCAAGTGTGACGGCAGACCGAACGGATGTCGCAACTGCGAGCGTCTCCAGCTCGACTGCGTCGGCGACAATGGCCTCGCCACGGGCAGCCGGGGCACGCCCATGGCCCTGAGGAAGATTCGCACCTATCGCTCGTGCAAGAGCTGCCGCCTCTCCAAGACAAAGTGTAACGGCGACCGGCCGAAGTGCTCGCGATGCACCGCCAAGAAGACCGAGTGTGTCTACGACGGTGGATCGGCCCCCCGATGGGCTCGCAACCTGGATCGTGGATCGAGAACGGCCTCGACGGAGGAAAGCCGAAGCAAGTCGCGGGAGCTGGCTGCCGCCGCCATCGTCACCGACGGCAGCGATGACGCCGATGCTCTTCAACGGGATCCGTCGTTGGTCACCAACGGCTCTGCCGACATCCTGAAGCCGGGCGAAACACCGGGGCCGGCGGCCCTCGGCAGCTCCCAGAGCGTTGCATCTATCGAGCCCACCGGCACCGATATACTATCATGGTATGTGTTGCCCAAGAGAAAAAAAAATTCACCATCCTGCCAGCGCTGCGTGGCAGCACAGTCGAATTTGCTACTCACCTGACTTGTTCACCTTTTCTAGGCTTGTCTCACCAAGCCTTCCCACCGGCCGCAACCTTCGGCGTGTGGTGGAGCAATATTTCGCCAACGTCCATCCCATCCGATGTTTCGCCTTTGTACATAAGCCCTCATTCATGCGACAGCTCGACAAAGGCTTCACCACTGATGACGAATCTGCGCTGTTACATATCATATGCGCTCACGGTGCCAAGTAAGAAGCTTATCCGAAAGTTCTTTTTTTTTTCTCATCTCCGTTCCTGTTAGAATACTAAGAAAAAAAATTATAGATTCTACGTCTTAAACCAAAATGAACATGCCCCAGCTTCCAACTTCATTCGCCTCGCCGGTAACGAGTGGGCGAAGAGGGCCGAGTACCTCATCTTGACCAACTTTGGCAAGATTTCCGTCCAACGGCTTATGGTATGCCTTCGTCAAGTGCCCAGTGTTACCATTGGTAGAGAACGTCCTACTCACGTCCCTCTAGGTTGCTATACTTCTTCATGACTTTCATTTCCGACTTGGAGAGTACTCTCACGCCTTGATGCTGAGCGGTCTCGCCGTTCGCATGGCACATGCCCTGAAAATCAATGTCGAGGCGTCTCCCGACGTCCTGTGTACCGAACAGGACCCTTCTGCGCCATCGGTGGTCACCAGGGAAAGTCGTCGGAGATTGATGTGGGCCTGCTATGTTCTCGATGCGTGGGCCGGCAGCGGAGTTGACCAGTTAACTCTCCTTCGCGAGAACGATATCAAGATTCAACTGCCCTGCAATGAGAGGAATTTCGGCCTCAGGATAGCATCAGTGACGGAAACCCTCGGCGTTGGTCATGTTCTGCAGTTCTTGCCTCCATCGGTGGTCCCAAGAAAACCGTCGGCGAACATGGGAATCATGGCGTACTACATCCGCGTCGTAGCGCTTTGGAAGCGAATCGTTAGGTAAATGCTTCTGCCCCTCAAACGGTCTCGACGCTTGCTCAGAAGGATCTAACCAACTTCCCAGATACGTAAATCAGCTAGATTCCAGCCCGCCTCCGTGGCTACCAGACTCACCCTTTGCTGCCCTTGACGCAGATCTTCGTCTATGGCAAAGAGAACTCCCGGAATTTGTAGAGTATTCCATGGAAACCATTTACGCGCGGCTCGACTCAAATCAGCTTGGAGCTCTAGTCTTGATACACTGCACATATCATCACAACTACTTGGAACTCTATAAACTGTCTATGCCAGATCTGTTCAAGCTCCCCAAGCCCCTTTCTGTCCCACCGGAGCATCACGACTTTCTCCGGTCTGCGCAGGCCAATTGCTATCATCATGCCCAGCAAATAGCAGATATATTGGCCGAGGCTGCGGATCACGGAGCGCATCTCTTGTCTGATAGCCTACTACCGTATTTCGTCTATGACAGCAGCAGGGTGATGCTATACTATGTCGCGCGTCTGCTCGATCCAAGCAGGCCTGATGCCCAAGCGAAAATGGATGATGCCATCAACGCCGTTGAGAGCAATCGCCGCGTCCTTCGGATGATGTCGGCTCTGTTCCCAATTGCACAGTCACTGGTGAGTCTCTTGGACCGATTTACCCCAACCCATATGCGTATCCACCGTACTAAGTGTGATCATAGTCAAATACCATTGATAGATGGCTGTCCAAGATTCGGCAGACCTCCAATCGCGATGATCTGGTCAGCCGCATGTTATCCGAAGCCCGCTCAGAAACTCAGGACGGTGAGAGGTAAGAACATATCACGGTTGCATCCTGATGTCATAGCACTCCAGCTAACTGATGCTTCAACAGATCAACTACCACGCCGGTTAGCCCGGGGCATGTCACGCCAGAATATCTGCTGCCGTCCATTTCTCTTCACTCGCTTGCGCGCACCGGCATCGCTACAAGACGAGCGGCAGATCGAGCGGCCGGCATTCGAGGATTGAGCTGGTCCGCCGAAAGCCCGAGTGCAGGTGCATGGGATCGCAACAATGCAGCGCAGCAGCTAGTTGGCCTCAGCAAAGACGGCCTCCCCCCTTCACGATCAGGCCTTCAGCATGAGCAACCGGTACAAACGGCGCTACAACAGCGACAGCCTTCAGTTCATTCCAAGCATGGTGGCCCCATTCAGCCAATGTGCGAAGCCCTCGATCTAGACGATTTGCAAAACTTTTTATCATGGGACATGTATGGCATTATGGATATGGGTGACCCAATTCCAGACGATGGACGAGAAGATACAGCGATGCGATCATGGTCTGGGTCTAGCGATGCCATCTAAGCGGATACAGGTGGCTTGGGTCTTGTTATTTGGGATTAATTCGGATATGATACCTCTCAGCATTCATTTGGATTCTTTACAGTATGAATCATTAGATATACCAGTCGTTGTTTGGGAGACATAGGCGTAGGTGGAGTATTGGCGTCGGACCGCTTCATCGCTAACGGCGTCGGCTCGTCGCTCGGAACATCGGGCTTTTTCCTAATACCGAAGTTTGTAGTATATGTTATTGTGTTCATTTCCACTGGAAAATGATGAGCATCTCATCATGCCGAAAGGCTTAGAAAAAACGAAAGCATCTAGCTATAGAGTAGAACGTAAAGCCTCTGAATTGCCCGAGTACCAAGTGTCGAGGTTTGAACGTTTTGCGGTTACCAGTAGCAGAAAAAGGAAACATCCGAGTCGTGGTCATTGAGACAACCGAACTTAGATGTGGAGACTTGGCATGGCACTATCCGCCCAAAATTAAACACGACACGGGTAGGAGATCACATAAATGAGCGATACAAGGCTAGATCCGAATAAGAGCTCATGAAGCGTGGAGGCAGAGTTGAACACTGACTGCTATAAAGAATCGTTTAGGGTAGGTCAAAGTTAGTTCTTTCAGGCAACAAGTGAATGGCGGCGTACCCGTCTTTTCTCGCGGGGGCCTTAGTTTTACAGTAGTGTATAGCATTAGGCCTTTCAACAAGCAAATCCGATATGGTGTAGTGGCTAACATCGCTCGCTCTCAAGCATGATCCGAGCAGCCCTGGGTTCGATTCCCAGTATCGGAGTAAAAATTCCTTTTTGGCAATTTTGTAAATTCATCTTTCTTTTTACTGGCCATTTTTTCCATTTGAGACATTATATATGCCCTGACCACTACAACTAGAATAGCAAATGTGTCATTACTTATTTACTATGGAGATTGACAGACAAATGTCAGCACTATGGATTGCCGGGATGATGGGCAAATAACAAACCCCATCATGGTGTTTACGGCTACTCCATAGAGATTCAGAAATCCCCAGGTCGCCGGGCAAACGAGGCACACCATTGACAAGGCTCTGGTAGCACAGATCCACTGGTGCGATGCATTTGCTGATGGGTGAAGGATCTCGTGGCGCAGGGCTATGTCAAGATCTTGAACTGATCCCAGCCTAGCGCAGACAAGATGACCGCGAGACACGAATAGGCTTTCCGCATCAGCGCCCCCCCCCCCCCCCCGGTAGGAAGAGCCAGGCAAGGATAGGCCTGGCTTAGCACCATTGTACCATTAGTATGTATCGCACCAGCTATGCATGTAAACAAAGGACGGCGTCCATGTTTTGCATGAATTTGAAAAGTTGCAGGGCTTGTATTCGGGCTAATGAGAGGCCTTGGTTGAGGGGTAAACATTGATGGGCTTTGTGGGATCGGCGATGTGCATTTGTTGGTGAGGTGAGGACGAGGTAGGAAGCCGGCTTGTGAGAGGACAAACGGCGGTCCTGTGTGTTTTTCCATGGGGAAATTTACCTATACAGGCACTGGTTGTAGCAGCAAATAAGTTCAGTTATGTCAACGTACTGCTGTCTGGGTGGTAGTACATTGGAAGAGTACCTAGACTATACCTTACATATTAATCTTCAAGATCTGGTGACGAAAGCATTGATCTACTAGTAGGTAAGGTACCTAGTATTCAATGGAAAGTGGAAAGCACCGGAGACGATAAGATAGCGGTAGGGCGGCGGGGTAGTTCCTGCTACGTACTACTCTGTGCTTGGACACAGACTTCTGAAACAGCCACTCAAACGGCGCGGGACACGGCCAGGGCACCTGGAAAGGGCAATTGCGGTCGCCATGGCAACGGTCACCACCCGCTGCATGGCGGCTAAACAGTGGAGTTGCCCCCCGACCGCCCATGATGCGATTCTCGTTCTGCAGCCGTCAATTCATGCAAAAAGGTGTCTCAGCGCACTCTGGAGAGTTCCGCCGCGATCCTATTCTTCTTCTTCTTCTTTATCTTTGCGTTGGGCGCATTGAGGCGAACAACTCGAGTGGGCGCAGCTCTCGTTTCCCTTCTTTCTTTCTTTCCTCCTCCAACAACAACATTCGATTGCTGCCCGATGTCCATCTAACGAACCCCCGAGTTAACCCAGCGTGCCGTTGTATCTATAAACAACATCGACTTTAGCAAAAAAAAAAAAAAGTACAGGCCTGCCCAAATACCCTACCCCTGCGTGATCAATAGCGGAACCTCCCCCGCCCGTGCCCTCTTTTGCCACCACGGATCGTCGAGACGCTTATCTGGCAGCTCTTTACCTACTGCGTTGCCAACGCGCCTCGTTTGACATCATCACCATCGTGCTTGGGGACTCCCAGGCCGCAGCAGGATTTAGCAGCAGCAGTTCAAACTCGCTTCCATCCGCGTAGGGGTGGCTGATTTTGTTCGCCATGGACACCAGCTACCTCGCCAAGCAGGTCAACAACAGCATTGGCCAGCTGCACAGCCTGTTCGACGACATTGGCGTTCCAGACCATGAGCGTGAGGCTCGGGAATCAGAGGTGAGGAGTCTGCTTCCCTCTTTGCCGGGCTATCCCCCGTAGAAGACGACTGACATGAAGTATCCGTAGCTGTTCCAAGCTCTGTCGGAAGCGCTAAACAATCATCTCCGCTTGGTGACGAAGGAGAAGAAGGAGATGGTCGACGAAGCCAAGAAGATCATCACAGCCATACGCCAAATGGAGGCGTCCCTCGACGACTCTAAGCATCGGAGGAAGAATTCGAATGACGAGGATATGAAGATTACGTATCCTCTGGTGCAATGCTTACAGGTTCTCAAGGAGAAGCATGGCAGCGTACAGAGACTACATGCGGAGCGGTTTGAACAAGTCAAGAGTGAGCTAAGCCCTTATCATTTGTGCATTTGCAGAAGAATGGATTGGCCCCTTTTAAAGATCCTTGCTAACATGCGACTTTTTTCTTTTATTGCAGAGCTGGTGGAGGCCCTCGAGTCTTACTCGTCACATCTAGAGCCTTCATTTGTCAAGATTGCCTTGCCGCCTACTGATCCTAATCAGTCTATTCCTCTTACCTTTGACCTGTCACCGTCCTATGTGGACCGTCTTGATGCCGAGTTTACGCGAGTATATGAAGAGTATACTCGCCGGCTTGCATCTGTGGAAGCACATGGCGAGCAAATCATCCAGCTTTGGGCCGAGCTTGGAATCCCCCAGGCGCAGCAAGACACGGCCATCATAAAGTACTACCGTGAGGCTCCAGAGCAACTTGGTCTTCACGAGGAAGATATTCAGCGACTACAGGCTAGGCGTGACAAGTTGCTGGAGGAGAAGAAGAATCGCGAGAAGCGACTGCGCGACCTCAGGGCCACAGTCGAGGCTCTCTGGGAGAAGCTCGGCGTTGATGAGGAGGAAAGCAAAGCGTTCCTCAACCAAAACAGAGGCTGTGGCCTCCGGCAGATCAACGAGTTTGAGGATGAGCTCGAGCGGTTGAATGAGATGAAGCGCCAGAATCTGCACATCTTCATCGAGGACACGCGTATCAGGCTTCAGGAACTCTGGGATGCCCTGTACTTTTCTGAAGATGAAATGCTCGAGTTCACGCCAGCCTTTTCCGACGTCTACAGTGATGCGCTGCTCGAGGCTCATGAGCGTGAAGCTGCTCGCTTAGAGGCATTAAGAGAGCAGCGGGCGCCGCTTCTGGACCTGATCGACAAGCACAAGAATCTGATCAAGGACCGTGACGAACTCATCGCGTCAAGTCAGGATGCTTCTCGTCTTATGCTACGTGGTCAGAAGGGTGAGAAGCGAGATCCTGGCAAGCTGCTTCGCGAAGAAAAGATGCGTAAGCGCATCGCCAAGGAGCTGCCCAAGGTGACGGCCGAGGTGCGCAAGCAGCTCGAGCAGTGGGAGGAGGAGTACGGACGGCCCTTCCTGGTCTACGGTGAACGATATCTTGATGAGGTAGATTTCGAGGATGCAAAGAAACCAGCAGCAACAACCTCTCGATCCAGAACACCGGCTGGTCCTCCTCCGTCGGCTGCCAGAGGCCTTCAAAAGTCGGCCTCTATTACAAGGCCTGCCACCGCTTCCAAGGCTGCTGTGCCTCCCCGTACAATGACCAAGAGCCCGACAGCCGGCGGATCTGTTGCCAACAAATCCCGACCCTTTTCTCAGTCTGTCATGGACGGCGCAAGAGGCCCTGGCAGTCCGACGAGACTGCAGGCGGCGAGGGTTCCCCTGGCTAAGATGAAGGATGGGAGCAATTCTCCCGAGCGGCCCAAGGCGCAGATGCAGCGCAGTCTCGAGACTTTACGCGGCGGCGGTTCTGTGAGGATCCCTCCACCCAAGATGCGTGACTTGAGAACTGTCGCGTCTCTGGAAACGCCGCTGAACCCGTACAAATCGATGGGCCTGGACACCAACATTGTTCGTGCCGTTGATCCCGAGGACGTCTATGATGATCGGCCGCAGGCCGTCAAAATGGGCCGGCCCGACTCAAACATGTCGCATCGCCGACAACCCAGCTACCTGGATGAAGAATACGACAACCGCTACGCCTCTGTCCGAGAGGTTCCGCGATATCCTCAAGCTGCCCCTCCTAGGCATATTTCCTCTACATCCACATCATCCACTGTCGTGACCGGTTCCGAGAACTGGGAGACATATGACGACAATAGCGAGCCTGAGCCGGACGCGTCGGATGCATACTATGCCAAGCTCCGGGCTGCCCGAGGCAAACGAGGAGAGCCCGAGCAGGGCCATCGGCCAACGAGCAGTTCAGCAAAGCGTTCGCGGGGTGTTGCCGCTGCATATGCGGCACCGCCTGTCATGATTGACCAGGACGGCAATCGCATTGTCTCGGGAAGCGAATGGACGGATGAGGATGGATTCTAAATGCAGTCCACCACTCTGACCCTTGCTCGTCCGACTATTGAACTCCCGCCCGCCACTGCCATCCTGTTCATCTCATCCTCGGCAGTGGATGGCAAAAACGGTGTATATGAGAAATGTGTCCATGTCGCTCGCTGCTTTTTATCGCCTCTGATTGGAAGCGGCAAGCTGAATGAAGAGCTAATAAGGATGCAGGACATCTACGACGGCGTTGCGGAGTCTTGTCTGTCTGTTTTGACAGTCAACGGCGCAACGTTTGCTGCTCTAATCTCGGTTTTGAACCTTGATCTTACTGCTTTTGATTTTTTTTATTCTGTGTTATATATGTCCTGTGCATTGGTTTTTTTCTTCCCTTGACTGTATAATGTCCCCTTGGATTTCCATTCTTCTGGTCTATCATGGGGTTAATGGGGGGCATGGGGGGAGGGAAATGGGAATGGGGCAGGGCGAAAACTGGCGTTGCGCGTGCTATGTGCTTTTCTGTACAGTGTATTGGATGGACAGATGGCCGGCTGATTGATTGCTTAATTCATGGAGAGAGGCTATTGTGTTTTGATGCATTAGCAGCATGAAAATGTTCAAGTTTTGACGTTCTTGTAAAGGGCGACTTTAACGTGACTAGATCATTCCTTTGATCTTAACTGTTTGCCTACTTAGTATGAGGGGCATATTGATGCTTCTAGATGTTGGCGAGTTCTAGGGCACTATTACAGCGCATGTGGGCGTGGCAGCAGGGCACATCAACACCCGGCAGGGGCAGTTATAGTGGGTGCGGGCCCTGATCGCGTGGGGAGTTGTTAGCGGCCTTTTAGGGTCACGCTCCGCCCCGGACAGCTGTTGGCCCGAGCTCTAATGTTGAGGACGAAAGGCTCCGTTTCGGGGGGCCCCTGTTTTTGCGGCCCCGCCATCGTCATCTTTTGGCTCGGATTTGATGCTTTTCCTCGTATCGAGTTGAGTTTTTTGGGGGGTCTGGTTCTTTTCTTCATGCGTTTCATGTCCACTGGCAACTGCCGTTTTTTCTTTTCTTTTTTTAGCACCATTATTCTCCTGTCTAATTTAGGTGCCTGCCATCTAATCTAATCTTTTCCTTCTTTTCTCTTTTCTGTCAGTTCTTCGTCTTCATCTTTTTATCGAAATGGCAACTCACGAATAGCTAATTAGGACGGACATTTTTTTTTTCTCATCAACCTTGTCCTTTCTTTTTTTTTTCCCCCCTTTGCTGCCGCCGCGCTTCTGATGTCGTCACAGCCTCGGCGACACCCCCGGTGATGAAGCCCGCCGACAGCGCCGCTGCTGCGATCAGGGGCGCCACGCTTGCCTTTCAGAGAGACAAGCTTGAGCAGCAGGACCATGGCGCGACCTCGTCTTCAGCCACTACCACCAACGTGAACGCTGCCGGCGGCGCTCGAGCACACATGGTCCCGGCGACGGCAGCAGCACAGGCCTTTGCGGGACCGGCCAATGGCGGCGCGGTGGGATTCAATGCTGCCGCCGTGGCTGCGCGGTCGCACCAGCAGCTCGACAACCGTCATCCCGGCGGGGGTGGCGCCTCGGCGGCGTTTGCCTCTCCAGTTGCGCACATGGGCCTGGCGCCGGCAGCTGGGAAGCTCGACGTGAAGAATCCGAGTCTCATTGCGGCGACGCTGGCGGCCAGTCGCAGCGCGAGCCCTACTTCGACGACGGCGACGACGAAGACGGTCAGGAGAGCCGAGAGCGTGGGAGCCATGAGCTCGACCAGCAGCGGAACTAGCGCGAGCGAGGCGGTCGATTCGGGACCGCTGCCATCGACGGGGTCCTTAATCTCCATGTTCGAGAAGGCAAGAGGAGGGAGACCGTCGCCGCCGGAATCGGTGACCAGTGGTGGTGGTGCTGAAGAGAGGACAGCCAAGGCGGGAGGGGCTGGCAAGCCAGCTCCCAAGAAGAAGAAGAAGGATCATAATCATGCCATCAAGGAAGACGGCCGGCCGCCGACCCCCCCGTTAGCCACGTCCCGCCAAGGCCCGACGACGGCTGAGACAGGTTCCGACGCAAAAAAGCCTAGGAGAGCTGCGGCGGATGACGGGTTATCGAGGTTGCCAGCGGAATTTCCGGCTCCCCAGCAGCCAGGCATTTCTACAACTACAACTACAACTACAACTACACCAAGAGCGGCGCGTTCTACTCAGTCCAAAGAAAATAAAGCAGCAGCTTCTCCGCCGCCCAGATTGCCGGCTTCGCCCAGAAGACCGATGACTCCAGGCTTCGAATCGTCTACGCAGCCACCTACGCCAGTCCTCTCATCGGAGCCCAAGTCCCGATCAAAGACTGTACAGGCGAGGCCTAGCAGTCCTCAGCATCAGCATGAGCATGCCCTTGCTCCGTCAACGCCTCCGCCCCTGCGACCACGGATGAACAGGTCTGTGGTCGAAGTCGCATCTCCCCAGCCGACGCGTCCGTCGAAGACGCCGTTGAGCCCAGTGACATCCCCGCACCTCACCCTAAGCCCATCCTTCCAAAGCACTCTGGCACCGCCGTCGCCTGATCCCCAAAAGAAGAGTCCACGCCCAGCTGCGAAGCAGCCTCCGACGCCGCCGAAGCCCCGAGGGAGTAGTAATAATAGAGATGCGCAGCAGGATCAGCCTCCGCACCGGGGACGAGCACGTAATCACTTGGATGCGTCATCGTCCAGCCAATCACAAACCTCTCTAGCCTCTGCGATATCTCATTCGACGGGCAAATCCAATCCGCCTTCCCCCCGCCAGCACAGCGATGCTCGTCCATCTGCGGATATCTTGTCTCGACGGCACTCCTTTGTGACCGCTCCATCTTCACCCACACGAGAATACCAGGTCCCCCAGCGACGCCTCACCAATATATCTGCCAACAATAGCCGCGCGCAGCTGGATAATCTCACCAATGCGATCGTGGCCGGATCGCTGGCTTCGGCCCGCATAACGCCGCACAACACTGGCCCGTCGTCACTGGCTCCTCCTGCCAGCGCTCCGCAACGGCAGAAATCACCTCGACTGCTCCAAACCCTGCGACGGCCGCCGAGCTCGTCTGACGAGGAATCAGACCGGCACAAGAAAGGGCACAGGGGGTTGCTGCACAAGAACAAGCACGCGCACCATGAAGGGTCGCGGAAGAAGTGGCGGGATGAGATACGACCGCGCGAGAGAAAACGATACGAAGCGTTGTGGGCATCGAACCGCGGTCTACTGCTCACGGACACCCGCGGGATGAGCCCAGCCACGAGCATCAGCAATGGTCTGGACCGAGACGTCTCGCAGTGCGTGGCCAATGTTGTAGTACGAGATATATGGAGGCGCTCAAGGCTGCCAGAGGACGAGCTGGCGGAGATTTGGGACTTGGTCGACCGGGAACGGGCGGGCATGTTGAATAGAGCAGAATTTGTGGTGGGAATGTGGCTGATTGACCAGCGGTTGAAGGGGAGAAAGGTGCCGCAGAAGGTGACGGATAGTGTCTGGAGCAGCGCCAACGGGGTGAGGGTGAAGGGCCCGAATGGGAAATAAAAAGGGAGTGACGATGTTGGAGCTTGAAGCATTGGAAGCGTTGATACCCCTATAGAATCGCATGCGTTGTTGTTGGAAGCATAAAGTATACTATTATTGCTACAGGTACTTTTTTATCATAGATGTACGAACTACGACGTGGAGTTTTGGATATTCTCGATTGCAGTCTCCTGTATGTGATAGTATATTCCAGCATTGTCATCTTAATGAACATGAAAGGAGAGAAAAAGTCAACTCGTCGGCTGCCCGACTTGGATTTATGCGCTTTGCGCTAATCTAAGATATAAGAACGCCATTTCCCTCGTGATGCTCCGTCGTCACAACATTCTCCTCCATAAGATGCTAGCCTTGTCGTATATGCAAACTCGTCATCAGCGGTATCTCACTTTCCCAAGTTTCTCTACTGGGAGCTCGACTTGTAGACGGTAGAGGTCTCGTCGCCGATGGTGATGGAGACGTTGTACGTCGCCAACGCCGGGCTGTACTCGGCGCCGTAGAGGCTCATGAGGGAGGCGACGATGAGACCCTCGCCCTTGGGGGCAGACGACGGGAGGGTGATGGTGCGGGAGATGTTTTGGAGCTGGTTGGATTCGCCTTTTTTATGCATGTTAGTCCTTGTGAATGGAACGGATGGAAAGATGTCAAGGAACGTACTGGGTCCGAGGTAGGAGGAGTCGAGGACCTGGCCGAGGGAGTCCGGGTAGCCGGTGCCGGAGGAGAAGCCAAAGGCGACGGCGACGTCGTAGACGGCTTGGATGTAGTCCTCGGTGATGAGGATGGCGTCAAAGGAGGAGCCGGGGCGGATGGTCTCCGGGACGGCGATGCCGCTGATGCGGGCGGTGGCGAGGGCCACGAGGGGGGCGAGGGCGGCGATGAAAAGCATGTTGGGCTTTTTTTTTTTTTTGTTGTACTTGGGAAGTTGATTTACAAGATTTGTTAAACGGTATGTGGGCTTTGGGATCGAAATGCTTGGTGGTGGTGATGGTGGTGATGGATGATCGGTGGGTTGGCTGCGTGTTTATATAGTGGGTTGAGACGATCAGGATGCAAAGTTCTTCAATCCCACATGTATACTGTAGCCTACCGTCTGTTCAAGGTAGCAAGAAGAAAAAAAAGGAGATGATGTTATTCTCGGCATCAAACGAGTCACGATGCGGCAAGCGAACGAATGACGACGTTTCCGCGCGGTGGATCGGCGGTCCAACACGAGGTTTCGGCTCCTTTGGCGTACAGCTGGTTCAGTCCCTCTTTTTTTTTTTACACAGCCCTCTTTTTCTTTTTCTCTTTCTTCTACACCTTACTCCTATTTGTCCCAGCCCCATTTCGGGTCTATTCTTCTTTCTCCCGCGTATGATGTCAGGCCCATACGAGGTGAGGCTTTGCCCGGCGGTTGACACGGAGTCGGAGTCGCGCTATGACGCCGGCAGTAGAGACCCTGGGGCCGGGAGTGGGAGTGGGTAGGTTTACTACGTGGCGAGGTGGTTTTCTCTGGTGCTTATTTTTGAATTTGTTTTAGTTATTGGGATGTTATTTTTTTTCTTTTGGTTCGGTTCGACTGAAGGTGAGCGTGTATATGCCGATGGTATGGGACGAAAGGAAATCTAGGAACAAGTCGTCGTCACAAAAGGACGAGCCTTTCCCATCCACCCTCACGAGAGCATCGGAGAGCTTGCCCGGGGGGAAACCCCACGGCTTGGCGTTGCATTACGGGGAGGTTTGACTTCCGATCATCATGGCGCTTGTCGTCATGGCTTGGACATGGGTAGGGCTGAAAGAGCATGCCCGGTCCACTTTTTGTGTGATTGGATGTGATAGCTGCTTATTTTGGTGACGGATGGATGGGCACTAGTTCATGAGAAAGGAAACGATCAGAGTAAAAAGCAAAAGTTGGGTTGGTGTTGAGAGTTTCTCGGGTATCGTCACTGACTCTTTTGTATATATCGGCTGTCGCTGGACGGTGACGGTTGCCGTCACGATAGCTTAGGACGGGAGGCCAGAAGAGCTGTGAGATGTATGCAGTTTTACAATGAGATGAGACGCTGCACTATTCTGCTTAGTGATAGACGCGGTTAGGATTCATGTGCTGAGATGATTGTTTTTGCTTATACGTGAGGGAAGCTTCCAGTCGTTTCTCGGATCGTTTCCGATGGCATCAACAACGGCGCATACAACAAACAGCCCCCCCGGTAACCTTAGTCTTGAGCTTTGGGTCTTTCTTTTCTTGTTTGAAATCTTACAGGAAATCGTCGGGACCATACTGCTTCATCACATGGCAGGCATGGTCTCGTCAAAAGTCTGAGAGCCGGGACTGCAGACTGCTCGGCGGGTTTGCGGATGCCCCTGTTGTAGTATATTGCACCTTCGTTTTGTAACTCTATTAGAGCTATTGCCATACAATGCTCCTTTTTTGTTACGGAATGTACATTGGGAGCCATTGTTTGAATCGTCCGACATTGTACTTCTGCACGCTTCCTCCTGGCATCGATCCTTGCAAACCTCTTGTTGCTCTCCAAACGTTTGGAGCAAACAGACTTGCAGCAGACCAGACGACATAGCCCATAGTTACTTACCTATCTCTCTGCGAGTTGTCAGTTAGGACACATCCTGCAATATACTGTACGGTGACTATATCTACGAATAGCATTCCGGTATTGAATCAACAGACTTGCATCCGATCAGGCGATATAGCCCGCATTGCAACCTTGCTTGGCGGTCTATATGACTTGTCAAGTCTTGATACTTGAGCCCATCATCATGACAGCTATCCTATCCATGTGGCCTTGAAGAACTGACAGCGTGTCCAAGACATGGCATGTGAGTGCCGTCTCGTAACATCTCCTACTGGTGTTTCCCCCCCTTTTCTTTTTGTGGGCAACCCTGACTCGTATTCCCAACTTCATTTTGTGGTGCGTCGTCCAAAGCCTCCGAGGAGATGCTTAGTTAAAGCACCAGGGGGGGGTTTGAATTGGGTGCCATAACATCGTATAGCATCGGGCCTCATTCCAAGGACAGCACATCAACCCCTACATGTCAATGGGTATCATCTTTTGTCCTACAATTCGCCCTCACGAGCCTGCTTCGTTGAGAAGGCATCTTCTTCTCTTCCTAGAGGCCCTATTGACTCGTAGATGTAAAAATATCAAGCTTCTCCAACAAAGGCCAATCCATGTTTCAGATATACTACATCTACCTAGCTCTAGAACGGAGTGCTTAGCTCCATTCTCCTGGATACGAGAATCGCCAATTGAAAGTGCCATGCTCCCCCCCTTTGATCCCATCCTCTTTTCTTTTGTGCAAACAGCCAATCTCTAGCGGCGACTAAGCAAAGCCCCCCCCCCCCCCGGGAACCAACCTCCATACGCATATATTGCGCTCAGGCTGATTTGTACGACCGCCAGCCAACCCCCGGCAAGGCAGAGAGAGATCCATCATTGATCCCTTAGCGCGCTTGGCCTAGTTCATCTAGCTCAGCGTGATTCTTGCATCCGGAAAACGCCCGCCAATCGGACGCGGCTTCGTGTCCATCGGCCTATCCATCTCGGTGTACGTCCGTGTATGCGCGCTGTTTTTGTGCCCACACCGATGGGCACATCTGTAAAGCAGCAGTACAATGGAAACCCTTGTTCAGTCTCAGGGCGGACGTGAGGCAATCGCAGACGTTCCAGAGCCACAGGTGCGGCGTCTAGACGTTCGGCTGGACGGCTCCGCCGGCGAAGCTGTCGTGCGGGACAAAGTTGCCCGCCTCTCTGCAAACGTGTCAAGTCTCCTTCAAGAGTCCATTCGGGTCTTGCTGGAGCAGGACAATCTTTCTAATGACCTTCAAGCCAGTCTTGATCAAAGTAGGATTGTCCTGGTGCGGTGGTCTGATCGGTATAGCGCCGCCCAGGCCTGTCGGGAGGACAACTACGGCAAAGAGCCTCGTTTCCGTTGGAGAGCCTTTATGGAATTGTCACGTATCGCGCATACGCTCATGTATCGTACGTCTCCTTTTATGTCTACCGTTTGCATTCGGGGGACCGACTGACATGCGCCAGCCGTAGGGTTGATTCCATTGGCGAGCATTTCATCCGAACAGTCCTTGTTTCTGTACGTGCGTATCCTACACGATATCGCAAACGCCGCGATGCTTCAGAACGATGCGAGACCTGGCTCCTCCGGCGACAGTATCAACAGGATTGCGTATGATCTACAGATGGGCATTCGTGGGCTGGCAAGCCTTGAGCCCCTGTTGAAGCGCGATATAGTCCCTCATGATCCATCTAACGATGCGCTTATAACTCAACAGGCTGCTCAGTATGCTGCTTACCGGGCTGCTTCCCAGTCTGCTCAACAGGCTGCCCAGCAAGAAATCCAGCGACAAGCGCAGGTACGGGAGCTGCGGAGGCGGCATCTACAGCAGATGGATGATGCCAGGATGATGCCCGTGAACAGTATTGACCTCGACACGCAGCAGCAGCAGCAGCAGCAGATGATGATGATGATGCAGCGGCAGATGATGTTGCCGCGGCAGCAGATGCAGCAACGGCGAGTAGCGATGGGGCGGCAGATGATGAATTCTCACCGGCGAACGCTGCAGCAGGGGCGGAGCAACATGATGAATGCCCAACGACAGCAACAACCATGAATGAATGCCTTGACGGGCCTTGAATAACCTTCCGAGAGGCTTGAGGCCGCCAGATATGATTATGTGCGAGGGGCCGGATAATGAGGTTCATGCAGGCCTCGATACAAGCCACCGGCATCAGTAGGAATGAATGGTACGCCCGTGTCGACGTGTCTGGAATTATAACCAGATCATAGGCATTCTTTACAAGACATCCAGCGGTTCCTTCATAGAGCAAGAGGTTGTGAGCATCATTAGAAGCTGATCAACTGCTTCGTTGGGCCCCAACGATCATCCACCGATAGACAGTACAGAGCATTGAAAGTCAAGGGCTCAATCGTGGGAGAGTCTGGACACAGCAATAGAAAGTGTGAATAGCACCAAAGTCGTGGGAGTGTTGAATCATTGCTACATCAAAAGAAACATTGTTTGAGAGCCAGAATTGCCATAGCCCGCCTTAGAGAGCTCCAATGGTAGCCAAGAGAACCTATATAGCAAGATGTGGTACATGGCATGCCTTCACCTGTGGATGGAATGGTCACAGATCTACGATCAATGTAGACTCGACAAAAATTCAGAAAGGCACAGAAAGAGCTGCAATGCATGAGTAAGATATTCTGATCTGGACCAGTATACCCGTGTCTACTGCCACTTGTCGTGATGCCGTGACATGGCAAAGTACTAAAGGGAAAAAGAAGGGGGAAAAAAAAAAAAGAAAAAGCAAGGAGCCACCAGATTAGAGTGATGAGACCTTGATAGCACTGTAAGCTCATGACTTCATCGTTACTTGACGGCGCTCGGCAATGGCTTCTTGTTTGCTCGGATGGATGGAATGATCCAGATCGGGCTGCTTGAAGCGAGAGGCGGCGCGGGGACCCACTTGGCCGGGAGATCCGGTGCACTGGTTCGGTGGTGAATTTAATGGCTTGATGGGCATGATGGGCATGATGGATTTAGTACCGACTTGACGGTTGGTAGTCCGTAGAAGAAAGATATCATATCTGTGGTTGTTTGTACGTCGAGGTAGTGGTATGAGGGATTAGATAGAGTCCCCTTGTCCGGCTTTGAGCATTCGACGACGGTACTGACCGCATTGATAGTTTCTAGATGATAATGAAAAGGGCAATGGAAGACTTTGCTGTTATTGTGATATTGAGCGAATAATGGCCATATACGGGCTGCTTCGGTGCTACCCTGAGATGGATGCACGACTCTGGATCTTGATAGCAAGAGTGGAGAGACGAGGCTTGCATATTGACTCAACTGCACCATGTTCAATCCATGGCTGCTAGGCACGTTGTAGAAAATTCATCGATGAATGGTCGCAAATTCCCATCCACTATCAATTGACTTTTCTCTTGCCTCGCCACGACGAGTCAAGGCGGTGGTGGCTAGAATGTGCGGTATGTCGAAGTTCTATTCGACATTCTTAGAGAAAGGGTTATATAGCAGGATTCTACTCCCACCGTCAACTTACTACAATGGCTGAACACAGCCAATCATCTTCCGTAGTATAGTGGTCAGTATGCAAGCTTGTCACGCTTGAGACCCGGGTTCAATTCCCGGCGGGAGAGCACCGCCAATCCTCTCAGAGGTTGTCTTTTTTGCGTTTTTATTATTTCAATGGCATTTGTAGAATACTGTTTACATCTCTGTATTTTTTTTTCTCTTGCTTCTCTTCTCTTTTGTGTAATCTTCTCCATGTACATAGAGAGAGCAATGTTGCTCACCGGTCCATTGTTCATCCGCCTCTTAGAGTCGGACCATTGACCGAGGTTATGCATCAGCCCTCACTCATACTGTGAATATCGCCTTGGACCAAAACTTTTCCTTCGGTGGCGCAAGTCCGTCTGCGCTGGTCACAGTGCGCGTCCCAATCTTCCTCGTCCCCCAATTGACCCCATCTGCTGGGGAGACATCACCGTGATTACCGAATTCCCGAGACCGTGGCATCACTGTGGGGAGCCGCACTGGCTTGCCTCCATCGCGACGCCGATGCATGTCCGCGCCATTTGGACAGGTGAGATGGCGTCTGGGGAATCTCGAAATTTGGCCTAGCGTGGCGTGACAGCAGGTATTTTCATTGGCAAAATTCCTCTTGCGTCTTTCTAGAAGGGAACGATAGGAAAAAAAAAAAAGACTAGCTCGGTGGACGTCGGTAATGGTGGAGTTTTTTTGCCTCGCGGCTTGATGGGTGGCTTGCATGATGCGACGTTGATATAATATGGGGCCATTGTTATGATCTATATAAATATGTATTTACAGCCTGGACGAATATGTTCTTAGAAGATGTGTAGCAATGCTCAGTATCCAGTAAACTTACACCGAGCGTCGTCAATGCGATACTAACAACGCTCCCAACTCGTCTATACGCAGATTCATGTATATCGACTCTGCATACGAACTCCCGGGACCGTCTTCCCGCCGTAGGCAGAACCTCCACCAAGCTCTTGTATCTCAATTCTCGCGCTATGAAGCTGAGTCTCGAACTCGACGGAGCCCATCGAGGGCCCTATCTCCCGCGGGACCGCGTCAGGGCCCTGCTCAAGATCCAAGGCCCGGTCTTCCAGAAGCCGCCGCGCATCACGGCAAAGCTCGCAGGCGTCATGGTCGTTTCTTTTCCCGTTCAGGTGAACGCGACTAGCCCTGGCCAGTTTACTCACATTGTAAGCATTCATGTTCGTGTAAGCGGTTTTGATGGGAGTAGAAACTAACGTGCTCCATTAGCTGTTTGAGCTATCCAAGAAAATCGAATATAGGGCCTTGACGTGGGACGAGGATCAATCTGGGGAATCGATATACACGACCCCGGTCGAGTTCCAGTTTCCCTCTAGAGGCTCCTTCTGTGAGGGACACAGGAATTGCCAGCTCCCGCCAACCATGGACATTTACGAGCCGGAAATGAGAATCAAGGTGTCGTACAGCATGACCGTCTCTGTAGGGCGCAGCGTGCTGGGGCCGATGACCAAGACAAAGAGCGTGACGACGGCTGTTCCCTTCACCTGCAACCCATCGACTACATCGCTCCCGAGGTCTACCTGTGTTCTTACGGTGCCGATATATGAAAAGTCGGCCAACCACCCTTACATACAGAGCTCGGGAGACTGGGAGAAGGAGCACGACGACGGTAGCTGTCCGTCATATCTGCCGCAGTATTCTCCCTCTATACAGGTCGAAGTCGTGCTCCCACAGCCTCCGATTCTTGTTCGAGGTCACCCAACACCCGTCAAGATGATCATCCACACGCCTCCCGAAGTCCTCGCCTCCGGAGACGTCTATCTGCGGAGCGTGTCCATGAACCTCAAGACGTCGGCTACGGTGCGATACGGCGTGATGCCGCGCAAGATCACCCAGACCAAGCACGGCTGCAGCATGGGCGGCGTCATCAAGATTGACAGGGAGCACTTTGAGCTCAATTCGGGAGCGTGGGGCAACTTCTTTGTCATGAACACGAAGCCGACGACTGAGTCCTGCATGGTCAAGGTGAACCATGCCATGGAGATTGTGACGGGGTTCTCGGTCGGCTTGGGAACCGATGTCAAGGTGAGTTACAAATGGCGCAATGAAGATTTGAGAGGATCAAGATTAGCTGACTTGACGTATAGTATGCTGTAGCGACGATTGACGTTATTGTGATGGATCCGCCGCCGGCGTATTATGCGCTGGACGCATAGGCGAATGGACAAAAGTTTTGAGTGTATTCAAACAAGATATGATGATAGAGTATACCCATGGCGCTGACATGTTGATGGGAAAAGTTATACCCGGAATTGAGGTTTTAAGTAAAAAGGCGCTCATGGAGTTTATGTTACCACACCACTTTAGATGATTATAGAGCGACCGCAAGGCCCTGTTTATCATGTTCAGATATTCTACTCCAACAAATAAAGAAATATGAATTACTAAAAAAAAATCTTCTTACTGCCTCGAGATAGCCCTCAGTGGCCTCTCTCCTCTCTTTGTGCGCCAGCGATCAGTCGACTCCATCAGCTCACCACATCCTTCCACCGCCCATGACCACTTTCTTAAAAAGCCCGGTGTGACCTCCCAGCTATCCTTATGATAGGGTTCTCCCCATAAGATCAACCCTCGTCGATCTGTCGAAACGTCGCCATCCTCCAAGGCGGCGATCTGGATTCTCGACCCCGTCAGCGCGTGCGTATCCCTTAGAGGCGGCATAGTGATGCAGTTGATCAGATTGCCGAGTAGGTCCGTTAGAAACTCTGCATGGCTAAAGTGATGCTGTCGTCGAATCAGGTTATCCCTCATCTTCGGATACGGAAACACGTCGATCCAGGGGGAGTGTGGGTGCGAAAGCTGCAGGTGCGTCGGAGCTAGGCTCTCGGGGAGCGACAACTCCGTCCTCCGGGTGGAGGCGGCGGCATCTATGCCCGGGAGGTCAGGCAGTGCGCGTTTGATGCGCCCCATGGCCGCGGTATCGCATGCTATCAAGGTTCCTGGGCGGATGACGGTTTTGTTGTAGGACAGGCCTCGGAGGACGTTGAAGTGGATCAGGTGGAGAAGGTGGTCGGACAGCAGGCAGTAGCTGAAGCTGGCCCACAAGCTGCTGCGGCTCGATGAGGTTCGTCTGCCGCTTGATGGATGGGAGACTAATGCGCCCTGCAGATGAGAGACTGTGCTGGGTGGCGGCTGAGCTGCCACAGGTGCCGCTGGAGCCCGAACGACGGGCTGATTGGACGGGGAGGAGTTCCTCTTCTTGCTCTTTGCATGATTTCTTGTCACATCGGTATGCTTGACGATGCTTGGCATGCTATCAATGCCGTCATCTACCCGCCAACGATGAACTCGGTAAGGATGAACCGTCCCATCACTAGCAGCTTTCCTTTCCCGGGCCCGGGATCCTTGGAACGCCCAAACACTGTCAGTCAGCCCCCCTTTCACCAAGTAACGGCTTTTACTCCTACGTACGATGTGCTCGCTGGTTGAGTCTGTTCTGCACCTTTCTACGGGCTTGACGGATCTCGCTAGGCGTCAGCTCGAGGATGGACTCTGACGCCGAATCTCCATCCACAGGCAGCCCCCCAAGTGGCCGCGTACCGGAACGTGGTTGCATTTTCCAGGGCTCGTAGGACAAAGAGGAGGGACACGGCATGAAAGCGCAAGGATCTGCCAAAAAGAGATACCTTTCAACAGGAAATTGGCAAACCTGAAAGGGGGTTAAAAAGCAGGTGGTGGCTTCATGCACGACGGACGGCGTTAAAGAGCAAGGCCGGTGCGCTAAACCGAAACTGGCAGAAAAGGTCAGCCTCCGAGCATCTCGGCGAAGTGGGGCCGGGTGGGACAAGTCCGCAAGGGGGCCGGCGGAGAGGGCCTGGCACTAGGCCGGAGGAGGGAAGAAGAATCAGCGGACGGACTTTATGAAGCTATTCGCGGGTTGAGAGAAGAATGGTGGATGCGGATGGAACAATGTGCGCGTGTTGTGTCGCCTGTAACCAGTTGTATTCCCCTGAGCGGCAACCCTTTTGCAGTATATATATGTATCAAGTCAACATCAGGACGGCTGTCAAGCCTAGAGATCATCACACACACAGATTAAAGTCACTGGCAATCTACATCTACTTCAAAGTCAACAGTACCGAAGCCATCTGACATCATAGCTGGAACAAGACGACCATGTCTCGCTACGCCGCAGCTCACGTCTCTCCGCAAGGTCCAGGCGATGCCCGGCCAACTGCCCTCCAGATTGTCCAAGACGAAGGAAAGACAGGCAAGCTCAATGGCAAAGTCATTGTCATCACCGGTGTCTCGTCGGGCCTCGGCGTCGAGACGGTTCGCGCCTTAGCCACCACGGGGGCATCCTTCTATTTCACTGCCCGAGATCTTGCCAAGGCCAAGACTGCGCTGAAAGATATCTTTGACCCTGCCCGCATGAAGCTCGTCGAGATGGACCAGACCTCTTTCAAGAGCGTGCGCGCTGCGGCCAAGACCATCCTGGCCGATACCGACAAGATCAACATCCTCATCAACAACGCCGGCATCATGGCCGTGCCGGACCGGCAGCTGAGCGAGGACGGCCACGAGCTGCAGTTCGCCGTCAACCACCTCTCTCACTTCCTCTTCTTCCAGCTGCTCAAGCCGGCTCTCCTCGCGGGCAGCACACCCGAATTCAACTCCCGCGTGGTCAACGTCTCTTCTGCTGCTCATCGCTTCCACGGGCTTCTTCCCTCGGACAACTACGACTTCCAAAAGGGAGGCTACGACAAGTGGGCGGCCTACGGCCAGTCCAAGACGGCCAACATCTACATGGCCAACGAGATTGAGCGTCGGTACGGCGCTCGCGGCCTTCATGCGCTGAGCCTCCACCCGGGCGGTATCGGCACCGGTTTGATGAGGTACATTCCCGAGGAAGAAACCAAGGCCATGATCTCGCAGCTGGGTCCGGAGATTCTCAAGATCATGAAGAGCCCGGAGCAGGGCGCTGCGACGCAAGTATGGGCGGCTATTGGCAGGGAGTGGGAGGGCAAGGGAGGTAAATATTTGGCGGACGTCGCGGAGGCGAAGCCGGGTCCGGATGATCGTGACATGGCGGCCTCGACGACCACGAGCCACACGTATAATCCTGAGGAGGAGGCGAGGCTTTGGAAAGACTCGTTGAAGATTGTGGGAGTGGAGGATGATGCGTAGATGGATGGATTTGCCGTTTTGATCTATATCGTACGATTAGAGAAAGCCAATTGAATCATCTGCGCTTACCTATACTTGGTCTTCTTTTTTCTCTTATATAACAGTGATGCATTGGAAGAGAAGGATGAATAACCAACCACCTACTACATCGCGTCATTCGAAGTTGTCGCTGAGAAGGTAGTCCGAAGGCGACACGTCAAGTTCAGGTAGTCTGAAAGACGCAATAAGCAGCGCTTATAAGCAGCATCTTCTTTTTCTCACTCCATACCTCACAGTCATAGTCGCTGCGAAATCGGCGGTCGGTAAGCTTCTAGCCGGCGACGTCAGACAGCAGGGCTACTAATGAATTTGTGTGTCTAAAACCCAAGACATCTCATCAAGCAGGTGGCTTCATCAGTGCTACAATGGATCCTGAGCCGTGAGACATTCACCGCTGTGGCTTACGTTGTGCGACTGAGACATGCGGCGGACCATACGGACCAACGCAACAGCGTGCCATTGTCAAATAAGATGGGACAATCAAACGCAATTAAGCAAGCAGCAGATCGACTAACCAGCTGAAAACAGGGATCGCAGCAATCGGTCGACACTTGACAGAGTAATGTAGTCATGGCTTTTTATCCCTTGCATAGGTACCTACGCACTGTTAATGCCTCGGGTATAAGTAGGACAAGTGTCCCTAATGCCTGTATGTATAATCATATTAATTTTGAATGCTTCTGGATGCCGACCAGCGCGCATTTCTGAGAGCGCGGATAAGCTAGCTGAGACAGACTGTAAGCAGCATAACTCTATTACTACCTTATATATTGATGCTTGTCACCAATAAAAGTGGCGGCGTCTATCACACAAAGTAGTTGCCAATGCTAAAATAGCCGGCTCGTTTAATCAACACTCGTCACATCACTTTCTTGCTTTTGCTTCACAGTGACTTCCCAATTCTGGCTATCCTTGTTCTAACTTTAGCTTGAACCAATCACACCGTAATGCAAAAGTCACTGGCTAAGACTGTCAGAAAAAAAGAAAAGAAGCCCGTAACAGAAGGGCGAAACAGGAGTAAGCCACGAGGTAGTGGTGATAGCATTGGTGCCGACACAACGACGCATCATCCAGCAGTAAGCTTCGAATCAAGCAACCATAGAGATGTTGCTATACTCGAGTCAGCTAGAGTCATCTGCAAGTCCAGTTAAAGTTCTCAGCACTCGGTTTTTGTCTCACGCTTGAAGGACCAGTACCGTCTCGGTGACAATGGCTATTCTACTAGTCGGCTATACACCCTTGGATAAGATAATGATGACTGGAACAGTCTCGTATAATATCTACAGACCGATGCAGAACAAATTTCCCTTTAAAGGTAATAAGCGGTGAAATTCGTATCATGTCTGATACTGCACGCAGACACGTTGCACCATGATGAACCAATAAAGTCTGACCTCCACCTTCTACTAATATGCATGAGAAGATGATCCGGAAGACCTCAACGCCCTATGATGTAACACCAACTCAATGATGGGATCGCCTTCAAACGGGCCCCCAAGCAGTAGTCCGGACAAGATAGTCCGTAAACCAATTGCTGCTGCAAGCTGCTATGGCCCATTTGGCGTATCTATATGAATGTGTCTTGCTCCCCCTGGTTCCTGACCCACGGACTGCAGTCTTCCCAAGCAAGGAGGCTGAGATAGCGTCGATATCCTGGTTCGTGCCGACCCGATACAGGAAAGCGTCTGCGGTTGAACATTTCGATGATGAGTGTTCGTTATGTGACGATAACGGCTCACTGCATGATGGCCAAAAGGGCGTGTTGCCGTCTTATCCGGCCGCTCTAATGAGATAACAGTGGCAATGACAAAGATGCAATTCGTATTCAATGTTTAGACGTATATGTGACTCCGTTCTCTTGTCCCGAGAAAGTCTGTAGGTTATCAAAGAAGGCGTCCGGCCTGCAATTTTCATCAACACCAAGTGAACAATGAGACCCCTTCAAACGATAGCTGCGGCTCTCCACGTGGTGTCCTTTTCTTACCTGGCGCACTGCAAGCGGTCTTCAGACGACTCCTTTCCCCCACTACTTGATGCCACACTTGCCGACCTGCGTCTGGGACTGGACACTCAGCTATTCACCAGCGTCGATCTGGTACAGGCATACATCGACCGGATCTCAGAAGTCAACGATGTCCTCAGGGCTGTCACAGAGATCAATCCTGACGCTCTCTCCATAGCATCCGAACGCGATGCGGAACGAAGAGCCGGCATTGACACGACCAAGTTACCACTGCACGGCATACCTGTTCTTCTCAAGAACAACATTGCCACAGATGATGAGATGAACAACACTGCCGGTTCGTACGCGCTACTAGGAGCCAAAGTCCCAGAAGACAGCACAGTGGCCGCCAAGCTGCGTAAAGCCGGGGCCATTATCCTCGGCAAGGCCAATCTGTCACAATGGGCGTCCTCTCGAGAACTGGTCGATCACGAAGGATGGTCTGCCCATGGTGGCCAATCAGTCGGCGCCTATTTTCCAAATCAAAACCCCAGGGGCTCTTCTTCTGGCAGTGCCATAGCGACCTCCATCGGTCTCGTATGGGCGGCTCTTGGGACAGATACCGGTGGATCTATCCTCCTACCCGGACACGCGAACAACGTCGTCGGTTTCCGGCCAACAGTGGGACTGACTTCGAGATATCTGGTGATACCCTTCTCTCAGAGACAGGATACGGTTGGGACATTGACTCGCACCGTCAAGGATGCCGCATACCTCATGCAAGCCATTGCTGGGCGTGATACAAAGGACAATTACACGGATGCCATCCCGTCCGATGAGTTGCCGGACTACGTTGCGGCGTGCTCGACTTCGGGCCTCAAGGGCAAGCGGCTCGGCGTATCACGCAACATGATGGCAACAGGCATTGATCCAACGGCCGACACCGACCCGGCGGCCTTTGAGAACGCATTGGATGTCATGCGGTCGGCAGGCGCGGTGATTGTCGACAACATCGACTACGTCTGCGCCATCGCGCTGGCCAACATCAGCACCAGCACCAACAGCCGTGTTAAGCCAGTCTTTTCCGTCGTCGGTGCCGATTTCTTGTTCGATTTGCCTGAAAAGTACCTCAAATTGCTCAAGAGCAATCCGAACAAGATCACTTCGGTCCAGGATCTGCAGGAGTACACGCGCAATCATCCTCTGGAGGAGTATCCGCGGATCGATACCTCCGGCTGGGCCGAGTACCTGAAGTTTGGCATCAACAACACGTCGCCGAGCTATTGGTCTAACGTCACCGACGTGGACGTCCTCCTTGGGCCTCTATGCCTCACCGGAGCGCTGCAGGAGTACAACCTGGACGCAATGGTCATGCCGACGCCATACACAGTCTTGCCCGCGTCGGGTCTAGGACTGCCCGTGGTCACTGTGCCGCTGGGGCGTACTCCGGACGATGCTCCCATCCTTCCATCGGACGTGGGGGACCTGACGTTATCAGCGCCCAATGGACCCTTTGGGATCGGCTTTTCGGGAGCTGCCTTTAGTGAGGCGACGCTTTTCGCGATGGCGTACGACTTTGAGCAGAGGACCAAGGTCCGGACTTCGATCAAGCCGTACGTTGTGCCTAGGACGGAGCTGTCGCATGTTGTGCAGAAGAGATGCAGCAGGGATCTAGAGGATGTCATTGGTTGTGCTGCTTGATTGAATCAAGATTTGCTTCGGCTGGGATGTTGCTCTTGATAAGAAGTATTTTCAGGCTCATGAGGCCGAGCAGTTCGGGTATACCATTGCACATGTTCCTTTATAGCTATAGAAGTAGGGCTCATATCCTAGACAGCTGGTCTTTAACGCCGTTTTTCGAATCCCAAGGTCTTTGCTTTCATGATGCCCATGTGTATGTGTCTTCAGCCTCCTCCGTGTCCTCACGGTGGTGTCACTGAAGCCGCTGCTCCCACACCTTACCATGTATTTCTGGTGATTGCAATGAAAACACACAATCTGCCACGCTGGGACCGGTATCGGAAATCAAACGTTAGAGCCCCTGACATGTCCTATCTACGGCACATCGTAACCAGCCACACTCGGATGCGGTGTAACTTGAATCTGCCGAGTATGACACGTGTGACGGCAAGATAGGGTTCGACGGATGAGATGGCAATAGGAAGTATATGTTGGTCTTGAACCTGATTGAGATTCCAATCGTTGAATGAATGCTCCGGGATCAGAACTGTTGGCTGTGTCTTGAGATGAAGATTGGTGATACGGCGAGCCGAGAACAGATTGAGTACCTGCATATTCCCATAGTAAATTGCTCAGTCACATCGTCTGTCGTTTGCTTTTTCATAACCAAGGCTTTACACCCGTTAGAATAAAGAGATAAATCGTCATCTAACGGCGGGTTAATTCTCCATGACCAAGTGCCGTTTGTCTCACCCGTATAAGAAACGAGCCACAGATATTCATCAGCGACATGCCAAGCAGATGTCGGACCAACTTCAGTAACTCTCTATCCAAAGAAACATCGCTACCAGCAAACAGCAGAATGCCTAAACCATCCCTGGTCAAATCGGAAGCCTTACCGTGCGGCGTGTCGGAAAATTATTCATCGACTTACAGATGCTCTGTCATGATGCGGAGCCTGGCAATTCTGATGACTCAGCTGAGGTAAGCAAATCGCGGAGAGTCGAGATGCAGCTTCATTTGGCCGGTTTTTTGCATTAAGAAACTTCACAGGCGGCTTCTATTGATACTGTGAAACACATAGGAAGAGATTGATTAGAGTTGATGTTTATCAAGAGGTTAAATCCAAGGATTGCCGCATTAAAGCATAGCGCTTGGACTCGGCGCGCAGCCGTTGCTACAGCATTAATACCGAGGAATTTTGTATCATATCCAACAAGACGATCCTACTCACTCAACATGGCTACAGCTAATGCCAGCGAGTCGCCGAATGATAAAAAGGAAACACCTTCTGCTAAGGTCGATCTGACGCCTCTCTCAGACCATGAATTCAAAATCTACAACCTTTTGGCCGATAAGATGGAATATTTCGTAGGTTTCTCATCCATCATCATCTGCAGCATATAAAAAACTTCACAACATTACTCATGACCCATTCTTCCATTGCACAGCACAACAACTTTCGCCAATCCTGGAACATCCTCTGGCAAGCCTGCACCTCCGGCCGCCGCCCCCAAGGCCTGTCCATCCGCCAACTCCTCCAGATCGGCATCGACTTCGCCGAGCATCTCACCCTGCACCACCAGATTGAGGAGTCGTATGTCTTCCCGCGACTGGCCCAGCGCATGCCGCAGTTCGACCCCAAGAACAGCGACCTGGTCAAGCAGCACGCGCAGATTCACGAGGGGCTGGAAGGCTTTGAGGAGTACATCAAGCAGTGCAAAAGCGGCGAGGCGGACCTTGACTTGAAGGTGTTGAAGACGAAGATGGAGAGCTGGGGAGGTGTGCTCTGGGCGCATTTGGATGACGAGGTGAAGATGTTGGGGGCGGAGAATATGCGAAAGTATTGGACGTTGCGGGAGATTCAGCAGATGCCATTCTAGATCATGTATGACTTGCTTGACTTGTAATTTTTTTTATTCTTTTTTTTTTTTTTTGAACGGGGGCGTTTGATTTGCCTTGGCCTTCTCCTGTTAGGCAGCACGGTCTGAATGTTGATTTGACATTGGCTACATGTAGATAAGACAGGAGACAGAAAATATGTTCGTTTATATGTTCATAACCATCAAGGATTATCCCAGTCCAAACAAGCCATATGTGGCTTGCAATGAAAGGCAAAGCGATGACAAAAGCTCACACACACCCAAACAATCTACTGCTGTCCAAGCTCTCAAGATTCTTGCGAGACAAAAAGTGTGACTTACTCCGGCGAAATAATACATCCCGCTTTTCGCATCATCTTATACTAAGACGAATGTCGTATCTGCACCGCTCCCCGGATACTTGCAGCTTTGCCTTTGCCATTCCGAGCTTCATGTTTCACAACTGCTCGCGCAACACCTTGTGACTATCACCTTCTCCTTCCTCAGACCTCTTAAGCAGCGGCCGTCTCTCGCCACAAATCCACCATCTGGCCTGTCGAAGGATACATGGCCAACAAGCTCACCACCACCTCGGGCAGAGGTCCTCCGGCAAGCATGCTCCAGTGGACCGTCAGAGGCGCCCACGCCAAGTTGCGGAAGAAGCTCTTGTTCCAAGACGCCAGATAGGCGGCATCCTTAGTCTTGGCCGCCTTGCTCCTGCGCTCCACCAGCAGTCGGCCGAGCTCCATGAACACGTACGTGCCCCAGCATCGCACACTGAGAAGGCTGAACTTGCCCATTGTGGCAGGCTTTAGGTCAATGGCTTTCTTGCTTCCCAGGAACGCGAGGTTCTCAAACACTTGGTAGAAGATGAGAACAATGATTTGGGTAGCAGAGAAGACGGTGGCGAACCGAGCCTCGACGACAGCATCGTCGGACGTAGAGACATCTTTCTCGGACTTGAACTTTTTAGCGCGTGGCCTTCCAGCAAGGACCCTCTTCAGCGCAAAATACAGCCCCAGCAATCCCCAAAGCCTGTTGATCGTTCGTGCTTCGCTTAGCAGGGAGGACATGGCCTTGAGCTTGGTCGCCAGGTTGAGTGCAAACGCAGCTCCAGGTGGCGTTGGGGTCGAGGTCAGCACCACCGTCGTTGCGGGTGGCAGCTGGAACGCCAGCGCGACGAGCTTCTGGGCAGACTGGCGAAGCGCATTGCGGCTGAGCGTCTCGAGCACGGAGCCAGACAAGCGAAAGCCGTAACATAGGAACTGCAGGACGGCATCCGCGCCGGCGCGGGTCTGCAGGCATCGAAGGAGATGGGCAGCGAAAGCGTCTGTGTTAGAGGGCACGGCAGCGAGGACGGAAGCGATGGAGGTCTTGGATGGTGTGGGGATCGCGGGAGGATCTGGAGCCGCAATGGCCACCGCCGTCGAGTTATCAAGCGCGGCGGCCACCTCTGTCGATGCCGAATCGGCAGCCAGATCGGCCGTTGCGACGTCGACTGCCGCGTTGGTCATGGTAGCAGCAGCAGCAGTGATATGGTGTTATTGCGGCACGTCGATGGCTTCTCTTCAGAGGCCCTCTCCACCAGCTGAGCGAATTGCTGGCGATGCCGAGAGAAGCTGGGCTAGGGCACTCAAGGAACGAAAAAAAAGGGCGATTGATAAGAGACGGGGTGCGCCAGGGTTCTCCGCGTCTTGGGGGGCGGCCCTCGATTCTTCTACTGAAGTATTAGTAGTAGGTGTTGTTTGGTGACAAGCTCAGCTCCGAGCCTTGCGTCCAGGCACTACCGAGGTCCACCCCCACAGCACCTCGGATAAGCGTGAGCGAGTGGACAAGCTCCACCAGAGCCGTAGGGATTAGTCCGACGCTCGCGATGTGCTCCACGATTGTTGGCGGACTCGGTGCTGCTTTGAAGTTGACAATGGTCGATTATTAATCTTTTGGTCTGGCTTTGTGCGGATCAGTTGTGAGGGAGGGAGGCCTTGTGTGAAGGTTTGTAGTGTCATCTTATGGTTGGTGTTAGACCTATGAGGCTAAGTATTAACATATTAGATGCTGGTACTTTTGGGTGCCAGGAGTGACAGGTACTCACTGCAACTACAAGCTCTTCGCACAACCCCCATATCATGTTCACGATATGTCTCTGATATGCCTGTCTAGTCTGATAGTAACGCAAAAACACTGGTGATATGCCGGTACAAACAAGGCCGTTATTTAGCTGTCCTTAACCCTGTTTTGCAATAGCATAGGTGGGCTGGTGGAAAGGATGTAGGGTAGCCAGAAAAACGCACTAACGAAATACGACGGATGACGGTCTAGTCTTTACTGCATACTCTTAGTATACAGAAACGTGTCGATAAATTCCTTTTCATGGCCGCCTTTGCTCCGTCTGATGCAACCATAGATTGCGTGGCGTCTATCAGGAAAGAGCGCGGGACTTGCCCTCCGCTAATGTGGCCAACCCAGACGTCTATTTGTAGGCTTCCACTAGTCGCCAAACCGTCGGTCCGGCAAAGTGTTTCCTATTGCGAAGAGAAAGAGTAATGGCTTTTCGTAATAAAATAAAAGATGAAAAGTTGAAACTCCTCGCAAATATGAAATCATGTGCTGCCTGTAGGTTCTTCCCAGAGTCATGCATGGTGGAAATTGGGAAGATAAAGCAGATGGATAATTTACAGAGCACAAGGCACAGAGACTAGGTGCCTCACAGCAAGCAGTGCTCTTAGGAAAGAGCCTACAGCCAATGGACCTTCCTATCCAATTTCGAAGAGCCGAAAACTCATTCTTGAACAGAGTGCAGCATCATTGATAAAACAGCCAGCTACGAGACTTGCCTAGTAGTAAAGACAGGGTTCATGCTTTTAGTAAGGTTTTCTCATGTTCAAAAGAGTCCTCTTTGTCTATGTCTGTGCGGGTCGAACTGCATTGACGCTATTCTCCTCTCCTTGGGTCAGAGATACGTCGGTACTTCCCGCGGGCCAGGGTGCCTGCATATTCACGTGACCGGGCCCGCTTTCCAAGTGACAGGCTGCCTAGCAGTTTCTGCTCCTGCTGACCAATCAGCGCATTTCTTCTTTGCCACCCCTGTGCCTAGGCCCAGTTTGGTGAACGCCTTCGAGGCATGAACTCATCATTCTTCACGGGCTCTTCCAGTCGATAAGAAGCCTTTCACTTTTTTCATCTCTTCGGCACAACTTGCTGTGCTCCGTCGCACGGGCTTCTCCATCAAGCAGAGAGCATGATGATGTAGAGGTCAACAAAACTTATCGGCGCGACTGGGCACATATATTTCTCTCGTTATCGGACCACCCTTCGCTTCACGGCCGTTACGGGACAGTCGCTGCCGGCGATCATACAGTGCATACAGGATAAATCGATTTTAGTTTCTCTAGCTCTGCTCTTACAATTTCACCGAGGGGGAAATTTTTCGGCTCTTCTTCATCAATACTGTTACACGCTGCAGCTGGGCTACTGCTATATGATTCTCGGCCTCACATTGGGATCTCCGTCTTCTAGTTAGGGTGACCACCTGCGAGACATTATGGACTCTGGAAACCAATCGGCAGACAAGGACGTCGGCGAAAGCCGCAGCGCTCTGCTTGGACAAATGTTGGCGGCAGCTCAAGAGGGTGCGGGATCTGGTCCCAACCCCGAAGCCCAGGCAGCTGTCGGAATGAGCGAAGATGATGCGCTGAAGAATCTTTCTGGAACCGTGAGAGATCAGAATGAGCTAGAGCGAGACATCACCATGCAAGCAAACGCGGCTCTGATGGAGGCTGAAGACCAGAAAGACCGGAATCGGATCATCAAGCTAGAAGCCGCTCGTCAGCGCTATCAAGCTCAACTTGATAAAGAGAAAACGAGACTGGAGAAAGCTGCTGGTAATCCATATCAGACTGGGACCATCCAGAAGGAGATTGCCACAATTGAACAAGAGATCAATCGGATTTCCGTGGACATTTCGGATTTCGAGCTGCGCATCCAGAAGAGACATCACGAAGACCCTCTGCAGGCAGTGAACCAGACTAAGTCTAAGAGACTTCCTGGTGAGAGCAATCGTGATTATCTCATTCGAACCGGCAAAATTACCCCTTTCTCAAAGCTAGGAGGAGCGCGTCCAGCCGGTATCGAGGGTCAACTTGCAGACACCATTTTAGACGCTGAGGAGGAGGCTGCTGCAGAGCAATTCAGTGACGAGACCAACGAGGGTCCGTTATCTCATCAATTGCTTCGACGTCCTGGCTTTGCGGAAGAAGAAATACCATTGCCTCCGGTTCAAAAGGCCGCGGTCGAGACCGAGTTTTCGCTCCGACCACGCAAGAAGAGAAAGGTTCAAAGAGAAACAGAGCGCGAGCCCTCTGCTGAATTCGAGCCAGAGGCGTCTTCTGGCTCGGAGTCTCATGATTCTGTGATTTGGCAACAAGCGACGGAAGACGACCTTGTTCGCCAGCAGCGTCGTAAAACCAAAGTCAAGGAAAGGGCTGCGGAGCAAGACGGTATCGATCTTAGTAAGATTGACGATGGAAACGAAGCGCATTATAAGAAACGTCTCAGGGATTGGGTTACTCGACGTAGCCGAGCAAGAAGAGCGAAAAGGCAAGCTGACCCTGCTGCACTTTCTGAAGAAAGTGACGAGGATGAAGATGAATGGCTCAAACCAGCGCCTGGCGTGCCGGACCATTACTTCACAGATGACCTCAAGCTGCCCGGCGATATATATCCATCTCTGTTTGGATACCAGAAGACGGGTGTTCAGTGGCTAGCCGAGCTTTACAAACAGAATGTTGGAGGAATTATTGGAGACGAGATGGGTCTTGGGAAGACCGTTCAACTCATTGCTTTTATCGCTGCCCTTCATTACAGCCAGAAGCTCAAAAAGCCTGTCATCGTTGTTACGCCAGCGACGCTGCTACGTCAATGGGTCAGCGAGTTCCATCGCTGGTGGCCACCTTTGCGTGTCTCCATTTTGCATTCATCCGGCAGTGGTATGCTCAACCCCGCAGTTGAAGATGAATATGACGTGGAGCATTTCAGTCCAATGGCAACCAAATCCGAGAAGGCTGCGAGGAGAATTGTTAAAGGAGTCGTTCAGAAAGGCCATGTTCTGGTTACTACATACACCGGACTTCAGACATACGCCGAGGAGCTGTTGCACGTCGAGTGGGACTATGCTGTGCTCGACGAAGGCCACAAAATCCGAAATCCAAATGCTGAGATTACCGTCACCTGCAAAGAGCTCAATACGCCAAACCGAGTCATCCTGTCTGGTACGCCAGTCCAAAACAACCTGACAGAGCTTTGGTCACTGTTTGACTTCATCTATCCGATGCGCTTAGGCACTCTCGTCAACTTTAAACAACAATTTGAGATCCCCATTCGGCAAGGAGGCTATGCGAATGCCTCCAACCTGCAGGTCATGACAGCGGAAAAGTGTGCTGAAGCGTTGAAAGAAACCATCAGTGAATACTTACTGCAACGATTAAAGGTTGACGTTGCAGCCGATCTGCCAGAGAAAACCGAGCAGGTTCTATTTTGCAAACTGACCGAAGGTCAGCGCAAGGCATATGAGACGTTCCTTGGCTCCGATGAGGTCACAGCCATTTTGAACAGGAGGCGCCAGTCGCTCTATGGGATTGACATCCTCCGCAAAATCTGCAACCATCCTGACCTGCTGGACAAGTCTCTTGCACGAAAAGATGGTTATGACTTTGGCAACCCGAAAATGTCGGCAAAGCTACAGCTCACCAAAGACCTTTTACAGAAAGTTATGATTCCAAACGGCCACAAGACTTTGCTGTTTTCGCAGGGGAAGCAAATGCTGAACATTATAGAAAAATGTATCAGAGGGTGCGGAATTTCTTACCTGCGTATGGACGGCGAAACGCCCGTCGATCAAAGGCAACCGATGATTGATAGATTTAATACTGACCCAGATATCCACGTCTTTCTCATGACTACCCGGACCGGCGGACTGGGCACAAACCTTACCGGTGCTGATCGAATCATCATCTTTGATCCAGACTGGAATCCATCAACCGACCTGCAAGCTCGAGAGCGAGCATGGAGGCTGGGTCAGAATAAACCGGTCAAGATATACCGACTGATGACTGAGGGCACGATAGAAGAAAAGATTTACCACCGTCAAATCTTTAAACAATTTATGACAAACAAGGTCCTCAAAGACCCGAAGCAGAGGAGCTCTTACGATCTTTCTGACTTGTATGACTTATTTACTTTCGACAAAAACACAGATGCCGCTGCGCAAAGAAGCGAGGTATTCAAGGGAGCGGAGGTGAATTTGAACAAAAATATTGACAATTCTGATGCGAAGAGTTTGATGCCCATTGCCAACGTTGGTCAGGGAAAACCAGAGGGTGAATTGAAGAACCTGAATTTGGTCGCTGCAATGGAGGAGTTTAAAGAAGACCCATCTGCTCATGAGGAGAAGCGCATGTTAGAAGGCATTTTTGCGCGATCGGTAAACAGCGCCTATGATCACGAACAGATTGTCAATGGGCCGCAAAAGATGAAGGCCGACATGGCTGTCCTGCGTCAGGAGGCGAACACGGTAGCCAAGCAAGCTGCTGCTCATCTTCGGTACGCGGGAGAGGAAGCTCGCCGGGTGCCCATCGGAACTGTCACTTGGACTGGCGAGGTCGGTACCGCGGGTCGTCCTGGCGGGAACCGTCGTCGTGGAGGTCCGAGTTCAGCAGGGATCATGAGCAACCTCGCGGACCGCCAGGGCTTAGACAGCGGTAGCAGCTCACGATCGGGAACGCCGGGGGCTGAGAGAAACTTGAAGGCAAAAGACTTCGTGCCCATGATCAGGACGTTCATCAATCGACATGGAGGAAAGGTACCCAGCAAGATGCTGGTAGATCATTTCAACCCTTATTGCCCGAATAAAAAGCAGAGCGACGAGTTCAAGTCTGCGCTGGAGACGATTGCCGAGCTGAAGCGAGCTAGCAGTACTGGGAGAGGGATGTGGTCTTTGAAACCGGGGTTTAAATGATGCTCTTAGAATTTTTTTCTGTTTTCTTCATTCATGAGCGAGGAGTTTGGCATAAGAGACTATTGGCCGATTTGGGCATTACGGGTATGATAGATGAGATCTCCAACGGAGCTAATACTATATGAATGTTGCTTCATTGCTTCATCGCAATCATTCATCGCCATCATGGAGGCATTAGTTTTGACAGTCACAATGGCGAATATCACAGAACCAGATTACTCTGACAGGAAGATAACTTTTCATAGCCTTCTTCGGGCGAATTCGTAACTGTCTACTGCATCTGCGTCAAGTTCCCTGCCAGTCCCACTAGCTGAGAGAGAGAGAAAAAGAAACTGAGCGTAGCATGGTAGAGTTTGGAGACCAGGCTTTAAGGGCCGTTCTCCTCGTTTTTTCTCAACGCCACATAAAAGAACCAGATAGCGAAACTCCTGCCTTGATCCCAAACCAAAGTCTCGCCAGCAAACTTGTATTTTTTTTTTGTATTGGATGCAAAAAAAATACAAGATTTACAGACGACGACCACGGCGACCACCCTTTCTGCGGGTAGAGTCGGAGGGGGTAGGGGTAACGTCCTCAATGCGGCCAATCTTCATGCCGGCACGAGCCAGGGCACGGAGAGCGGACTGGGCACCGGGACCGGGGGTCTTGGTGCCGTTACCTGCAAAGCAATTCACATCAGTCTCCATTCTATCCTTCCCTTTTCGCAATTAAGAGGGAGTATACATACCACCAGTGGCACGGATCTTGATGTGGAGGGCGTTGATGCCGAGCTCCTTGCATCGGGCGGCGACGTCCTGGGCAGCCAACATGGCGGCGTAGGGGGAGGACTCGTCACGGTCGGCCTTGACCTTCATACCACCAGTGACACGGGTGATGGTTTCACGGCCGGACAGATCGGTGACGTGGACGAAGGTGTCGTTGAAAGAGGCGAAGATACGGGCAACGCCGAAGACGAGCTCGCCTGACGTACGAATGTTAGCATCTCTGCCTTGACCTCCTTTACATTTTCCCCGCTTCGCGTATATAGAAAGTTCGAAGTGGGCGCCTTTTGCGCATGTAATAATTATTTCGGACAAACAACGTTTGTCACGGGAAGCACATACCATCGCGGGCAGAGGGGCCCAGGGAGATGTTCTCCTTAGGGGCGGCGGAGGTCTTCTTGGGAGGCATTGTGAAGTTGCGGCGACGTCTGGCTTTTCGTCACTGGGCTGTTGAGAACTGGCGAGTCGCTAGAAAGAGGGAGGCCGTGATGCGCTTGAGTTGGTGGTTTGAGCGAGCGAGGGCGGCAGGAGGGGCGGTGGGGCGCGGCAGAATTTCACCCACAAAAATTCGCAATTGGTGGGCGGAAAAAATTAAGGCAGGCTTGCTTAGGGGGGCAGAACTTACAAACCCTGCCCTACCGCCAATTTTTTTTTTCTTGCAAAGCGGGACTGTTTGGGGGAGCTCCACTAAGCGAGGTCTAGACGTGCCCTCTTTTTTTTTTTTTACCTCTCCTCTTTTCTCTGGCCTTTTTTTCCTTTTCCAAGCACAGCTTCGACGATACTAACCGACATCGCCAACAGCCAAAGTCGTCACAATGTCTCCGTATGTGCCTCCTCCCTGAACGCATTGCGATACGGGGCAGATGCCCGGTCTCGAAATTTGTTTGCAGATTGTCGTGGTCCTCTCGCTGGGCAACCGATGAATAATTTTTCCTTGTGAAGAAAAATACGGTCTGCCAGCTCGATCCCTCTCGAGGCGTCTCCCTCAGTTTCTCAAGATTTGAATGCGAATATTGCGGGCTGAGAGACGACACCACGAGGTGTTGGAGATGAAGATTAGCGCTATCGCTTCTTCTCTCTTAAATTCATTGTCGCGCAATGGCATCGGCTGGGATCTGAAAAATGGTCTTCATCGCTGTAGCCTGCGACTTACCCTTTCTTGGACTTGAATTTTCTTGTCCAAGGTGTTGTCGGATGAGTGCAAGAAGGACCTCAATTGAGCACGGCTGGAAATGCGTCTCATTGTCGCCCATCTCACCGATTAAATTCAGCTCGGGTCAGCCTTGTTGAGAATGTCGCACTTCAGCTACAGTTCTTGCATCGGCGCTCTGTTCCATACACAACGTATGGCGGACTACGTACTAATCTGAGTTGTATAGCACCGTCCCTACCAACGACCAGATCCTGGTCCCTGAGACCCTCCTCAAGAAGCGCAAGAGCCAGGAGAAGGCTCGCGCTGAGCGTGCTTCCCTTCTCGAGAAGAAGAAGGCTGTATGTATCCCCTCTTCTCTTTCCACTGGCATAGTGATGCACAACACACCCATCAACTAGACACCTAGTGTCGATGTCGTTGATAGTTAACCTTCTTTCGGGTCTGATATTCTGTCTACCACAACACACATGTTTGACAATCTATCTGCTGAAGCGCATCACTAACGTTGCTTCAATAG
Organism: Trichoderma orchidacearum; assembly: GCA_023653515.1. NCBI lineage: Eukaryota > Fungi > Ascomycota > Sordariomycetes > Hypocreales > Hypocreaceae > Trichoderma > Trichoderma orchidacearum. The sequence continues at coordinate 1,114,981 of JAAOZV010000010.1, forward strand.
GCCAACAAGGAGAAGCGTGGCGTCATCTTCAAGCGTGCTGAGAAGTACGTCAAGGAGTACCGCGATGCTGAGCGTGAGAAGATCCGTCTTCGCCGCGCTGCCAAGGCCGACGACTCTGCCTACATCCCTGCTGAGGCCAAGCTGATCTTCGTCGTCCGTATCAAGGGGTATGTTGAAACAAACATTTGAGCATCTTTTGAGCACCAGCAACTAACAATGCTTCAGTATCAACAAGATGCCCCCCAAGCCCCGCAAGGTTCTTCAGCTGCTCCGTCTTCTCCAGATCAACAACGGTGTCTTCCTGAAGGTTACCAAGGCCATCACTGAGATGCTCAAGATTGTTGAGCCTTGGATCGCCTACGGTTACCCCAACCTGAAGTCCGTCAAGGAGCTCGTCTACAAGCGTGGATACGGTAAGGTCAACAAGCAGCGTGTCGCTCTGACCGACAACTCCATCATTGAGGAGAACCTCGGCAAGTACGGCATCATCTGCGTTGAGGATCTCATCCACGAGATCTTCACCGTTGGCCCCAACTTCAAGCAGGCCTCCAACTTCCTGTGGCCCTTCAAGCTCAGCAACCCCACTGGTGGCTTCCGCCCCCGCAAGTTCAAGCACTACATTGAGGGTGGTGACCTTGGCAACCGTGAGGAGGCTATCAACGCCCTCATCCGCCAGATGAACTAAGTCATTAAAATAAAATGGGATTTAAGGATTTTGGAACTGGGATCTGGGAGACTTTATGCATGGTTGCTCGGCGTTGGTATCACGACTTGGCTTTTGTGAAATTGACTATTCGATGAATGACACTCGAGTTTCCATGCTGTGAGATGCTCCGCTTTGGTATTGAATGTGAATATGTGATGTTCTAGTGTATTTGCCGTATTTCATTACCGTCCCCTGTGGGACGTCTGTAGACAATCTCAAATAAGTGGCGATTAGTCACGGTCCCCACTCATTGAGTATAGAAATTGGTAATGTTACATGAGGCTTAAGCTGAGGCTCTACATTTTGATATCAAAACTTGTCCCGCATCCGCAGCTGCTTGACGCATAGGGGTTGTCGACTATCTTGAACTGCGAACCGATCAACTCCTGCGTGAAATCTACTTTGCTGCCCTTGAGAAGCTCCAGTGAAGGTTCGTCGAGGACAACTTTTGGCCCGTTTTCTGACGGAGGACTTGCGCTTGCCTCGTCCGGAATGTACTGGAAAACACTGTCGTCTTCGTTGATGACATTAGACGCTTCGCGGGCTTCTCCCGTGGGTATAGTGATGAGGCTCATAAGATACTGGAAGCCGTGGCAACCTCCGCTCTCGACTCGAATGCGTAAGGCAAGATTCGGATTCTTGTCTTTGGCCATGATCTCGGAGAGGCGCTGTATGAGTCAGTATATTGTGCTGCTATTGGGCGCAAAAGACAGAGCATGTAAGATGTATGATTTCTTCACTAGGACTTTAAACATACATTGGCGGCTCGTGGAGTGATTTCCAGCATCATCTCCTTGCCGTCCTCATCCTTTATAGGATTCTGGACGCATACTGTAGCGAGTTGGCTGGCAGAAGCTGTAAATGATCGGCTGCTCGGCTGGCGATTTATTGGAAATGCGGAACGGCTGGATATAGGTGATATAGGTATGCGGGATCCAAATGGAATCGAGGTGTTGGTAGATCGTAACCGGGAAGAACGAGGTGCGCTGCTCGGAAGGAGGAAGTCTAGAGAGGCCTGTTGTACCTGCGTGGCAGTCGTTGAATATCGCCGTTTGGCTAGCTGCACAAAGCATCTCGCGGCAGAGACGCCGTCTGCGCAGCGTATGGGTATCATGGTTGACTCGGGCAGATGTTTGTTGAATCTGCTGAGAAATCGGAAGGGCGAAAGATTTAAGATTAGCTTTCGGCGGGCTTGTCAAGGGCCGCAAACAAAAGTAAGTCAGCCGTCTATTTCCGCCGCTGATAACTAATAAGGCAACAAGAGGCTGGAAATGGTGATTTAGCCACCGGTGGCTTGCTGCGAGTGGCCAGTTTGCCTTAGCTAAGCAGAAAATATGAAGTGCACTCGCTAAGCCCCAAGATGCCGCCCCACCTCCCACCAAAAATCAGCGAATTTTTGACCCTCGAGTTTTGAACCAACCCCGCGCATCTCGAGAGAGAGTCTTTGACGCCCTAGGTCTGGCTCTCGATTTCAGCAGCAGCGTCGAACTGGAGGAGACGAAATAATAGAGAATAAGGAAGAGAAACCAATCCGCCAACATGTCTCGATTTTTCCGCAGCGGCGGCGACGACAGCTCTAGCGAAAGCTCCAGCGATGAGGAAGAGCTCGAGCTCTACTCCGATGAGGAGGCCCAGGGTCTGGACCAGGAACAGTCCGAAGAGGAATCTGACGAGTTCGACAACTCCGACAATGAAAGCGATGAGGCCGAAAATGATGCCGGCGGCGACCAGAAACAGGGTGCCTTCCGATTCTTGCGAGACAACGTCGCATCAGATAGCGAGGATAGTGACGATGAAGTGCGAGACAAGGTCAAGAGCGCGCAGGTCAAGCGTCTGGATGAACTTGAAACCTCTATCAAGCAGATTGAGAACGGCCTGAAGAATGGAGACTGGACTCTGATCTCTACCGGTATGGCAACAATTGCACACACATGATAGTATGAAAAAATGGCACTGACATCCTCATTCCCCCTATATAGAATTCGACAAGCTTAACCGACAGGTGTCTAAACTCCAGGCCGGCAGCAAAACCCCCAAGCCGTATATCAAAATTATTGCCGAGCTCGAAGAGTCCGTCAATGAAACGATTGCAAAGCAGAAGGTGACGCCCAAGAAGATGAACGCCATCCAGGCTCGAGCCCTCAACGCCGTCAAGCAAAAGATCAAGAAGACCAACAAGGACTACCAAGCCGAGATCGCAGTCTACCGAGAAGACAAGGATACCTACTTGTGGTCATCAGAAGAGGAGGAGGAAGCGCCCAAGCCCAAGCAGCCCAAGGCTGTCAAGTTCCAGGAGGCGGCTGGCGCCGAGGAGGTTGCGGATGAGGGATTCGCCACTGTTGGAAAGGGCGGTCGTACTCTGCAGTACACCCCCGAGAGCATCTTCAAACACCTGCGCGGCATCATGGAGACGCGTGGAAAGAAGAACACCGATAGACTTGAGCAGATCAAGGTCATGGAGAAGCTCAACGAGATTGCCAACACCCCGTACCAAAAGATTCGTGTTCTCTTGACCCTCGTCTCTGCTCGCTTTGATCTGGGCACTGGAACTTCCAACGTCATGCCCTTGGATCACTGGAAGGCTGCTGAGAAGGAGTTGTCGCAGCTCTTGACGATTCTCTCCGAGTCGAGCGAGTACGTCGTGCTCGAGAATGTTGAGGAGTGGGACGATGACGAGAAGCCCCCTACTCTGCAGCCTGGTGAGAAGTACATCAAGGTTGCCGGTAGCATCGTCTCCTACGTGGAGAGACTTGACGATGAGCTACACCGATCTCTGCAGAGCATTGACCCCCACACCTCAGAGTACATTGAGCGCCTGCAGGATGAGGGTGCTCTGTACAACGTCATCTTCCGTGGTCTTTTGTACTACGAGAACTTGAAGAAGGATGAGACGCTTGAGGTTCCTCAGGACAGCGTGAACCGCATGGTGATGCGCAGACTAGAGCATGTCTATTTTAAGGTAAGAACACCCGCCATATCCAGGGTTAATAAAGGTGGAACATTGTTGACTAACCTCGATTATAGCCAGCACAAGTCATCAAGACTTTTGAGGAAAACTGCTGGAAGGCGGTCGGCGACAATGTCGACTCTACCATCACCCCTCGTGCCCAGGTCCAAGAGCCCGCCAGCCTGGTCAACGTCCTCTGCACCTATCTCTACACCAACAGCGAGGGTATTATTCGTGCCCGCGCTTTGCTCTCTCACGTCTACTTCCTCGCTCTCCATGACGAGTACTACAAGGCTCGTGACATGATGCTCATGTCACACTTGCAGGAGACTGTCAACGGTTTCGACATCCAGAGCCAGATCCTGTACAACCGAACTCTGGTTCAGGTCGGTCTCTGCGCCTTCCGCAAGGGACTCATCTACGATGCCCAGAACACCCTGCAGGAGATCTGCGGCAGCGGCCGCCAAAAGGAGCTGCTCGCCCAGGGCGTCATGATGCAGAGGTACAGCCAGGTGTCCCCTGAGCAGGAGCGCCTCGAGAAGCAGAGACAGCTGCCGTTTCACATGCACATCAACCTGGAGCTGCTTGAGTGTGTCTACCTCACTTGCAGCATGCTTCTGGAGATTCCTCTCCTGGCCCAGACCGGCTCATCCCCCGATGTGAAGAAGCGCGTCATCAGCAAGACCTACCGCCGCATGCTGGAGTACCACGAGAGGCAAATCTTCACTGGACCTCCCGAGAACACCCGAGACCATGTGATGCAGGCCTCCAAGGCTCTCGCTGCCGGTGAGTGGAAGAAGTCCATCAGCTACATTCACAGCATCAAGATCTGGGACTTGATGCCCAACACCGATGAGATCAAGGAGATGCTGTCGAAGCAGATCCAAGAGGAGGGCCTGCGGACATACCTCTTCACCTACGCTCCCTTCTACGACACCCTCGCCATCGAAACTCTCAGCAACATGTTCGAGCTGGACAGCACCAAGGTGGCCGCCATCATCAGCAAGATGATCAGCCACGAGGAGCTCGCTGCCTCTCTGGACCAGGTCACCAACAACGTCATCTTCCGCAAGGGCGTCGAGCTTAGCAGACTCCAGTCCCTGGCTCTGGCCCTGTCAGACAAGGCCAGCGCGCTCATCGAGACCAACGAGCGGACGCTGGAGCAGCGCACCCAGGGCACCTCAAGTGCCTTTGAGCGACAGGGCGGCAGAGGCCGGGGAGGCCACAGGGGAGGCCAGCGAGGAGGTAGGGGAGGTACCCGCGGTGGCGGCAACACGCAGAGACAGGCCGGCGGCACGCAGTTCACTGGTGGAGCTCTGGGGGCTGCCGTTCGGGGTTAAGAAGCGAAGAGGATGGAACATGATTATGAGGAGGTTGTGGTTGGTGGGGCGTCTACATATGATCTCTTGACGCTTTATTCTTTGTGTTTTCAAACCCTTTTTTCTCTCTTGTGTGCTTGTATGGGATAGGGGGTTTTCTCTTGTAATGGAAGACAAAATCCCAGGCGACGAGCGAGGAAACGGAGGGAACTCGCTACACCTGTCTGATAGGATGAACTGGAAATTTAAAAAGAGGAATGCATGCAACATAGAATGCTTGATTTCATGATGCCGCTGCCGTCATTTGCGCTGACTCGGGAAATGATGTATTGAAGTTTCTAAGACGTTGATGGAAAAGTTCATATCTATGATAGAAGCTATGAGTTGTTGCTTTTCATTTCAGACTCCCTCTGCCATTTTTTTTCCCCGTAAAAACTAAGGTTTGTAAGAGTAAGGTATCTATCTCTCTGAGCAAAACTAGGGAGGAAGGGCTTCCACCAGCCGATAATGCAACTCCTCAAAATATGGCTCTTTTTCTCTTGTCATACATTTAAGTCGTGTCTATGATGTTTATTAATCCACCAGAAATGAAATTCTATATAAGCGAATTGAGCAGAATTATCAGCTCCAAGATAGTACCGAGCCATCAAAGAATTGATTGCAGCTTAACAGAAAGAGAATGTCTGAATGGCGCAAGTAACCGACATGAATTACTGATAGACCCCATCCCTGTGCATCAATTGACTTCCTAGCTCTGCTATAGAAGGGCGTCGATGACTTTTAGGGCTGAATTTTGACTACTTGTACCTAAACTTAGGTAGGTCGGTGCTACTCTGCCTCTTAGGCTGCGGCTCATTGGCCCAAAGTTTGGTTACGCAGCGACTACTAAAGGTCCAAGTTGCGGCACTGACATTGGATTGCTCTCTCGACTCTCTTGCACCACGTAGTGCTTCTCTTTCAATCACCGGGCTGATCTTTGAATAATATGTCTTTGTTGACGAAATTCATTCGCCGCCCTCAGACGTCGCTCCAGCTTCTTTCACAGAGACATATCACAGCTACTCGAGCGATGTCGGCTTCCTCCACAGTGCCGTCATCTCATCGGCCCTCATGGCTCAAGACCCTGCTTGCTGATACGAAACCACCTCCCAAATTGTACGCCTGGGGCCCTGCCAATGTGAACAGTGAAAGCACCAGCGATGCCAGTTCACATCAATCCCGCCCTGACGACATCGATCGCCGGATATTCATCCTCGGCGTCGGCAACCTAGGCCGTCTCTACGCCAGCTACCTCTCCATGCTCCCTTCTCCTCCACCAATCACGCTTGTCGTACACCGGAAAGATCTCTTATCTCAATGGATTCAGAGCCCCGGCCTTGAAATCACCCGCCTAGGGCAGCACTTCCGTAGCAAAGACAACTTCCAAATCGAGTGGTGGACTGACCAGGCCCCTTCATCTGGCCCCGTCCGAGAAGTCGCTGGGGCGAACAAAATCCGCAATCTCCTCATTGCCACCAAAGCTGCTGCAGCCATGCCGGAAGCAGACAGATTGCGGCGGTATCTGGACAGCAGCAGTGCTGTGGCCTTTCTCCAAAACGGCATGTCTAAGCTGTGGCCACCTCATGGGGAGACATACATGAACGAGCGGTATCCCGATGCCAACGGGCCGAACATTTTGGCCTGCGTCTCGAATCATGGCGTGTTTTCAGAAGGGCCGTTCAAAAGCATTCATGCTTCACCTGCAGATGCGGCCATTGGTCCTGTCTTGTTGAACAAGCACCGGCAGCAGGTCGCACCAAGCGTAGCTTATTTAATAGAAGCCATCACCACTGCTCCTCATCTGGACGCAAAGTCTGTATCTAGAGCAGAGCTCTGGACTGCACAGCTTCAGAAGCTGGTTATAAACTCCATCATCAACCCCCTATCTGCACTCATACGCTGCAAGAATGGTGTCCTGTTCTCGGATCCCAACGGGCCCATACCAAAGGTGATGGATCGCCTCCTAGGCGAGGTCAGCACTGTCCTCCAAGCTCTTATCAACCACCCAAGCAGCACCGAAATCCTCGCTTCATCAAGCGAGAGTAACACTCAATCGCTAGATGCTCTGAGGGAGGAGCTTACTTTGCGCTTTTCACAAACTCAACTCCGTACCGTATTATACCGAATTGGCGAGATTGTCAAAGACAACAACAGCTCCATGCTTCAGGACGCACGCGCGGGAAAGCCTACGGAGATTCAAGACTTTAATGGCTGGATAGTCGAGACAGCAAGCTTTCTTAGTCAGGATAGTCATGGTCAGAAGCCGGAGCTGGACGTTTCCTGCAATCGGTCTTTGATCGCCCTTGTTGAATCCGGCGCTGTTTTGAACGAGGCGGAGCTGGGACAACAACTTTTGGCTTAAATGCCTTACAGCACAGGAATTCCACTTGTTAATGAATTATCGTATTATGATCACATATGCATGTCGACACGAATAACGTTACATGGGCTTATCCATATATATGAGAGCTATCCATAACGAATATTTACTTCTTCATGCTAGTCTGCACGACTCAGGCAAAATTCTCATTTCCGTCCAACATATCTTTCATTTAATTAGACAGGCTGTTCGATCTTTGTCTGGTGGATGAAGATGTCATAGCGTGAAGACCCTGTCATATTGAAGAAATAAGAGATAATACTACTCTTCAGCCCATAAAGTGTCGATTTTACCGCGAAATCTCCATTAATGTCAATACCGGAAGCTTGCGCTTTTAGCTTGGCGGACCAATCCAGTCTGCCGAGAAGTCAAGTAATATTATTCCTAGTCGTCTGACATACACACACTGTATCGTCAACTACCAATCTATATACGGCAATAAGATATCACAATTAAGATGAAGCTACTCCGACTCGGAGCTACAGCCTCGTATATCAGAAGCTGCTCATTGCAGGTCCAACAACACAGCCTAGTTCCCCGCTGGACAGTTGCTGTCCACCCATTGGTTCAGCCGGCCATTTATTCGAATTCAAGTATAAGACGAAGGATGTCTACCACTACCCCGCTCACAGATAGTCAGGCTGAAGTTGAAGACTTTTAGATGAATGAGTATCATACTGTGTGAGCACAGCTTCTTGCTCGGCTTGTCGTGTATATGATGGACTCTTATAGGCGGCCTACCAATAGGCATCACTTTAGTATTGCCAAAATATGCGCTCTATCACGCGAAGCCGATGCGGTCATGTTGCTATTTGATAACTTTTGGGATGATGAAGGTGATGTGTATAAGCGGGCGCCTGGCGACAACAACACATACTTCACCGGCCGTATTGGCAAAACACAATGTCGTCCTCGCTATACTACCAAACATAGGCACTAACAGCACAGCTTCGGCCATCGCTAGCCTGAGATCCAGCTATACCAACCTCAAGCTTGCCCTTTTAGTAGGCGTTTGTGGTGGAGTACCGCGAATCGCCGACGTCGATGTCTTTCTGGGAGACGTAGTGGTAAGCGAGACTATCATCCAGTACGACTTTGGCCGACAGTATCCTGGACGTTTTGAAGTAAAGAACACCATTGAATATAGTCTTGGGAGGGCAAATAGGGATATTCGAGGCCTGCTTGCCGCCTTTGAAACGGAACTGATGAGGGAGAGGCTGCAAAACAGGTCGGCGAAATACCTGAAGCAGCTGCAGGATTCTGCAAAGAAGAAACGGCGGAGGGCAAATTACCAATATCCGGGAGTCGTCAATGATAGGCTCTTTTCACCAAAATACATTCATCAGCACCGAACATCTTGCGACGAGTGTGGCACGGCAAACAGTCCCTATATCTGCGAGCTAGCTTCCCAAATGTCTTGTGTTGAACTTTGCTGCGACAAATCTCAGATCGTCAGGAGAGAGCCTTTTCTTGAAGATGGTCACTACATTAATAACATCTTCATTCGTCGGATAGGCTCAGGCAACACTGTCATGAAGAGTGGGGAAGATCGGGATCCGATTGCAGGGAAGCATGGGCTCATTGCCTTTGAGACGGAGGGCGCTTGGGCCTGGGATGAAATCCCTTCCATCGTCATCAAGGGCGTTTGCGGCTATTCGGACAGCCACAAGAACAAGCAGTGGCAAGACTTTGCTGCTGCGACAGCGGCAAGCGTGATAAAAGTCATGCTGGACTGGTATATCGTGACTGATGGAGTTCAAGGCGCTGCTTCTTCACAGCCGACTGGTGAGATGCTCGCACATTCTTGTTGCTTTTGATCCTTTACTCACAGGATGATAGGCGGGGCACAAAGATCAAACTATCGGAGTATTTCAGGGAATTCGTTTGGCGACAATGCCCATATCAACCAAGGCGATATGACCTGGCACTGGACGCGTTGATATAAGTAGGCACTGCGTATATCTGGCAGCGAAGCACTTTCTCATGTACGATACATTGCATGCGGCATTAGACACGATTTTCATGTTTATACTTTTCGGCTGCATACGCGGATGGATCTTGTAAAGCAATTCTGGGCATAAGTCACAAGCTCATCATCTCGCAGGCGATCATGCAAATGACTTTCCGCATATTCAGAAATATCCTAGAAGTTGATCGTATGCCATACATGCGGCACTTGATCCGAGCCGCAAGTGGCGACAGCAAATTCTTTGTGTCTACAAACTGAAAATTGTTTGAGAAGAAAATGAAATATCGAATTAAGATACCCTTTGATCGAATTTGAAGTAAAAACATGAAGACATGAATCGCTTGTTCGCAGATTTTCGCTCTAAGATATAGGACTTATAGGTCTGATTGATACAGGGGATTCTACTGCAGCACACTTATGCCGCTTAAATGCTGTAATAAGAGGCCTTGCAAGCATTATAACCTGTCAGACTAGCTAAGGACCATCAGCTAAAAGCCCCTTGTTCACATCACTGCATCGTCTCATTTCTGCGGCTATAACTGATGCCCAACTAAAACCGCGCAATCTGCCGACAGCGAGATCGAGCATAGCCGATCCTAGGAACAAGACACGCTCTTCATTAATCTAACTACTCCATATCAAGGTCCCGATAGATGTCTACGACAATTTATTCCACTTCCCCACCACAAAATAAACAGCCATCGGCGCAGCTCCATCTTCCTTTAGACCTACTTGTGGACAATGACGCTCGTGTCGATCTACATCAACTCTGCCGCTGCTGTCAGCAAATATATCAGGAATCACAGGTCCTAAATGATTCAGCTTGGCACCATACTTCAAAGCTGCCGAAGCAAACTCTCCCTGGGGCCGCCCGTGACGCGTTTAGTTCCTATGATCAGGGAGAAGACGACGATGCGTATAGCGAAGATGGCTCGGACATATATCCTACTCACAGCAACGGTATCCCAAACTGGAATGAGGGATATTTTCCAGAGTCCTTCATCTTCCATTCTTCTGTCAAAGATCTTCTGTCTTCGGCGGAAAACGGTTGCCATCTTTGTACATTGTTCTGCTATAATGCTGGGCGAAATTTAGGAGACCACAAATCGTTCTTCAGCGATAAATCGTGGGAAGACCTTCAGAAACGCCTTGGCTCAAAGGCTTTTCGGGTCTGCATTGCTTGGGAATGCGACTTTTCGGCGGAAGACATCTACTATCGGCTTGTGCTATCGGATGACTGCTTGGATTTGGGATTTCAGCATGAGTTTTGTCGGATATGGCTCACTGATCGTCGACCATGGGAGGGTAAGTGAACTATTCCGATATCATGTGTTGGACATGAGAGAGCCAGCCATTCTAATCCATGATTTGACAGAAATTGGCTCCCGATCTTTGATTGTTAACGCTCAAACGAGCATCACTACGGAGTCGATGGCGAGCTTTGCCCTCGCACAAGACTGGATACGTAACTGCAGAGACAATCACACGACTTGCTCTCATTCTAGTGCGACGAAACCCAAATTCTTGCCATCGCGACTGATAGACGTCGGGCCATCTGATGGATCGAAACTGCCACGTCTTCACATCTGTGATCCATCAAAGGACCACATATCACAGTATCTGACCCTCAGCCATTGCTGGGGTGGCCAAGTCTCCTGCAGGCTGACCATAAAGACCCTGGATGAAATGCAGCGCGGCATCCCTATGTCTACGCTTCCTCAAAACTTCCGGGACGCGATCAAAGCCTGTCGTAGCCTTGCTCAGCGCTACATCTGGATCGACTCGTTGTGTATCATCCAAGACTCTGATGAGGACTGGCGCAAAGAGTCGGCTTTGATGGGCTCAGTCTACTCCAACTCGTATTGCACAATTGCGGCGCTCTGCGCCAAGAACAGTACCGAGGGATTCTTTAGGAAGAGAAATCCACGCTGCATCCAGCCTTGCAACTTGCCCGTCAAGTTGGAGCTTGCCGTCGTCCCGGAGTGCCCTCATAACAATGGCAACCGCAAGACTCCACGTCCGCTCTACGGCAGAGCTTGGGTATTCCAGGAACGGCTCCTCAGTCCGCGGGTCCTACAATTTGGTCAGACGCAGATATCGTGGGAATGCCAAGAATCATTGGCCAGAGAAGAAGATCCAGTCCAGCGGCCGAAAACGACGATGCTCCTCTTCAAGGACTCCGAAGAGGACAAGGACGAGAAGATCCGGGATGCTCTGATCAAGCTCCATTCCACCACTGCCGTTCAAGGTCCTGAATCACACGACGCATTCTTCGAGTCCTGGAGACGCATCATTGGCACGTATACGTCCATGAGCCTCACGTTTTCCAAGGATCGGATACCGGCCTTTACTGGATTCGCCAAAAGCCAGTCTGAGCGCACAGGGTTTGCTTGTTTTGAAGGGATGTGGATTGAGTGCTTCCTCCCGATGCTGCTGTGGTATTCTAATACTACGTCTGCGAAACGAATGACAGAAGAGGCTAAACAGCAAAGAAGAGATGTGCTCTATTCGTCCACCACGCTGGTAAATACTCTTTCTTGGGCATCCATCGAAGGGAGTGTCGACTATATGCACGACTGGCCATTTTGGATGGATAGTGCGTCTGTATCTGCGACAATAAAGCCACCTGATGTATCGGATGCCGTCTTTGGCATGGAAAGGACTGCAAGTTTCATCGTCGAAGACAGAGACCTGAAGGCTTCCACCCAGCACAGAGATTCGAGAATCACGCGTGCCGGGTCAATCTCCCCTTCCTACCGCTACTGCGCACAGCTGCATCAAATCATGCCATCGGATCCTCAGCTGAACATAGCGTCGGTGGTAGTCTTAGAAGGCCCAACGTACGAATTCCAAACAAGCAGATACTACGACTACTGGAGCGCTCCCTTTCCAAACAACACCTTGTTTGCGCCTCACTGGTTCTACCCTGATACGAAGTGGCTGTACGAGTGCCCGAATGAAACAAAGCTCAAGGTATTATGCTTGTCGGTAATCGAGTGGGAGCAGCCACCACCAGAATTCGTTGAACCTGGAGTCAGCTTCAAGACACCGGGCGCCTATACTGCGGGTGTTGTTCTGGTAGAGTCTTCTGTTGGAAGATCCAATGTCGTAACCTATTCGCGTATAGGCTATTTTGAATTTGGATTCCGAGAGGGCGTTGGGTTTGACGTACTAAGGCAGAAGTCAAGGGTTCAACGCGTCACAATCATGTAGCCGCATATCTATGATCTACTCAGAAGAAGACCTGAGTTTTAGGCAACTTTTGGTCATTCTTTCTATATCCATTAATTGAAGCCTCACCTTTAATCGTAACGACGCAGCTGCAGTTTAACAATCCACTATAAGCTTGCCTATCTTTGCTCTCGTATCACCCTTGACGAATCAACTTTAGCCACCTATCAAAAGGGCTTGTCGTGCCCAAAGAGGAGAAAGACTTGGATCCGTCCTGTGCTATGTGGATACTGCGACGGAGTGAAATTAGTCTTTGGTTCCATCCATAATCGTTTGTGGCGTCGTCTAATGCCGTGAGCTAACGCGCCAAAATGTTAAAGCACGAACACATCTGTTCATCAGTTGTTTTAATTATGACATGTAATAAAGACTAACTGTGATGAATGCGAGGGAAGATTGGGAGTGTAGAGAATGCCGATTCGGAACTGACATATACGAGAGTTCCATAGACTCATAGTACAATAATGGAAGCACAGTGTATCTATTCCTCACTCCTTTGACATTTCTGTCATGGAAATGTCAGCTGTAGAGCCTTAGATTCAGTGTAAAGTATCCCAAAGCGGCAAAAGGCGACATAATAAGGCCTTTGAACATTGCTAGCATAACAGGGTGATGACTATTCTCATTAGTCGAAAGCTATGCCTAGCTTCTAACCGAGCATGAACTTCCTAAATCCTGATCGAAACAATAAACTTCTACTGAAATAATACAGATATCATGAACCTGTCTTCTACACCTTGGTCGTCCTCTTCAACACCAGATAGACATCCTCGCCCTTCGCCGGCAAGCTAGCCCCCGGGCTCGGCTTGGTAGAGTCCATCCTAGGAAACTTAACCGAACTGATGCCTCCCTGACCATTCCACCCAACGGCCTTGCGCGTCCTGTCAACATCCAGAGCCAGGTCGAACCTCGTCACCAACGCAGCAATGGCGTATCCCATGGCGCGCTTGGCAAAGAAGCGACCGGGGCACAGGGTATGTCCCCCTCCGAACGGGCGATATGACTTGGAGGAACTCAGTTTAGGGTCCTTGACGAAGCGAGCTGGCTCTAGAGTGAGTGGCTCGGGACCCCAAACCGAGCGGTTCTGATGGAGCTGTTGGTAGGGAACCTACGATAGATTAGTTTTTCCATCAGGTGGCTGAGAGATCGTCAAGGGGGATGAGTTGGTCACTTACAAGTATCTTGCTTCCGGCTCGAAGCGTCTTGCCTCTAATTTCCGTGGGCGCGATGACATCGCGGACAAGTGCGGTCGAGACTGTCAGTCGGAGGACCTCACTTAGGAGAGACTCGAGCAGGGGGCAGTTCTCTGCAAGATAGGATTCGTCTAGCTGGCCATCTTTGACTGCGAGGCTGACCTCTGCGCGGACGGCGTCGAGAAGAGACGGGTCGTATGCTAGATGGGCTATTGTCCAAAAAGCGACTTTGTATATGTTTCCAAGGACACTGAGTGGGCAGAACCCATCGTTAGCTATTATACTTTTATACATTTTCGTATCAAGTCTTAGAGAAAGAGGGGGGGATGTAATTACGCCCAGAAGTGCAGCATGAAAATCCGAGCCATGTCTTGCTGGTTCACGTCGACATCTCGCATCATTGCTTCGACAGACTTGACAAAGTCGTTGCTATCGCTTCGCTCCTCGGCCGGGACGTCGAGATACTTGACAAACGTGTTGATGATGTCGTCACGGGCTCGCACCATATCCTGGCTGATGAACTCGGGCATCTGGAACATGTACTTCCAGTTGGTGCGCTCCCAGAGGGCAAAGGAGTCCAACAGCCGTGGGTTGACCTCCCAGACCTTTTGGCCGAGGAAGGCCGTCGTCGTGCCGCGGAGGAAGAGGTCTGTGCATAGTTGAAGAAGCGAGATGGTGACTCCATCGGCTGACGCCGCGACGATGGAGGGGCTGCTTCCGTCCGCGACGGACTGGAGAGACCGGTTGATGCCGGGGATGGTCCTGTTGTGAAGCAGGTCGTCGAAGAGCGGGCCCGGCTTGGTCTGGCGCCGATGATACTCGTTGATCATGATGGCCGGTGCCTGTGGGTTCGGCATACCGGCGTTGTGCTTGGAAGACGGGTTCACGGAGAACATTTTGTTGAAGCCATCGTCGGTCACTGCAATCCATCTGTACATGTCCTTGATGACGTTTTGATAGGAGATTGTGGTGGTGTTGCGATACAGGCCGGCGACGTCCTCCGGCGCATAGCAGATGTAGATGCGTGCACCCGCAATGGAGACGCTAAAGGGCATGTTTGAGCCATCAAAGTATTTTCTAATTTTTCTCGAGTTAATGGAAATGGAATAAAATCTTGGGACTGTGCTTTCAATACTGACCTGCCCTCATCTATGGCTTGATTGTAGTCCTTGAAGAAGGAGTGTACATGACCTAGCCATCCATATTAGCCAGGCTCACCGAGGAAGAATCATCGTGAGTATGATCCAAGGCCTTGTCGTACCAAAAACTAATCTCGTTAGCACACTATTAAAGGCATCTAGTGTAAGTAAAAAAAAAAAAAGACTTACATGGAATCCAGTAAGGAAGCTCTTCCGGCTCGGAAGGCCGCATCAGCGGCAGAATGGTGAATCGCCATAGCCTCCAAACGAGCAAAGCCAACGCCGTCGCCCCGAAAGCCAGTATAAGCACGAGATTGAACGCTCTTGCGCGCGTCAAGAGCTCAGTGACGGCGTGAAAGGTTTCTGAAAGCATGGCTTCAGAGCTCGTTTGTTTCTTCCCAACGGATCGTAAGCACTACAGTTATTAGGAGAAAATAAAACAAGAAACGTAGGAATATATTTTCCGGCTTTTTTTACTTCTTACATTTCAAAAGAAAGATCCGATCAATATGGGCCTTTCCCACAAGAGATTCATATACATTATTTTCATCTCATGTTTTGCCCAGCCCTGTTAGCTAGGCATATCTATCACGACGCCCCCCCAACCGCAGAAACCCTTCGCACGCAAGGCGGCATCGAAACTGCCTCACACAAGCGCACTGTGTACACAGCCAGCCTGATATCGCGTCGCTTGGCCCGGGTCCAGTAGCATCGGGGGGACGCTGCATGAATGGGGGGCCCTCGTAAGGGTTCGTACTACTCCGAGAGAGTCCGTGGGAAATCCTTCGGGGCGCCAGAAAAAAAAAACATGTTTCTTATGCTGGCCTTTCGTCTCGGCGCTTGTGCTGACCCCTACATGTTTTGGCCTAGACGGACGGATCGGCCCTGGGATGGCTGCGCCGCGTTACATCGGGCCAGCCTTATTATGGAAACTGTGTCTAAGCTCGGTGCTACCAGGAATCGGATCCCTGAATCTTCAAAGCGGAGAAAACGGCTGATTGTATTACGGGGAGGGGGGGTTCCCATGCATAGATAGATAGACCCCGTAAGCCACGGCCACCGGCGATTCGCTTATCGCATGGCATCTGCTGCCTGTCGAGAACGTGAGAGACGGACTATTACTATTTTGCCATGTACAAATTGATTCTCGTTTGGGATTAGAGAGAGGGCCCCCCCCCTCTCTCTCCATCTGCAGTGTAACAGTAAGATGAACGAGAAAGGTGCTCTGCGATGATTGGGGGCCTTCCCCCCCCGAATTCCCCAACCGTGCTCCAAGGCAGTGGAGGTAATGCTCGTTTTTGTTCGCGAAGCAATCTGATTTGCTTTTTACCCATGCCTGTTGTCGGAGACGAATGACGTACAACGGATGATCGCCGAGGGCTTGCTGTGTTGCTAAGAATCATTGTCTTACGAAGATGCCGTTTATAGAAACATCGGAGAGAGAGTGGGATGACAGATGGAGACTAGGCTCTCGCAATCAGGCAGCGGCTACTAAGAATGCCGACATGATGCAAGGGATGATGAAATGTTTGTACATTTTTTGGTAATAGAAATGGGTAATAAAAAGATATTGTACAGTACCTTGTTCACAAACAATCCGCCTGTCAGGATATAACCAAACCCATTTAATCATATAAGAAAAAGAAAAAGGAAAAAGGGAAAAGGGAAAAAAAAAAAAAAGTAGAAGATCCCGGCTTCTATCCCACGTGAACCTCCCGACGTACATGAATCTCCTTCCCGTGAACTGGTCTGAGCTCCTCGATGCTGGTCGTGCCCATCTCGATGTCGACGTAGGGATGTCCCCTGGTCACGGTGCTGACATGGGTCTTCTGCCGGTCCCACGATTTGTCGAGGGACTCGGACGCATTGCTGTGTCTGGAGCGGATGAGGCCTCGTAGCATGCTAAAGGCGTTTGAGCCCCATGTGTTGGAGACTTGGTGGCCGCCGCTGTTGGTCCTGCTCTTGAAGAAGCCAGCCGTCGCGGGCATGCAGGCGCATGTGATTCCGACGCACATTTCCACCAAGGCCATGAGGAGGACGGGATAGATCCAATACGTGTAGTCATTCAGGTGGATGTTGAGCTGGTGCTTGAAGTAGATGCTAAGCGAAGAGGCGACGCATGCTCTGTTTTCACCCCCGGGTATTAGCATGGATTACACACAAAAACACTAGACATGCGATAGCTGGGGTTTAAAGGCACATACATCAATCCGGTAGCAAAGACGGCCATGACGCCGAGCTTCCTGCGCGTGGTGAGGTGCAGCCTCATCACGGCAATGAGCGGGAGGATGAAGATGTAGGTGTCCAGGAAGAGGCTGCCGGAGGCGATGGGTATGGTCATGTTGAAGCTCTTGTTGTAGCGCTCGTTCATGAAGCCTTGCTGCCAGGTCTGTCCGGGGTTGGGGGCCTGGTAATAGATGCTGGCGGCGATGACGGCCGTGTAGAATCCCCAGTTGAGGAACAGGCCGATGTAGACGCAGATGCGAAGCCATAGGAGAGGACCGAAGATTTGGAGATACATGAGGAAGAAGGACGTCTTGGCGAGCGCCCACACGAGGCCGGTGGGCCAGTTGGTGAAGAAGCTGGCCTGATGAAGGGACTTGGGTCAGATTGATTCATTCATTTAGTTTTATATCGAATCCGCGAGAGTGGCTTACAATGAGAAACGGGTCGCTAAGAGTATGTGCTATGGACATGTCCCACATGTGCGTGCCAAACTTGGCTTGCGTGACGGCTACAAGGAGGCATCATTAGTTTTCCTTCTCTTGGAGAGTGTCTGAGAAAAGCCGTACCTTGGATGCATATCGCATAGTACCAGAGGGTTCCAATCTAGATGGCAGCCCACGACAGTTAGCTACTCCGAACGGATATCCAAAGTGCCTGCCTGCTTCAAGGAAATACTGACCACGGCTGCCAGAGTGGTCCCTACAGTGACGCATTGTCAGTCAGCACATCCAACATGAAAGTTGTCTTGCCACGATGAGGAAGCAAAGAGCAAAGCATCACTTACAGTCGTCAGCCGTCACCTTGCGGCGGACGACGGCCTTGACGTAGAACCTGGTGCCGGCAAAGGCCAGCATGATGACCAACAGCACGGTGCCGACGGAGATGAGGACGGGCGCGCCGGTAGGAGGGTCGACAAAGTTGGGCACGACGCCTGGCGGAGGTTGAGACGCCGGGGTCTGGGCCAGCTGCTCCGGCGTGAGGCCGGATAGGTTGCCTGACATGGCGCCGAGGACTCTTGGGGGGGGCAGCAAGATGGTGGAAAAAAATAAAGATAAAAAAAGATTCACACAAGACAGAGAAGAAAAAAAAAGAAGAATCAGCGACGATGTGGAGTTGAAAAGAAAAGGTGGCCGACTGGACGAGCGCTGTTCTCAAAGCGGCCCCGACTAACACGCATTGTCTGAAAAGGCGCTTCAAGACTGGTACGGAAAAAAAGAGCTCACGGACTGCCCTTTTCGTTCAAATGGGTGAAAAAAAAATGAAAAATAAAAAAAGGACCGCACGCTCATGTGGGAGTGCATATGTATGTACGTCGCAAGAATGCAACGCTGTGCTGCCACACGCGGGCGAAGGATTTTCGTCTTGTCGCTCTTTGAATCGAATCCTTCAGATGCGCCACCAATCCAATAGAGCCCAAGCCGCATCCACACCCCAAAGGGCGTCTACGATCTGCCGCTATTTCGTCCTTGCCTGGCGCAGTCTGGCCGGCAGGATCGCCATGTAGAATTTGATATTTTTTTTTCTGTTTTTTTCTTTTTTCTTCTTCAAAAAAACGCAAAGAGCCAGGGGGCCGGGAGAAGGGCATTGGACGGTGCGTCTGAAGGTATCGCTTACATGTAT
Organism: Trichoderma orchidacearum; assembly: GCA_023653515.1. Taxonomy (NCBI): domain Eukaryota; kingdom Fungi; phylum Ascomycota; class Sordariomycetes; order Hypocreales; family Hypocreaceae; genus Trichoderma; species Trichoderma orchidacearum. The sequence continues at coordinate 1,133,750 of JAAOZV010000010.1, forward strand.
ATGCACACCATGGAGATCCTCAAGGGGGAGAACCCTCGGACATTCCAAACGTTCTTTGGCCCCCACGTCTCATCTGCCAGCCTGATTGCTGTTCATGTAGAGTTAATGGACCCGGTTCTTGAGTTGATAGCCCGTGTCATGTATACACGCCTCTCCGTCATGTGGCAAGATGGTTGGAGACGGGGGAAGAGGGAAGGATGCCGGAGTCACTTTCACGGGATAAGATGATTCGAACGAGAGGCAGGCACAGTGCCTGAGATGGGAATCGAGAGAGATGCCTTCTCTAGCTGTCTCACAGGCTTCCAGTCTCTTACCGTTAATTTACAGCCCACAGCCGAAACGAGGCGACAGATTTCCCCCCTCATCTTTTGGGGGCCAATGCGCCTTTCTCCTCACCTTTGATAGGGCACTGCCACCAAAGGTGCAACGTCATTTATACAAACTTGTAAACGAAGCTCGGGCTCTTAGTCAAACGGTCAACGGGGTCTATATCCCCTCATCTTGTAGCTTTGACCCCCCTTCTCCCGGCTACGATACTAAAGCTCTGACTGCCTCGGACGCCTTGACTCTCCCTTACCTTGTCATCGTTGACACAGTCCCTGGTCTCTTCTTTCTTTTTTTTCATCCTGCTCCTGCTCCTGCTCCTCTTCCTCCTCAATATTACCATCATCATCATTAATTATCATGTCTAAACAAACCGTCTTGATTACCGGCTGCAGCGATGGCGGCATCGGCTCCGCCTTGGCCCTGGAGTTTCAGCAGCGCGGCTTTCACGTCTTTGCCACGGCTCGCGATACGTCCAAGCTGAGCAGCCTCAAGGACCTCTCGGACGTGACGCTGCTGCCGCTCGATGTGGTCAAGTCGGCAGACATCAAGGCCGCCGTCGACGCCGTGTCCAGCAAGACCGGCGGCACGCTAGACTACCTCATCAGCAACGCAGGGCGCAACCACTTCAAGCCCATCCTCGACGAGGACCTGGACGAGATCAGGAACCTGTTTGAGATTAACTTTCTGGCTCCCATCGCGCTGACGCAGGCCTTTGCGCCTCTTCTTATCAAGGCCAAGGGCCTGGCCGTCTTTATTACTTCCATTTCAGGATACCTCAACATTCCATACATGGGTGGGTTGCTGCCTTTACTTTCATATCATCTGCCTAGGGTCCAAATACAACTAACATGGAAGCTCTTCCCCCTAAAACAGGAACATATGCGGCATCCAAGCGGTCCTTGGAGATTGTCGCCGAGACGCTGCGCCTCGAGCTGGCCCCCTTTGGCGTCGGCGTGCTCGAGGTGGTGACGGGCGGCGTGCAGACAAACGGCCAGACGTACTTTGGCGACTTTACGCTGCCGCCGCAGTCGCTCTACAAGAGCATCGAGGCCACCATCGCCGGCCGGGCCCAGGGCAAGGATGGCATGGAGAGGATGGGCAGGAAGGAGTACGCCACGGCCGTGGTCGACGAGATCACCAAGCGCACCACGGGCAAGTTTTGGTTCGGCGTGCATGCGGAGCAGGTCAAGATGAGCACGACGGCGGCCGCCGTGCCTCAGTCCGCCTTGGATGCCGGGGCGGTCATGGGAACCGGGCTTGACGCCTTGACTCCAAACTGACACCAATCTGGATGATTTACCATTAGTTAGAATCGAGCCCAGTCGAAAGTGGCACGCCTCTTTCTCCAAAAGATAATGATTGACTAAGACGACGACAATAGAAAAGCACTAGCGCTACTAAGAAAGCTTACTCTCCCTGGTCTGCCATCCCCATCCCCATCCCGTCCCCCTCCACAAGGCTTTTCGTCTTTTTTTGTTTGTGCAAGGGTAGGTTATCTAGGCTAGGATCCTGCCTTGTGGATGCCGGGGGGGTGCCGGATATTGACCCCAAGCCACTCTTTTTATTTGTATGATCGCCGGCATGATAACGCCACTCCTTTGACGGATCGCGGGACTAAGCCCAGCCAACACCCAACCACACCTTTACGCACATGCTTCTTCTCTCTGTAATATAAGGTATACACAAGTATTTTGTATTTTTGGGCAAGGTACATACATACATGAGAATCATATGATGGGAGACGCTGCTGCACACAATAGGCTGTACGTCCCCCCATCCCATCTTTGCAAGTCGAAAACAGCCGAGACCGTTGCCGGGAAGTGGTGGCAATGCGATGGATCCCCTTTTCGGTTGGGGGCCAAAGAAAGAAGAAGCTGCAGAAGCGCGCCGGTGGTCCGGATCAGACAGTAACATGCATTTCGTCCCCCCCCCCCCCCGGAAGAGGAAGTGTCCCATAGACGAGACAGAACAAAACAACGGATGAACTATCTTCTCGGCAGACAGGCCCAAACCGGTAATTCGGTCTCGATATCGTCCGTGTGCCCACTAGGCAGAGCGACACCCTCTGCCGGCTCATCGTCATCACCAACATCATCATCATCATCAGCTGGCTGGCTGGCTGGCTGATGCCTGCAGCGTTAGACGCGGGCTTTCTATTTCTGTTCAAGGCAGACTGATTGGGGGGGAGGAGGCGCTCACACTGTGCCGGCTGTGAATGAAAGAAACTAAAAAGACCTGCAATGACTTAATGCCCTCGTTGCTCGCGCTCTGCTGGAGCTTTTTCTTTTTTTCGTTTCCGTGTAAAAGCCACGGTTTAAGTTCTGGATAATGATTAACATTCCAAAGCCTTTTGCCTCCATTATTGAGTATCTATTAGTCAGTCATGTCTCTTGCGGATCTGACTCGCGTTGTTTGTGATGAGAGGGTGCAGCTCGGTCTGCTCTTCCTCGTCGTTGCGGTGCATCTCTACAATGAGATTGGAGTAGTGCATGTAAGTTGGTTTTTTTTTTTAAAAAAAATATATATATATATATATATATATATCAGTCACATTACGGAAAAGGGTCCTGATGTGGTATCAAATCTTCATAGAGTCTTTTGCAGCCGATACCCAGGAAATTCACAACGTTTCTCTCCAGAAGCACATCCATCATCCGCGACTATGTAAGTGCCTTCACTTCTTCGGAGTGTGTATTTCACACAGCGGCGCCAACATCTCGATAGCGATCTGGAAAATACTACAAGCCATGGAAGCCGGCAACGCCCATCGTCATCGTGTCTACGAAGCAGGAGATTGCAGAGCTGAGCGAAGCGTCGAATCTCTCCCAGCGAGCCGTGTACGCCGATGTGAGCAACAGTCTCAGATTCTCCGTCTGCCCAAGACTTCAAAACTAAAATTTTTAATTACAGATGTTTGGCTTCAAGCATACCATGAACAAGCTTGAGCACAACACCAGCGACCACAAGGTGATTCGGACGCGGCTCTACGGACGACTTCTTCAGGTTAACGGACCTGGGAACCTGGGTGCTTTATATCCCCACCTCGTCACTCGGTTGGAGAACAGTTTGAGTCGGGAACTCGACAAAGCTCGTATCTTGGAAGGTGAGTGTTGTGAAAACGAGTTGCTCCGATCAAGCGAGTAGTGCCATGTTAACTTATAAGTAGACGGGGTTTCCTTGCCCGTTGCGCAGACGGTTCGCCGGTTGGCTTCGAGGCTTATGAGCCTCATGTTCTTTGGTGAAAAGCTGTGTAAGCAGATATTCAGACATTCTATAACTTGCTTCATCAGGGCTGACTTATAATGTAGCTTCTGATGAGCAATTCGCCAACGCTCTCTTGCGGTACCCTCAGGACATGGTCAAGTGCATGGCGGCGTTTCAAATAACGCCCTCTTTCATGTCACCGTAGGTTGCAGTCCTCCACCCAAACAACATCTCCCTCTTTAAATGAAGTTCGAGAGACTGAGTTCCTTACTAGTATTGTACATGCAATCCTCACGAACCGCGGCGAGGCCATGAGCCTGATTCAGAGTCGTCTCTTCGAATACATGGGCCCTGGCCGCGCTTCATGGGACGAGCCAGAGGAGACCAAACATGTAAGTCTTGCCTCTCTAAATTTTATATACCCCGATTCAGATCATGTCCTAACAATATATTTCCGCAGCTCACCATCATGCAAAACATGACAGAGTTGACAGAGTCGAGCGAATACTGGACTCCCGAGCTCCTCTCACAGTCTCTCCTGGGGATCTGGTTTGCCGCCGCGCATCAACCATGGATGAATCTGCACTTCATCATCGTAGAGCTCTGCGCACGACCAGAGTGGCAGGCTGCGCTCCGCGAGGAGATGAACCAGAATGCGCCGCTGGACTATAAGCGCCTAGAGCAGCTGCCCCTTCTCGACAGCTTCATCAAGGAGACTATCAGATGGAAGCCGCTGGATACGCGTACGTATAACCCCTTGACACGTTTTTTGACGATCATCTACATGCAGACAGGGAAATCAAAAACTAAGTCATCTTGCAGTCGCCATCCGCAGAAAGGCATTAGGGCCTTACACCTTCTCCCACGGCTCCGTGTCCGTCCCCGCCGGCGCCACGGTCTGCGTATCGGCATACGACCTCATGCACGACGCCAAGACGTATGCCGATCCGGACACCTTCAACCCTGCTCGATATCTGCCAAAGGACGGCAAGGACCAGCGCAAGTTTACAGAGGTCTCCGAGACGTTTCCCGTCTGGGGCTACGGGTCTCTTGCCTGGTGAGTAAACTGCCCACTGTGCTCATCTTACTTTTCCTTTTTTTTTTTTTCTTTAAACATATAAGACGCCACCTGCTTACACACTATGATGATGCAGTCCCGGCCGGCTACATGCGTCGCTGGTGATGAAGATGGTCATGATGCAGCTGCTTCTGCAGTACGACCTGAGGCTGGAGAACCCAAACCTCCCAACAAGATGGTCGTGGGAGACGTTTACCATGCCGTATGAGACGACGAGGATAGTCTTGAAAGAGCGATGAAGGGGGCCTTAGAGTGGAGAAGATTGTATGAGTATACCATTCAAGAATGTTTAGCTAGCCGCTCGGTCGTTTGTTGTTAGAAATGAATCCAGTGAACCAACCAACTCGGTCCCCTTGAGACTGCCAACGCGCAAATGAATCCAATGAATGAATCAACCAACTCTACCCCCCTTGAGATGGCCAACGCCGTAGCTATTCTCGACGCAGCCTTGTGCTTTGTATCACACAGTATGGAACATGGTGGTATCCCCAAGCCCCGGCTTCATCCCAACCTTCCATCCTTGGACCCCAAATGTTGTTATAGCCGTACGCCATTCCCGGCGCTTAAGAGAAACAAATTGCTCGTCTGTCTCGCCAAGCTCATTACTTACGTGGCAACTGGTCATACCGTGCGACAGATCAAGCTCTGTACGCGCCGACGAGGGTATCCACACGGCCGCTTCTCTCTCTCTCACCCCCCCGGCCCTCACGGCCCCCAATAAGACGCATGGGCATGTAAGTCGCCCAGCGTGGCGCGGCTGAATCCTACGGCAGGGCAGATCCATCCCATGTTTACCTTTGTAAGATTCCCTCCCCCAGCAAAAGCCCTTGCAGGGAAGCCTGCCTTTGCGCGCTTCTGTCGCTCTTGAAGGAAAGGGGAATTGATGGCCCACTATGATGCCGTCAGATCCTCTTGGGGGTGGACGACGAGGCTATTCCTGCCATGCTGCCTTGTCGTAGACCGTGCAGACCTTGGGGGGCAACAGGGCCCCAAGCTATTAAGCTGTGGTATGTGCTTCTTCAACGGGCTCTTGATCGTTTGTCGGACTCTCGCTTTCATCTTCTCGTGGTATTAGCTACGGTAGTCGAACGAGGGCCAATGGCGCGGATTACCACAATGCCGGCATTCTTGCTTTCTACAGCTTTCCTTCTTTTGCAATTAGTGGCACCTCTCGTGCTGGCTACGTGTACCTGCAATGACATTGCCCAGCTGCTTCCCGGACGTGTCTTCCTCCCCGGCTCGTCAAGCTACAATGCCTCCATCTCTTCCTACTTCTTCCTCGGCGAGCGGCAAAGTCCCACCTGCATTGTCGCGCCTACAACGGCAGAGCAGGTCGCCGAGATTGTCAAAGGCCTGAGCGCGTGCAAGGCGCCGCCGGTGGTCGCCGTACGAAGCGGCGGCCATTCGCCGAACCCCGGATTCTCAGATACCGATCACGGCATCACGTTGGACCTACGCGGGCTCAACAGCATCTCGCTGCAAGAGTCCGCCGGCGTGGTGTCCGTCGGCACGGGCACGCTCTGGAAAGACGTGTATGCCGCTCTCGATCCTTACAATCTCACTGCGGTGGGTGCCCGAGTTGCCTCTGTCGGCGTCGGCGGCTTCTTGACCGGAGGTAGGTCGACACTCCCCTCTTGCATCCCCAATTCTCATAATCAGAATCGTATATATACTGACTGGGGGGTTTTCACACACACACAAGGTGGCCTGTCTTTCTTCTCACCGAGGTATGGCTTTGGCTGCGACAGTATCCTGAACGTGCAGGTCGTGCTGGCAAACGGCACCATCATCAACGCCAACGCCACCTCCCACTCCGATCTCTTCCGCGCCCTGAAAGGCGGCCAGAGCAACTTTGGCATCGTCACCCGCTTCGACCTCATTGCCCATCCGCAGGTCCCTTTCTGGGGTGGCGCCATTGAGTACCCAGGCTCCGCCGATGCGGCACAGCTGGCCGCGTTCGAGGCCTTCAAGACGGCTCCCTACGATGGCTATGCGGAGATTGAACAGACGTATGTCTATTTTGGTGCCTTCAAGGCCTACTCGAGCACCAACAACATGTTCTACACCAAGCCGGTTGTGAATGCGAGCGCGTTGAGGTTCTTCTCACAGATACAGCCGCAGAGCACTAACACGATGCGCATCTCCAACGCTACCGATTTTGCAGAGGAGATCGAAACTCTCCAACCCACGGATCAATTGTATGTTCTTGTGCTGCCTTTTAAAGCCCCCCCTTTTGTACCCTTGAAGCGTCCATCGTTCAGATGTCTGGTGTAAGAAGCTATACTGACAAGATGTAGTGCCATCTATTCCACGTTGAGCTTCCCCGTCTCTGCAGGCATTCTGCCTAAAATCTACAATGAATGGAAAAACGCAACGGCTTCCATCGCCACGCTGGTGCCCAACATCACCAGCGTCCTCACATTCCAAGACATTCCCCCTCCGCCAGCCGCAGGCGCCCCACAGAACTCACTCCCGTTTGCACCGGGTTCCACTCCTCAAAAGGACGATGTCCTCCTGCTGCTGTCCTTTTATTGGCCCGACAAGGCGGATTCTGCATGCGTCTCGTCTACGGTCAAGCAGCTGACGGCCTCTGTGCAGAAGCTGGTGGGCGAGCAAGTCAAGTTCATCTATCTAAACTATGCCGCTTGGTTCCAGGATCCCATTGGAAGCTATGGGGAGGCTACGGGGAAGGAATTGGCGCGAGTTGCAAAGGCGTATGATCCAAAGGGCTTCTTTCAAAAGGTTGTAAGTGGAGGGTTTAAGCTGAAGCAGTAGATATTCGGCATGTACATACAATAGATTAAGCATCTTGATAGACTTTTAGCTGCGTCCTGTCATGAATGTTCTTTATCCGTAGATGACTTCTTTCTCGAGCAAATAATGAGTATTCTACATGTGACGCGACTGACCAATGGAGAAAGCTGCCCAAGACATCCTAAAGAGAAGACCACAGAAATGGACTGCGGAATGTCTTGCCATGTTCGATGAAGCTATTTGCTAATTGCTATAACACTAGTCTTGATCATCGGAGGGCTCGTTTGGAAGAGCGTTCGTCCCTCAAAATGATAGAAGACATCGATATTATAGACGTGCTCCATGTTGGGCTTCTCTAAAGTCGAAGACATACTTTTGGGCAATGGGCTATCATCCATTGGCCACTCTGGCCATTCTTAGGACGAAGTAATACGCAGCTATTACTGACGTCCGCTTGTGTTTCTAGTGAATGTCCTGGTGTACATGAGAGGATACCTCTCCTCTATCTCAAATCACAAGCTGAATGGGTCAAGCGATATCTCGTGATCTATATTGATATGAATCTACATCATCAAAATACGCAGACACTCAAAAATGGACGTGCCTTAATAATATAGTGACAGAATGACACATGTACCTTGGCTTTCCCATATTGATCATCAGCTCACCACCGACAAGGTGCTACACGTAACCTTCTATTGACTCGTAAAGATACAAAGTGCGTAACACTCCTGACTTTGCGTAAGGTGAGTATATTCATCCGCCGTGATAGCACACCCGCCGTTGTCAAGGCCTATCGCCATTCTGGTAAATGAAGTAGACTCGCATCGTTACTAGATGTTCCTAGAATGGCAAAGACGTACATTCGTTACACCGGATCTCAGTGATTGTTGAAGATATGAACAATTGCGGCTACAGAAAGCGGCTACAGAAAGCAAGACGAGGTCTACGTTTCAGCACATGGCCTGGGAATAGTGGTCATACATGTTATTTTCTGCTTAACCTACCTCTATACGTATGCGTTTTTAACAAAGGAAGTAAATATAGATACTCCTGGTTTGTGCTCTGATCCTGAGAAAAGATGGCTGTGTTGTAAAACAGACAGCCTGCTACTTGTCGACTGAATGAAGGGATTGGTAGCCCGCAGTTACTATAGTACATGTTGACACTTCCAAGTCCTTTAACCAAGCTTGAGGATACTAGATTCATATATATATGATAGGAAGACTGGCAGGCTTACTCAAAAGACCCCATAAATCCATTGGGTTGGAATTGAAAGCTCCGGGAAGTGACCTCATCATGTGGGAGCTACTAGAGTATCAAGCTATCTCAACACAGCCTACTCACATCTAGCGATTGGTCACTAGTCTCACGAGAGAAAGACCTCGACGATAGGCACCTCTATTGCACAGACTGTTGCGGGCTTCATCCTTTTTCGCAGCAATGGAATCCCACAACCGTAGGGGATCTAATGAGAGCCACCCGCCACTGCTTTCAATACCATTCTCGGCGACTTCAACCCAGATCCACCATCTCTCTATGTCAACTGTATGTTTCAGTCGTCCAGATTAAGAAGCCTCAGCTTGTGATCCGAGTCCTAACCACGAGACATGATCAGATACTACTTCTATAGCGCCTGATCATGAACCGTTACATCTATAACGCTTTCCACGGACTATTTTTTGGGAAATCTCTGTAAGCCTGCCCTAGTAACTAGCTGGGCCGGTGGCCACTACAGAAGCTCAAGGGCTATCGGCGATAAACTCTTCCTCTGTGTTGTATACGGTAGAAGGGAGAGGGGCTATATCGCGGGATGCAATGGACGGAGGACGGCACTGTATCTAAATCCATGTAGCGACGGATTCCGTCGACATAGTCTGGACATTCCGGGATGAGCTATACAGAATCCCGGTGTTTAAAGAGCCCGAGAAAGTTGAGCAGGAGAACTAGCTTGGCCACCGCCGTCGAGGCTGTCGAGAAGTAACTGAATACTGCGCCATGTACTAACCACCAAAACCACGACGAACGTGCTGAATACGTGAGGTGGTCCGGACTACGCCGGCTAGAAACATTGTGAGTCACATAAACGCGGGCATGGAGACTTGAAAGCTCATCCAGAACATAGTTCCACTTCGATATATGGTGCATCACAATTCTTTCTTATCATCAGCTGGGTCGCTGTCGAGATGTCGACGATTGGAAGTGGCTGACCCGTTTAGAAGACCCGTCACGAGGTCCTCTCGACACTTTCTCTATATATCTTCACCTCTACTCAATCCTATATGACCCTTTATCCTCTGTAGTAGTAAGGTAAAATGGCAGGTCGAGGGCAATCTGCTCGAGAAGCTGTAGGATGGTGTAGTTTCACTTGGTCATGAGACAACGGCTGGCAAAGGATGGTTGTCGGGACGATGAACACGGTCTGCGTCTCAGAAGTTGTGATTTAGCCATTCAATTGCTTGTTGAAAAGAGATGGCTTGTGAATTTTGAGAAATTGGTAATAACTCATATTTATAATAGCCACCCGTCGGACTGTGTGATAGACGAATCGCGGAGTCGCAGAGGGCTGGAACTACATGTAATCCAAGAGAGGATGTTCCTACTTACAATGTATATTAACAGCTTGCGATGCCATCCGTGGTCTCTTTGAAGATATCAGGGTGGTATGATACCGGCCAACGCCTTGGAAAAACGTTGCTTTCCCGGTTTGAGTGAAGCCTGGCCTGCAATCTTCTCGACTCACTCCATTCAGGTCATTTTGCAATAAATATCCCTTCACGTCCGTTCTATTCTTCGCGGGGCCGAATTCTCCAAGCAAGCTGATTGACGATTGTCAGATCCTTCCATGCGCTTCATATGGCTGACAAGAGGCAACAATTGACTTGCCACGACTATACTGGAGGTTCCGTCGACTGCAAAGTGCGTACAGTCGATGCTATTAGTCCGTAATAAACGGTCAAGCCTTTAATAACCACGACATGTGTATCTCGAGATCTGTAGAAGAGACTCATGGTTGAGTGACACCATCGGCCTCCATCGAGCCAGGGCTCATCCTTATCAAACTTTCCATTTACTACCGGCTATTCCCCCAATCAATCTACCATACCAACCATTCGGAATAAATATAAGCTAATCATAATTCCACAACGAGATAGACACTCATCAAGCTAAGCTGTCTCCTCTTTACAAGCAGACACCCAAAAATAGCACTGCCCCATTCCACATTCATGCCCCCAGTTCAAGCTCCACAACACGGTCGTATCTCGCGTCGCAAGCAGATATAGGCTCCAATTCATCGCGGAGCCCGCCCGCACACTGAACGCTTGTTCCTGCAAGCCCGTTTCTGCGTCCGTCTCGGATTCCCTTCGGCATTCGGTAGTATGATTAAACCTTGATTAGTTGGTTTCTCGCAGTGAAAGATGGGCAAAGGATGAAAAAAGAGTCGGTGGAGCAGATGCAGGCATCAAGTCGCCTAGGGGTAGGGCAGATCTAGCTCACTGTGGGGATGAAAAAGAGGATCCATGAAAATTGCGGACAGCTTTGAAGGTCCCCTCACATTCATTGCCAATATGTTGATGCGTTCAGTGGTTGATTTGACGAATCCAGTTTTGGGCCAAGCTTTCAAACGCCCGTATGTTTGATCGGTGCCATGTCCTACACCTACTACCGGACGAGGGTTAGCAGTGATACAAATAGAGTAACTCGCTTTATCCGTTAAGAGTTGGTACCCTTCTCGCGCAGCATGATCCTAGCCCGTTCATGGCAATGGAAGTGTTCTCGCCAAGCTAACACAACGCAACTAGGAGACTCCATATTCCGTATTTGCGGCTAAATCCAACCCACCAGAAACACTTTCCATCCAATCCATGACTGCCAAAAGCAACATCTGAAAAAAAAAAAAAAAGCATTTGTCGGTGATATCACTCATTCGCAGTATCACGCATATGTTGTGTCAAGGCGCTTGCGGGCGTAGGGAAGCCCACATAGTGTAATCCCAAGAAGAGGAGCCGGTGAAGCTAATTGGCGGCCGATAGTCATATGAGGAATCATCCCCGCGGCCTATGCACCGCCAGAGACGTTTGCAAGGATGAAAATATATTGCGTTTGAACCATATCCAATGAATAGTCGTCGTCTTTCGGCTGCTCAACTAGGCAGACGGGGATCTGGAACCCCACTGTAGTCTGAAAACCCGCTCTGCCTACGCGCGCTAGATTAATATTATATATATGAGGCATGCATGTGTATGTGTATATGCGCATAGTAGCACGAGCAGGCAGACGATCCATTGCTAGTTGTTCATGGTAGCATGGAGTAACCCAGGTGATGGACAGATAACTTGCCGAAGTGAGATTATAGTCACACTCTGCGGGGGAAAAGATGAAGGGAGAAAGAGAGAGACGAGAGTGAGGTTCTGGTGCTTGAGTCTTCATAAAACCTAGACGAGTCCTGTCCTGGTGTCCCAAGGGTATTTCTTGACCGCGTACGCCAATTTGATCCTTGACAGCCATTGCTGCTGTCTTGCTGTTGAGACAACTTCAAAATGTCTAAGCTGGCGGTAGTCCAAGGCATCATTGCCTTGATTGTTCTCTATCGTCTCTTCTTCCGCAAGAAGGCAGACCAGCTTCCACTGCCTCCAGGCCCCAAACCACTTCCCATCCTCGGCAACATCAACGACCTCCCGCCTCCAGGCACACCGGAATATCAGCACTGGCTTCCTTTCAAGGATAAATATGGCCCCATCAGCTCGGTCACCGTTCTGGGCCAGACAATGGTCATTCTGCACGACAAAGAGGCCGTTCATGAGCTCTTGGAGAAGACTTCACTCAAGACCTCCGCACGTGCTCAGCTGTTCTTTGCCACTGAGATGTGCGGCTTTGGCTTGTTTCTGCCTGCCATGCCGTATGACGATAAGTTCCGCCAGCACCGCAAGTTTATTCATCAGCAACTGGGAACCAAGACGCTCGCGTCTCGGTTCAGCGACATCCAGGATGTAGAATCCAAGCGCTTCTTGTTGCGAGTCCTGAATGATCCCGACAACTACTTTGATCACATTAAAGCGTACGTCGAGAGCCTTCGCTGCAAACGTTATCCATCCGCTAATCGTCGAAATAGTGAAGCATCTGCCATTATACTCAAGATCACGTACGGCTATGTGATAGAGCCTCTAAGCCAGGATCCTCTCGTAAAGCTCGTTGAAAATGTCATGTCTAATCTGTCACACGCCTTCATTCCTCTTTCCTGGCTGGTCGATATAATCCCGTGGCTCAGATATCTCCCCGACTGGTTTCCAGGCACGGGCTTCAAGCAGACTGCGCGCGAGTGGAGAAACGCCAACGAGGCCGTCACTAGCAGCCCGTACAACTTTGTCAAAAAGCAGATGGACATGGGTGTCCACAAGCAGCAATCGTACGTCTCCGAGCTTATCAAGTCGTGTAGCCAGGACAACAGCACGGAAGTAAGCGAGCTAGACAAAGAAACGATTCAACTCACGGCTACTAGCATGTACGGTGGGGGCGCGGACACCACCGTTTCGACCCTCATGGCGTTTACGATAGCCATGATTCTGTTTCCAAATGTCCAGAGAAAGGCGCAGGAAGAGATCGATCGAGTCGTTGGCTCGGATCGCCTGCCTGGCTACGAAGACCGCGACAACTTGCCCTACATCAACGCCATGGTCAAGGAAGCGCTTCGCCATTTCCCCGTCGTGCCCGTGGGAACAGCCCACAAGACAGAAGAGGATCTCACCATTCGAGGCTACCATATCCCCAAGGGCTCATACTTGCTTCCATCGATCTGGTGGTTTTTGCATGATCCAGAGGTCTATCGAGATCCCATGACCTTTGACCCCGACCGCTTCCTGGAGCCTCGAAACGAACCAGATCCTTTGGATGATGCGTTTGGATACGGTCGTAGGGTGTGCCCTGGCAGGTATCTTGCGACTGAGAGCCTCTACCTGACCATTGCACGCATTCTTGCAGCCTTCACGATCAGCAAGGCGGTGGATGAGGATGGGAACCCCATTGATGTGGAGTTCAAGCACAACCCGGGCCTCGTCGACCATCCTGTGAAATTCGCCTATAGCATTAAGCCCAGGAATGAGAAATATGCCGAGCTTGTGAGAAGAGTAGAGAGAGATCACCCATGGGAGAAGAGCGACGCGGAGTCTCTTGAGGGAGATATCATGGAAAGATATAAAGAAGAATGCAGGCCCAGAACCTGACCTAGTTGAGAAGAAAAGCTCAAGTAGCCCACCGAATGATAGATTTTTATATCCATGACTCTTATCACCGATTTTGCCAACAGCCGAAGGCCTCATGCAGAGGGACAGGATGTTCGGATGAACAACTATGCCGGATAAAGTACATGGAAGTACTTTATACATATGTACTCTATGCGCATAAAGGGTCGGTAATAAAGTGCTGGTTGGCTCATTCATGAGATTCAATGCTTCACAATGCTTTCTTCTCATCATCGTCTCGTCACACGTCTTCAATCTAAAGCTCAACGCCATCAACTGCGCGCCACGACTTCTTACTATACCTCTGTAGCAGGCAAGAGGCGAGACACCAAAGCACCATAGAGTTGTCTACAAGATACCACCAGCTTTCGCCATGAGGCATTGTGTCTCCAAGCTCATGCTCAGCTCCGTCTCGGGCAACGACAGAGATGAGTTTGGAAAAGAAATGGACGCGAGGCTCCCTCTGCTGCTCCCAAAAGTGATGGAGGGCCGCCCGATCGCATCGTCAGAAAGCCCCCTCTTGAGCCTGCCGCCCGAGATCCTGAGCGGCATCATGGATTTCATCGTCGACGACAAGGCCACACTGTCTGCCCTTGCTCTGGTCAACAGCGACTGCAGACAGCTGGCTCGCTCATGTCAGTTCGTCGACGTCTGCTTCGATTACGGGCCGCATTCATTCGATCTCTTGAGCCAACTCCTGGCGGAAGCTTCCGCTAGAAAGGACGTCACCGGCAACGCTGCCCGCCCGCCGTCCATTGGATCATGCATCCGTAGAGTCACGGTCGATCCCAAGCGGCACTTCGTCGTCGATGCGCATAGAGATTTGTATAACGCCATTTGGGGCTCTACCGCTGGTGCTCTGACTGCGCAGCAGCATGACGAGCTGCGCGAAGCCGCTTACAATGCGTACCTTGACGGGTTCCGCAGTCCTGTTCTCGCTGCTTTGGCTCTAGCAATGCCCCATCTTGAGGCCCTCTTGTGGTGCGATCCAATGTGCCTCGATGACAGATCCTTCGGGGCCATCGCAAGTCTTCCCATCCAGCATCTCAAGCTGGAGAGAGCTCAGGTCGGGGCATCAAGCTACCTGGATTCGCAGATGGTTTTGCCTAGCATACCACTGCAGTCGCTTTCTGTGCGAATTGCCGATTGTCCAGACCCGATACACCAAGAGGAGATGGCGGAGGAGGTCGACGCTGTGAGGCACAGGAACGTATGGCCTTATCTAATGACGATCCTGCAGCGGTGCAGCGAGACTCTGGAGCGGCTGACCCTCTGCAACGAATCATTCAGAGCGAAGCCCTTCTTCGGTCGCGAGCACATTGCTTTTCCCCGACTTCGGTATCTCGACCTCTCCCACACAATGGGCCCTCTCGACCCAGCAGCTTGGTCATCACTCTTGACTGCGCCGCTGAAGCACCTCGCATTGCGCGCCCGTGATTGCAAGAACATCAAGCAACATGTGTCCGCGTGCCAGCCCCTTCGCGATCTTGAGACGCTGGTTGTACCATACCTTCGGGGCATGTCCACGGAAGAGGCGGGGTCGATCATTGATTTCCTCTCACAGCATCACCGCATCTGTAAACTTTCCGTCGAGCAGGGGGCGCCGCAGCTCATGGACCACCAACTTCTCCCGCTTCTCTCGAACGGAAAATGGTCAAACCTGGCGTCCCTCTCGTTATCGTGGCAGGGCCCGGGGACCGCACAAGACACGCATCCAAGTATCGCTCGCATCGCCGCAGAATCCCTAAGTGCTATCGGCAGCATTCGGTCGTTAGAGCAGCTATGCCTGAGTGCAGGTGAGGCCGCTGGCTGGCGCCACCAGTGGCTGATAAACCACGAGGAGCTGCGGGCTGGTCTTCAAAGCCTAGCAAGACTCAAGAGACTCGCATTTACGCGAGACACATATGAGTTCTCTGATGGCACGTTTAACGAAGACGTAGGAGCATACTACGAGTCTCGGTGGGTGTCGTCGGTCGAGCGTCACGACGCGCTAGAGCGACCGTACTTGGACCAGGATGAAGCCTGCTCTGATCTGGCTGGAGGCAGAGAGGGTGCTGCCAACGGTGACATTTGGTCCATCAAGGACACGATATGGGAGCGCGCGCACCGCAACCGCATGCTTCGGGAAGCAGAAAAGTACGCAACCAGATTTCCCGATCTAGACTGGATGTACTGCGGCCAGCTACCAATGTCGATACGGCCGCAAAGGGCCCTGGAAGGCATAACTCGCGTTGCTATGCCTCTAAGTAAAGAAAGAGATTCTTGCTGGACGCTGTTGAGTCGAATGTTTGCGATGGAAGAGTACTGATCGTTTTAGTCCAAAACACATCCCTCAGGCCCAGCATGGATTCCTTTCATGACTCCTCTTTCATTTCACAGCCACCCATACTTTCTGCCAATGCCACCCACACCGACATCCATATGAGGGGACGAGGCACGAGTATATAAAGTAAGGAGAATGGGATCGACGGTACTGTATGTACTAAGCGCAGTCAAGAATGCGAGTTGGCCGGGACCGCCTCCCCAAGTATACACAGGCGACTCATTATGAAAGCTCCAAGTCGAGTATCAGTTCATTTGCATGAGTAGGTTGCTAGGAGCATCCAATATCTATTTTTATGACATCTAGTGGATGATTGAGGACAATCGTTAGGAATCAACTTCTTGCATGTTATTCGATAAACTACAGTTTTGATGACCAACCACGTCAATCGTTCACCATGTCTGGTTTCAGCGTCACTTTAACATGACAACGAGCTCAGGCTATCTTCATTGCTACATAATCTTTCTATCTACAATGTGCTTGACAAGAGCGTCCCTGATTCTCGCCACTGGCTCTTTATGATCCTTTAGAGAATATAGATCTAGCATAAACTCACTTACAAATGTACGGGTTGTTATAATCTATCTTGAAACACTATCTAGATGAAGGTGCATCTGTAGCGTAGCAACCTAATGAATCATCT
This sequence comes from Trichoderma orchidacearum, assembly GCA_023653515.1. Taxonomy (NCBI): domain Eukaryota; kingdom Fungi; phylum Ascomycota; class Sordariomycetes; order Hypocreales; family Hypocreaceae; genus Trichoderma; species Trichoderma orchidacearum. The sequence continues at coordinate 1,150,318 of JAAOZV010000010.1, forward strand.
AGGAAAGTGTCATACCAGACAAGAAGATGCAAACAGCCTTTCCGAATAAAAGAGATATATAGGTAAAACGCCAGTCACCCATAATGATGCTTGGATCCTAGGCTAGTCCATATTTAATAGCTTCTCACAGCTGAGTTCATGTCGTCATGACCTAGTATTATGCACAAACCTGCTGTTATGGCAAAGGGCGCCATCTCCTCACTTCATAGACTCACAACAATCAGCCTCCTCACTCAACCTCTCCATGCTCCATACTTGCAGAGGAACCGAACCGTACATCGAGTCATTCAAGACATGATCTTCTTCGAGCACCGAGGCAAATCCCCAAAGCGTCATGAGCGCCGTACTAGTGTTATAACAGCTAGGATTCACAATGTGAGACATGCATTAGTTCACTTCATCCAGGTATATTAGTAGCGAGTTTGCTCTGTAAACTCTGATTCAAACATTCTCTCTTTTATTTATCTAGTATAAATCTAGCTTTTCTCATTGTTGGAACAGTATTCACGCTTAGCCTGCGATCGTTGTTAGTTCTCAGCCATGGGCGAACCTCCACACCATGTCTTTCCCGACTCCATCACCAAGACTCCACACTGCCAACCGACTCATACACGGACAATAAACGTGGTCTGCAATGCGCAGCCTTTCGGTGCTGGGCCCAGCGCGACTCTCACTGCTGTTCTGCCCTACTTACGGAACCGACTCAAGCCTCATGGGCCAGTGGCCTTGCATTACGTGGGATCGAGTGTCTCAATGGACCTTCAGAAGCTGAGGGAAGCTGACTGGGATGGGCTACATCACGTTGATCTCTACACAGATGATCCAGAATCTGGCAAAAGAGAGCTCGTCTCTCTTTTCGAGAAGTTGAAGCCACGGCTTGTTGTAACGGCAATGGATGAATTCGTTGCTGCTGCTGCTCAAGCTGCCGGCATCCCTGTTGTCATCATAGACCTGCTGCTGTGGTTCTGGCCCCAAATTTTCACTCCTTGGCCTCACGCTGAGCGCGTGATCGCTGCCGAGTTCTACGGCGTAAAGGAACGCATTATCAACGAGCGGCTGAACAATATCGCGACGGTTCCACCCCTGGGACCGCCTCCCAGAGCCAACACAGGCCCTTACAAGAACGTGCTTCTCAATTTCGGAGGCATGGTCAACCCTCTCATGCCAAAGGAAGAGTACGTTGCCTACGCTCGTCTCGTCTACACCGCGGCACAGCATGCTATTAAACTCCGTAATGAAGCTCTCCCAGAGACAGAGCCTGCCAAGTTGATTGTACTTGTAGCGAGCTTAGAAGTGGCACAAGGCATTGGCGCAGAGGACGCCAAAGCAGTACGCATGGTTCGACCGGATGAGGCCCTCGAACTCATGGCCACGGCAGAACTGGTATGCTGTACAGCCGGGCTTGGTAATTTATACGCAACCGCTGCCGTGGCCAACGCGGTTCTTCTGCTGCCACCACTGCATGAGAGCCACGCGCTGCAGGCACTCCGGGTGAAAGAAGCCGGAGTTCCTGTGGATGCTCTGGAATGGCATGACTTGACGGGCGGTATCCCCATCAACTACCACAACGAGCCGCTGGAAGTGATGGGCGACGTCAGTAAGGCTCAAAACAAAGTCATCGGCAGTTGTCGGGCCCAGACAGCTCTGACAGATTGTATATTAAGAGCGATGTTGAAGGCCGCCGTGGCCAGACCGCCAGACGAAGAGCCGCCGCTGCGGGCTCTCATCAAGACTTTTGGACAGGATAACGGCGATGCTATTGCTGCTCAGATTGTCGACGTGCTGTCGAAGATTAGTAGCTCTTGATGCAGTAGGAGTTGACATGAAGAAAGGCGTCGCACACAAGGAGGGCTCTTATATATGTCCGTCATAAGATGTAGATGAAGATACAAGCAGCCAAAGGCAGATAGAAACACGATATAATATTGTCATGGTAACAGGTACATATAGGACAGCGCCGATTAGTATAAAAGTCTGTAGAGCTCAGAACAGAACGATGAACTCGCTTTGATACACAAGCTCATAGGTGTTCCGGCGGCCTAGATCAAAGCATTAATATCAAGGCTCTGATCTTGTAAAGCAATTTTACTTAGATACTCCCGAAGTCACTGGTAATAAGGTTGTGAGCGGCGCAATCCCTCGTTTCACGTATAAGTTCTCCCATATATAGATGGTTCGATGCCATGACTACTGCTGTAGAGCCAATCCCCAAACCTTGTTCCCTCATGGATATGTCTCTTCAAGTTATAACTCCGATTTCCTATGAGTCCATCATACTCTGGCTCTATCTCCCAATGAGCGAACAAGGATTGCGCAGTCCCGAGGTCTCGTCGCATTAAACCGTGGTCGTTTGCACCGTCAGCAGCTTCGACCTAGTTGTTTAGATGGAAAGCCGAACTCGTACGCCAGTCATCTAGCTTATGCAAATTCCTGGAATATAATCTTTTGCTAAACTCAGACTTCTATCCCTCCTAAGGGTCATCAACTTGACTACTAATCGTTGTCCAGTCTCCGCCGCCCATCTACGCTTTTGCCGCGCAAACATCTACCCCACCTGATGCAATGGTGCCCAATTCCCTTTCCCCTTTTTTGCTTTTTACATTCTCAGCTCATCACACCGCCATAGAATCGATCCGCAGTCAGTGGAAGCTACAATGTTGGTCACTTTTCAGGCTGAGCTGAGCCTCTCGAGACCTGCATTATGCATCTCCGCGTAAGACTGCAGCCGCCTTACGAGTCTACCGGGATTACAACCAATCGACGTCTTCTCATGCAGCATAGGCAGAGTGTTCGTATGCTCCATGGATCGAGTGGCTCACAATGCGTCTGTCAGAGTTGCTCGTTGGAGTATGATACAAGCATCGGTGAGAGCAAGATGGCTATATCACATTTCAGTCGATAACATCCTGCTCCTAACCTTGAGGAAAGCAACGTCTTGAATGATCCTTTATACACATACATATTGTATTTCCTGCTTACATAGTCTAAGGTCAATCAGCTGTGTATTGCACCAGCACGGACTCGCAGCTCAGCCACATCTTCCTTTACGCCAGGTATTGATGTCATCTCACCCCTTGCATCAGCAGCCCAAAGACCAGATGGGATAGAGCAGCTTCAAAGTGCTGTCCCGTCCCCATAATTTGCTGAGTCCTTTCTTTTAGTCGTGTCAAGTGAGGATTGGATCTGGCATGCGCATGTGTACTCGTCCGCTCTTGAATTCGCATGCCATGTCAGGTACCAAAGTTGGTCTTCATTCAGTGCAAGGGCATCAATATGCTATATTCATCCTCTAACCGAGCCAACTCGTCTCTGTTTTACATACATGTAGGCAAGGCTGTATCTTATACTGCATACATGCTCTTCTCCGTCGGCATCTCAACATACGTGAAACTGCTCTTGGAGATATTCCAGTCACATCAAGCAACAAATCAAAACGCACAATAGTTTGATATAGACACCTCGGAATACCATCTGCCACAGCTATAAGTCAACAATATGGACAAACATAACTATTCTCAGTGTCCAGTAAGACTCCTACCATACACCATTTACTCCAGCATCATAATAACGTCCATCCACCAGTTCACAACAGATCCCATCGACGAGGCACAGGACCACCACGCACATATCTACAAGTCCATCCCCCAACTCATCACCTGCGAGCTATATCTCCAAAGCCTAGAGGACATGATGCCACATCTCTGGCTCGCAGGAAGCATGCGGCCAGCCATGCAACTCCGCACCCACGTCGCCCTGGGCCGCAAGATCACAATCACGGAGCGAGTCGGCGTTCATCTCATGCAGACCGTCAACAAGATATACATCAAGCCTCTTCCTTCATTCCTGCTCAGTGCCAACGTCTGGGCAACCTACCTATCCTGCACCGAGCCCTCCCCGTGCCAAAGCGAGCCGACAACAGCTTGTAGCAGATGTCACGAGCGTAGCGTCGCTCATGGCCTTCTTTACACATACGCGTGCCTCGTCTCCTCGCAAAAGGACTATGAACTTGCCATCGAAAACCGTCTTCTACCTTGCAAAGCCGATGATACGCCAATATCATGGTTAGAGTGGGAGATGCTAGCCACTTCAATTCTCAGCAACTATGAAGCAGCCGACGAAGCAATCCTGATCCACCCCCGATTCCAATACGGCGAGTTGAGCCTATCGCGCATCAACGCCCTCTACCGCATCGTCAATCGCTCTCCCTTGAAATCGTACTACAACTATTGAGACAACTACTACAGCTACCTGGATCCAACAGCTTGAAATGGCCAGCGACATTCTGCATCTACATGGTCATCATCCAAGCCGCTACTTCCGGGCTCGCTACTACCCTAAGCAATAACAACGTGTTTCTAAAGTAGACATATATATTTGTTACTTATCTTGTTTGAGGCCTTGTGCTCTCGCTCCTTGCGGAGAAATACGGTGATGTCAGCATTTCGAGGCCTCTCTCGGAGGTTGAGGCAGATGAAAAGCAGCCAACAGAACCCGCCAGGAATGCAACATGACTATGCAACAGAAGAAAGCCCAGTAGTGTCCTATACAGTGAACAAGGGAAATAATGATGCTTGGAGACTGGAAAGAGGTTTATGCATATATATCAATATTAGTAGTAATGGAGTGTCTCAGTACGACTAGACATGTCAGATATAGGCAAAGCCGACAGGGGCTATCTACTTCATACATGACATTTTGCTATAGCATCACGATGTCTCAATGTCTCAACACCGACATTGCTTACATAGTCAATTATAATGAGAGAGAGCGCAAGTATATATGAATCATAAAATCATCACGGCAACCAATGCTCATACTTTTTGCAAAATCAAGTAAAGACTCGTTCCTCTGTTATTATCCCCCTTTTCCTTAGTCTTACATACCAAAGCAAAGATCATTTTGACAATCACCAAGCCCTTTTTACATTATATAGTCGCCCACGCTCATTCGCAGAAAATCCTGGTTTTGTTCTTTTCAACCAGCCCTCCCCTCGATGCTAATGCTTCCCATACTCGCATCACCCGCCATCTTTCCATATAGAAAAAAAAAAATCATACACCATTACCAAACACAGCTTCCAAAATATTTCATTGTCCTCGTTTCTACACCTCTCCTCCAACGCGCTTGATTAGGCAAAGTTGTCGGACCGATCAACCCAAATATCTTCCAATTCCGCAAAACTGTGGAAATGGATCGGTCGGTGTTGGTCGCTGTAGAAGGGCAATGGCGTGTCCAATTTGACGTGGATTGTCTTCTTCTCCATCCCGGCAAAGGCGCTGCCCATGAAACTGTAATTCCACTTGCCGTCATCTGGCACAAGGAAGAACCCTCTGAACCGGGGACTTAGCAGAAGCTTTCGCTTCTCTCCCATGGTCGTAGTGAAGCCCTGAGGTTGGTCGCTCTGTGTGTCCTTGTTGTCGACTCCCCACTTGAATCCTTGAGGAGTAAGGCCCCAGGCAGATAAAGAGACGCTGCCGGGAGTGAAAGAAACTGTCACTGTGACCGTGTTTGTCTTATCCCACTCTTCGTGCGCCTCGAGCAGTTTAGCGTGTTCCGTCACATCCGGTGCAGACATGTACGGAAGCTCGCTTCCCGACAAGGTATGGATGATACCCAGTGGCTCCATGCCATCCAAGAACTCGCTCTGAGGCAGCTTCTGCGGAAGTTGCACGTTACGTAAACCACCGATCTGAGGAATCATAACGATACACTTGATCTCCTTTACCTGATCGTTGTCAGGCGCAGAAGCACCGTAGAGATATCCTGCCACCTGGACTCGCAGGTCGGCAATTGTGATGAACTTCTTCAGGATGTTGTTGGGCATGACGTATGTGATATCGTCCACATCATTATCAGCTGACGACACGTAGATATTCTTGGCTCGCGTTCGCAGATTTGAGGTCGCAATCGCTCTAGTTCGCCATTCCGTCTTTGAAGCAAAAGTTTGTTGCTCGAACTGAGACGTGGTGGTCACAATGATATCCTCGCCGTGAACGTTTTGCGTCTTGGTCGTGACAGCTGTCAACTGTTTCTGCTCTTCCTGTTGCTTCTCAATCTCGGCAGCCTGCTGTCTCTGCATAGATGGTGCAGAAATTTCCATACCGAGAATTATATCACGGACTTCGGTGCTGGTGAGACTGGACACGTTGACGTTGTTCTTCTTGCCATAGTCGTTCAAGATGAGATCTCGCAGCTGAGTTTCCACCTTGATCCATTCCTCATCGGTCAATGATGGCCAGATGTGATGATCAAGAGTAATTACAGTCTTGTCGGGTCGCAAGATAAGTTTCGTCTTGTCGGGATTAACATGAAGAGCACGCAGGATGAGAATGAGACGTGAGAAGGCAGTGTATGAAGAAATGCTCTTCAACCACTCGTCGTACAGGTTGAACAACACCATCTGGGGTTCCGTTGCTCGCAGAATCATATCTCCCAGTTTCTCGACCTTCATGGCAGCCTGGAACGGAAGCTGCAGCTCCGAAGCACGGATTGAGATGTTGGGGAAATCAACCAACTGGACTTCAAGAGGATCCAAAAGACCCTTGCGAGTCACGATCAACTGCTTGGGCTGCTCTTCGACCGGGAGTGATCGAATCAAAGCCGCGACTTCTTCAGCTGTCTTCCATTTGGCGAGCTGTCCAAGACGCTTCTGGCCCGCCCAAACGCTTGTGTGAATGATCTTCAAGAACAGTTGACCAGTTCGGGGGTTGAAGATGAAGATGGCACCGTTGATGGGCTTGGTGGTCAAGTTGCCTTCGAAAGTCTTATGGATAGTAACACGATACACATTCGTATCATCAATGAACAGCTGGGTCTGGTTGCTGAACAGTTCCGAGTAATTCTGTGAGTTGAGGAATTCCTGGTTGCTTTCGGAAGCATACAGTTGCAGACCCTTACGGATACGCTCGCGAAGAACATACAGCGCCGGGTTGGCTTTCATGATCTTGGCCATTGCTTGCTGGATGAGGACCTTCAAGCCAGGGAAGTACATGCCGTACGCCGAATACAGGTTGTATGCCAAGTCGATACCAATCATGATACCAGTAGCTGAGGGGTAGATACTGGAGCTGTCGGTAGTATAATCCAGATACTTGGCTCGTGTGTAACGTTCAATGTCGTGAGAATCGTAGTCACCGTATCGTAGCTGCACATCAACCCAGAATTTGTTGGTCGTCGTTGGTTCAATGACGTCCTTGGTGTCATACAAGAGCGAGGGGCGGGTTACATTCCATTTGTGACTGGCAAAGAGAAGGATATCAGCGCAGGAGCTGTTCATCTTGTAAGATTTTCGAGGATGGATAGTCTCCTTCTGTACAGTCTCAATGCCGAGAGATTCCAGCTCTTGGTCAAAGACTTGACAGAGGTCCATGACCACAGACTCGTGGATCTTCTGCCACAAGTGAGCACGGAAGATCTGAATGAGCGAAATCTTCAAAGTAGGAATCTTGCCGTGCAAGAAGATACCAGTAAGATCCAGCTGGACTTGGAAACCGACGTAGACGTTGGCTCTGTTGATGGTTGGGGACCACCAAAGAGTAAAACGACGGTTGGGAATCTGATTCAAACCGGAACGCTGGGCGTTGGTAAGCTTTTTGAACTTCATAGACTCTTCGAAACCAGAGGCCTTTTCCCAGAAAAGACCCTCCCATGATGGGAAGCCAGTAGCCTTAAAGAGGGTGTGTTCGAGGATGGTTTCCACACCGCCCAAAGCCTGAATGACATCGGTTCGATAGGCATTCAAGTTCCACAGTTTACCGTCGTGTCGCTGGCTTGTCCACCAGAACGGATTGCTCTTCATGAGCTGGTAGATCTTGAACTCAGCCCGGGCACGGAAACCTTTATCGAAGCTCAGAGTGCTTCGATCCTTCTGGAACAGGGTGTTGATTCTGGGCAATCCACGGTCCCAACTATCCTCCAGGTCTTCCAAGGTCAGCCGTCTATTCTGTTGGTTGGCTTCTAAGCGCTTTTGAGAGTATTCGGTCCAGACACGCTGAGAATCAATAAATTCTGCTTCCCACGGAATGATGTATCGGAAGATGTTAGGGATCAACGTTTCTTCGTCATGTGTCATACCAGCTCTATAATGCGTGACGCCGGTATCAGTCTGCTTAGACCATCGCTTATCACTGGCCGGAATAAGGATGTGAGAACCCGAGATCATACCCAGGCCACCAAGTTCCTTGGGGGTATAGAAGACAGCAGGGGGGAAACGCGAGGGCATCTTGGAGTTTAACCCGATCTTGACTCTTGTCTGGATCTTCGTCTCGCACTTGACAATGGTGTCCAGAAGCTCGATGGTGGACACAGCAGCCTCACGGTAGTACGTGAACAGAGCAATCAGCGCAGTGTTCCACTTGTTGGCAATCTTAGTAAAAGTTGTAGAGCCAGAGGACATGAGAATCTGTCGAATGCGGTTATTGAATTTTTGAATGTCTTCCTCAGTGACCTGCAGGAATGCATGCGCCGTTCTTTCTTTCGTGGTATTGTCGACCAAAGACCAGACACTATCTTTGACAGGGAATTCATCGTTCTGATTTCGGATCTTTGGCAAGATGCGAACCTCAAATCCGCACATCGAGAACAGCAAGTTGGGGTTGTCGCGGCTGTAAACGCTAACAAAGCTGTCATCCCACTCAATGGTAGTGACGGATCGCGGCAGCCGGTTCTTGAAGTCCCAGAAGACAGCCCGTCCAAGATTAACGTCATGACGCATCAGGCGCATACGCGAATCTCGAGGCCAGCACTTCTTGCTCTTATACCCAATGACGTTCTCGAAATTGGGATCAGGTTGTTCAGTGAGGAATCGCTGGATAAGATCTCGCGACTCCTCAGCTGTGAATCGAAGGAAAATCCAGATCTTATCGATATATCGGCTGTATAGTCGAATAGGGTGCCTGGTTTCCGTCTCGCGGTCGCGGAACTGTAAGAAATCGTTGGGGCTTTGCGGAGGGCCAGCAATTTCACTGGCTCGCTGAGGACCAAGCAGAAGCAAGTCCAGAACAAGACCATAGTATTGGAATACAAAGGCCGAAAACTGGAGGCCACGAATCATACCATAGCTATTGACATGGTTCATGTCCTTGTAGGTAAGCTGGACGTTGTTCTTGGCAGTGATGTAATCAGCAAGATTGTGGTCCATGATCAATCTCAGGAGGGAGTTGAGAAGAGTCAACTCCATCTTCTCATAGACCTTAGAGAGTTCAGTTTCAATCATGACGTTACACTCGCCGTTTGCGGTCTCCCAAACATTGCTCAGATTGTTGATGCCCTGAGCCCACTTGTAGACCAGCAGCGGAGGAACTTCCGAGTCCGAAGGCTTGATCCAAGCAGGGAAAAGATGCCTCTGATCGGCCTGGTACCACAGATATTGATCGAGGTAAGCATCACTGATCTTTTCAATAGGCTCGATATCATACACCGGGTTAATAGTGCTGTAGTTGTCGTTCATATCGATATTGACCTCCTTAAATGCTCGCTGGGTGAGCAAAAACCGCTTAATTCGCTCCAGAGTCGTACCGGGACTGTCGTATGCTTGCTCGATAAGAGCCAGCTCTTCACGCTGGCTCTGGTTGAGGCGACCCTTGACCGAGTAGGCCTCTCTTAGTCGCTCGAGTGCCAAAATCAGAATCTTGGTGTCATGCTTGTACGAAACGCTGGGGAAGGGAATAGGCGAGAACTTGCGGGACTCTAGCCAGTGAACGGTCGTGGTGTAAATAGCCACAGCCTCCTCAGATGAAACATATGGCCCGTCCTTCATGTGGTTGTGCTGTCGTTCTTGCTCAGCCTTGAGCCAAAGTCGAGTCAAACGACCAACGTTCTTCTTGGCAACCGTTTTGTCGACTGTAGCACCACGACGAATACGCTCACGGTTGTAATGGGCAACAGACACCCACCAATCGGCCTTGGATTTCACGTATCGCAAGATGATATTCTCGATAGGCGCGGGCAGACCAGGCACCTTCCATGGAATGTTACTCTTCCAGCACCGCCAAGCTTCTGAAAGATGTTGAAGCACGGTGTTGACCTTGTTCTGCTTGATTCCCTCAGGCATCATGTCCAAAAGGTCAGCCATGACAGAGGCACGAAGCTCAAGATCGAAGTGGGATTCGACACGCTGCTTCGTCACAGTCTTTGCAACACCTTTGCTGTGACGTCCCTCGAATTGACGAGATAGAAGGTTTCCAAGCCACCTCTCTAGGAGAGGGATGATACCACGCATGAAGAACAACCAAACTCTCCATGCAGGCGCCCAGAAACCACAGCCAGGGCCCTTTCCAACAGGACCGGAATTGAATCGATAGTAGATGAGATGCTTCAAATCCTTGCAAGTTCGAATTTGATGCATAAGCTTGTACTTGTAACGATACATTCCTGTAAGCTGTCCAACATGGTTGAAGGCGTATAGGATACCATCGGCAAGTTGGAAGGCATCAATATTGCCCAGTCGATACTGGACTTGAGCGTCCACAATTAGCTTTGTCAGTCTCAAAATCTCACGCATTAAGTGGAAAGCGTTTCCGAATCGAGACTTCTTTCGCTCCTTTGTTGTGAGAGTTTTGACGGGCTTCAAGTTGAAGTTGTAATCAAGATGCAGGTATGTCAGGTTCTTTCGGTGAATCAAAAGGTTGAGCATATTGAAACCTTGACGGCAAACTTGGAGACCAGCCTCGACCCAGTCGATGGTTGTCTGTTGGAAGAACTTGGTTTGTTTCAGAGATCTCAGCAGGTTCTGATTGTTCTGAGCCTTGGGTTTCTTCTTGTGCAACTCGTTGAGGACGAAGTTCTTCAGTAGCTTCTGGTATGACACTCGGACTTTCACAGGTGGTCGATCTGATGGAGGATGCTCCAGGTACCACTGTTTGATTAATGGCACATCTTGGGCGCGAACCATCTTACCCGAGCGCCGGTTGAATGGGTATGGTGCCCACCAGAGCTCGATAGCCGAAGCCGTATCTTCGTTATCAAGATCCTCGTCAGCAAGGAAGGGCTCAACGCCGGCGGGAAGGACGAAGGCTTCATCTTCAGGCTCTTCATTCTTTCCCGGCCCAAAAAGCTCATCTTCAAGAGACGTTTCCACATTCTTGGGTGCCACATTTCGCGAAGAGATGGGATTGATCCGCCGGTCGAAGTGGAACGTAGGCAGATCTGGATCGTCCACGCGATTGTAGACGACCTGAGGGTATGAGTACCATGCCAAGTGAACGCTTCGAGGCAGAGAGTTATAAAGGTACGGAAAGGCAACGCGGAATTCGGTACGGATAGGGTTTCGGAAAATGATTCGGTCAATGGCGTTGAACTCGCCAAAGTCCTCGTCATTCGGGTTGATGTCCTTATATAATGGCTCAAATCTGGGGCCACCAGGCAAGGCAACGTTGAGCGCCTTGGCAGTGAGAAGACTTTTCAGATCAAAGAGGTAGAAGTAGTTCTTATCCACAACGTCGGAAATCAGAGGTCGACTGAGACGGAACAATGTCGCCATCTGGGGCAACGTCAGGTTCCATGACTTGTAGCTCGGTCCATTCACATGTGGCGTGTCGAGCAACGGTCGGTGGTCGTAGAACCAATCATAGACAGCCTCATCTTCATCTTCGTTGAGCTCCATCTGGATGGGCTCGAGGGGCTCGACATCCTCGATGTTTTCCGACCACGACAGCGGCGGCTCTTCATCGTCGAAAGGTGGGAACCGCATACGCTTGAAGAGTCTTCGATCGGCCTTTTCCTTACGCATGAATGTCCACATCATGGCCCACTGTGCAAAGAAGACGGGCTCAATGACTCTTGGTATCTCGTTGACCAAGGTAAGACAGCCGTTGACGTGGTACAGGACCTTGACCTCTCGTGCTGACTCCCAGGGCATCGGCATGTTCTCAAGAAGTTTAAGCACCGCGTGGGGCATAAACTTCAAGGCACCAAGATAGCTTCGCTTGTCGTTTGTATACTTTTTCTGCGAAACATCACCGATATCCTTGACGATTTTCCGCAGATGCTCGGGAGGCATGTCAGCCTTTTGCGTTTGCACAAAGCCCGCCTTGCGCTTCTCGCCGAACCTGTTTCGCTGGTTCCGAAGCCATTCCTTCTTCTTCTGGGCAAACTTTGCGATATGAGCATCGGCTGGCGGTCGATAACCAGGAGGCGGCGGCGCGGGGGGAGCAGGCGTCGAGGGAGGGGGAGGAAGAGACGAGGAGGGAGGCGGCGGTGGAGGAGTAGGAGGGGGAGGGGGAGGACCCCAGCCTGGCGGCGGAGGCGGTGGTATTCCCGACATGGCTGCTGCTTCGCTCGTTCAAGGGCAATTCGAGAAGTTGCCTGCCTGAAGGCTGGAAGCCGTGGCGCGTGTCAAGACGCGCTGACGGTTTTTCGGATGGCAGTTGCAGAATACGGGCCACGTAAAATGCGACGGTGTGGCCTCGATGCCAATAAAGCGGATGCCGGTCTCGCAAAAGATACACGGCGACGACCAGAGCGAAGATGATGGCAATGTCGGATTGATGTTGAAAGTCGCCTTCGCAGCACAATTTCTCGAACGAGATCCTAGGCCGCACTAGCTTCATCTCTGCGTTAGTCTTGTCACGTGAGCTTGACGTTATGGAACGTTGTAAGGTACTTGGTACCTATCGAGTGCTTTTGCCGTCAAACACCCAGGTTCTTCTGTTGAAAGGATCAGTATAATCACATATATCAATTCATGAGTCGTTTTCCAATAGGACAATCATGTACATTGTTGGGATATGTCTTCATTCGCTGGTGGTCGCAGACAGATATAGATATATTATATGTACGTATATACTTGTTTCTCAGCAGTTGATTCGGAACTCAAGGCAGCGATAGACGGCATACACTTCCAAAACAAAGCCAGCAGTAGATATTCTCAAAGAATCAATCAATTGAATGGTATTCCAAGCGATCTATTTGTTATTTTGTCTACATATTTTCAGTTTACAGGCAATTTTTTAATGGCAACGATGCAATGACTCTGCTCCCGGGTACCTCATACAAGCTTCGCGCTGAGACTGGAATGGACCAATAAGCTTCACGTTACCTATTACATAATCAATCATCACGAACTTCCGGCGGGATCATCCAGCCAATTCGTCGTTGATCACAGCTCAACCCCAAACGACCCAAAGAGGACGCTGCCACGACACCGCAAACATGGCGCATCTTCGTAAGTTATCCTTATGCATTTGATCTGATCAATCTAACCGAATCTGCAGACGTCAAGCCGGACCCGGCTCTTCTGAAGCTGGAGGGTGCGTAACATTCCGAACCAATGCCTCATGACCTACAATGCCATGTCTAACCCCGGTCCACAGCGATGCAAAAGAGTCGCCACCACTACTTCCGATTCACGCCTAGAACAGCCAGAATCAGCTTCATCTACATTGCCGTCATCCCGGCTATCTTCGGCTACGTCGCTTACAAGACAGACGTGAGTGGGCATCGAAGTCCATGGCTGGCGGAGGGGTCTAATGCGATGCTAATCTGATTTAGGGACTCTATGACCTCCGGGCGAAGAGAAAGGGCGATACCATCTATGAGAAATAAACAATTGGTGTTCGATGGCGGAGGGGAGACTGTGTATATATCAGAGGTTCCACAGGCGAAATAGAGAGCCTAGATTCGGGTGTGATTGGATGTGTGATGAAGTCCGTTTTCAATTGAATTGGATGTGCAAGCCTTATGTCGGCTTTATTGGGAATGATTGGTGTAGAGAGCCTTAAAACGCCTCAATTATGCGCTAAATCATCCGGGTATATTGTATTACCGTACAACCGCAATCACATATCTGCTTTAAACAGCTTCTTCTTTGTCTCACCATCGTCCCCTGCCCCGTGGCCCTCCCGGCGGCCCCTCTGGCAACTGCTCTCCTCTTCTCCATTCACCGGACGGTATTCTGCCGTCCCTCCAGCTTGGTCTGGCTTGGCGACCATTATTACGTCCGAAGCTGCTTTCCCGTCCGAGGAACCCTCCCCTGAAGCCACTTCCGCGACTGTCTCGCCCGCTAGATATTGATCCTCTCCTAGCGCTCGACGGCGGCGCTACAGAGCCATCCGGAAGTGGAGGTAGAATAGCACACGATATGTAATCCCCAACCACAAACCTCCAGTCAGCCAATGTTTTGTCCTTCCCACTATCGTCCCTCATGATGGTGTCCGAGTTTCCATCATCTGAGTTCTCTGCGCCAGGGCCGCCGTCGCCAATGACGATGCTTCCCAGGTCCTTGACGGCAAATCGGGGTTGTGTGGTATTGGTGGCACTCGTACCGCGCAGGTCGGGACAGACGAGTTGGAACGATAACCTGGTGCCGATAGCGGGATTTGGTAATGCGCCTGGTTTCGCGGCGGCAAGCTCGAGAGCTAGCTCATTGAGCGTGCAGCTTGGCCAAGTGTAGATGGAGACATGAGGCGGTAAAGAAGGTGCTGCGAACTCTTCCGGCCTAATCGAACGTTTGTTAGTTCCGTTGCACCTGCAATGACAACTTGGCCATCGTTGCGCACCTGTGGAAGCTTCCTGTCCTGTGGAAGAGATGGACTAAGAATGGAGCTTCATCGTACTCGTCCTCTCCCCGTGCGACCACCATGACGATACAAACGTGAAACCAACAACCTGTAGATTTTGATTCACAAGCGGCTTGTACACTTGATATGGGCACAAAATGCTTTGTTTAGGTATGTAGCTTCATGTCGCTGTAGTCCCACGTTGATATCGATGCTGGAAGCTGAACAATATGTATTACCCGGAAATCATCCGTAATCGATAGCGTCCACGATAAGACCATCGAACGGTCACCTCGGTGAGCCGACAAGATCTAATCACACCTACCTCGAAGCTTTATACATACTGTTCTCTTCCAACAATTGTCATCGATAATCATTTGCCTATACACTAATCCCATAACATCCGAGCGTCCTATTTAAAACTACTCATTTATCCTCGATACGACTTCTCTTGTGTAAAGATAAAGACGCTAACCAGCGTATTTCGTCATCATGGACTTCGCAGCCCTCATGAGCAAGGAGCTGTCCAAGTCCAAAAAGTCCCCCGGCGGCGACGAAAAGAAGTACATGAAGCGCTCCGAAGTCGAAGCCGAGCGCAGAGCCGCCTACCTCGCCGAACAGAAAGCCCTCGAGGCCGAACGCGCAGCCAAAGCCGAGGCGAAGCGCAAGCGGGAAGAAGAAATCGCTACGGAAAACGCACTGCGCGAGGAGAAGCGTCGGAAGCTCGCCGAGGAGTCGCGCAAGCGCCAGGAGGAGAAAGAGTGGGAGGAAGAGCAGGCCAGGAGGAAGCGGCTCGGTCTGCCGCCGCTGGTCAAGGGCGAAGCCAACGGAGACGACAATAAGAACGGCAACGCGGCGGATGACATCCCGGACGAGGAGCTGATACAGAAGCTGAGAGAGCTGGGCCACCCGGCGAGACTATTTGGAGAATCACATGCCGCGCGGCTAAGGAGATACAGGAAACTCACGACGGTGGTGACACAGGGGCCGATACCGACGACACTGCAATTGGTCGACGAAAAGGACATGAAGGTGGACGGCACCGTGCCCAAGGACAAGGAAGGCCTCAAGTGGTTGTACAGACAGCTGGCAAGCTACTTCACCATGGTGCTCACGGCGTACGAAAAAGCAATGGAGGAAGAACGGCGCGACACCAGCGCCAGCAAGATGGCCTACAACGCCATGGTGCAAACCCGCGAAAACATGAAGCCGGTACGTTCTATTTCTCTCCACCAGATCCCAGTATTCAAAAGTTGAAGGCTAACCTCCGTATGCACCACCAGCTCTTCCGCAGATTCGAAGCCGGCGACCTGCCGCCGGACCTCCTGCAGCCGATTGTCGAAATCGTAAAAGCCCTCCAGGAGCGACGCTACGTCGACGCCAACGACGGCTACCTCCGCCTCTCCATCGGCAAGGCCGCCTGGCCCATCGGCGTCACCATGGTGGGCATCCACGAGCGTAGCGCTCGCGAGAAGCTGCACGACGGCGAAAAGGGCCACGTCATGGGCGACGAGGTCACGCGCAAGTACTTGCAGAGCATCAAGCGCTGTCTCACGTTTGCCCAGGTGCGCTGGCCGCCGGAGGATCTGAGGCAGTTGATGGGCTGAAAGAAACCAAGTCCGAAGGGAGAAAACCTGGGTGATGTATCCCAAGAACGCTAAAGATGGCGCAGAGTGTGGAATATAGAGGTGAACTTCAAACGGCGAAATGGATTTGATACAGAGATAACAGCGTTGAGCATAGGTAGCACTAGTACATAATGTGAAAATGATACCCTTTCTTAATTGACAACGGGGCAGTGAAGCATATACGGGTCCAAAGACGAAACTCGTCATCATCAAAATACCATTACGATAATGCCTACGCAGCAGCAAGGGTCCATATCGTCGCCGACAGAATGTCCTCTGACGAAAAATGATTTAATCATGGCTACCTTAAAGGCTGCTGAATACAAAGTGAGAGGGAAAGTAAAATAGACACTGTAAGCACACAAATCCCTTGTTTTTTTCTCCTTGCGCCTCCCTCTAATGCAACTATCATGTGTAACAATTCAGGTCTCCTTGCATTGCCGTCATAACCGTAGCCCCCTTCAAGAAAAAGTCCCATTAGCCGCATGTGCCGATCAAACTCAAGTTTTAGCTATGCGCTCATGGCGGTGGCCAATAGTAACAGCGACAACGGCAACAGCAGTGATTGCCGTAAAAGATGTATCATCTCATTCCCATCGTAGCACTGCCTCGATAAACTTATGCACGCACAGGGGACGGACCCCGGAAGCTGGGCTGTGCGAGGCGTGAAATATGAAGAAAAACACCATCTGTCTTCAAGGTACTTGAGTCTCGATTCCCTCAGCGAGAGAGCCAACCGCGGCGCTCTTCTCATCGTACCAAGCCTCGTCGGGTTCGGGACCTCCTACACCGCCAATCGACTGTTTCTTAGAAGCACTGACTTCGAGACCGGCGGCTATGATGTTCATGCGCCGTAGCCGCTCTTTGGCCTCTTGCTCGTATTTCCGCGCTACATTGAGTGAGTTTGTCTGCAAGACCAAGCGTGGGTCGGGGGAGACGGCCACTAGAAGCTGCACGGAACGTAAGCAAACTGGTAATGATAGTTGTTGGGGGGCCCGAAAGTATAAGAAAGAAACACAATTTTTTTTTTTTTTAAAAAAAAAAGGGAGAGAGAGAGAGAGAAAAGCATACTTTGTTCTTAGCATCGATTCGAGCCTTTAATGAACCGTCACGAATCATTCTGATGAGCTCGGGCTCAATGGATTGATTAGGCGTTCCGAAAGCAGCATCCAGGCTGTCTAATGTGACGCACGAGAATGGTATAAAGTACTGGACAATGCACTTTTCGCGGATCAGAGAGTAGATTGCGGGCACGTGCGGCTGCAAGTAAATGTCCAGCAGATGATCCGCCCGCACGGATTCAAGAATGGACAGACAGTTTGAGTACCGGCCGTTGACAAACAGGCTAATGGCTTTTCGAATGTGCGGCTCATGCTCCAAAAAGGTTCTGAATGACTGATTGTCTAATATACGGCTTTGCAAAGCCTTCCTGTCCATGGTTGCCAATGCCAGGAGACCTCCATAGATGGCGATGTCGTTGGGACTGGCCACGCTGTTGTATTCCGACGGAGGCACGTTGGGGTTCGTCTGGAGGAAAGTCAAGGCGGCATCGTGAAAGTTGCCCAGCCCCATCAAGGCAACTCCGGATGCGACCTTGGTGTAGGCCTGCTGCGCTTGTTCATCGTCTCCGCTCTGAATGTTGGAAATCTTGCCGACGTTGCTCAATACGCTGCTCCAATCATGGCGCTGAAAAGCAACGCTGGCCAGGTGCATGCCGCAGTCGAAGATGTGCTTGGTCGTGCTCACGTCATGGCGCATTTTGTTATATGCCTCCGTAGCTTCTGTGAGCTTACCTATGCTCTCAAAATGCTTGCCTAGGTCTTCGTTGCCCATCTTGCAGATAGTCGAGTTAGATGATTTTACCATGTACGAGAGATGGTTTTCGTATGACGGTGAGGGCTGCTTACTCTAATGCTCTCCTTGATGAGATTGTTCCTGTACCCCTTGAGCTCCGTCTCCAAGCGAGCAGTCTCGTTTCTGTTGGCAGCCTCGGTCCTCTCTATCCACTCTTCGTCCCTCTGCGCCTCAGGCTCGTCGGGAGCAACCGAACGGAGCAGTGACCAGGCATCTTTGTAACGGGTGACGTCCGAGCCGCTCTTTGCTTCGGCAACGGCCGCTTTGAGAGCATCGACACGCAGTGGTACGCAACACTTGCCGATGAGCATCAGACGCTCGTATCGCGTACGGCCTAAGACGACGGCGACGGGAAGCCTGGGTCAGGAACTATACAGCCACGTCGTAGGGCATACGCAAGACCTGGGGGGAGAGACTCCATACCGACATAGTTTTGGATGTAGAGATCAATATCTAGCTTAGGCAGATCTGAGGAGCAACACCAGGTTAGCTTCTCGAACGGACATGGGTGGGGCAGCAGGGAACCTCGATTACCGGTGACGATGACATCTGGTGTCTTTGCGTGCGCCTGGGCGTCCAAGCCCGGCTGCGGCGTCGCTGGAGCCGCCATCGGGAGAATGTCAAGGCGCTATGGTGAGCCTGATGAGAAGATGCTCTTATCGATCGGTAAGGCTGAATGGAAACGATGGGAGGCTTGCTGCACGTGCCTCAGCCTTCTGACGGTGGAGGGGCTAATTGGTGTCTCTGGCACGAGGCAGCTCACCTCGAAGCTGGGGGGGGGGGAGGTTTCGGGCAGGCGATGATTTGGCGGGGTTGAAGGGAGCTCAAGGGCGCTAAAAGCGCATTCCCTAATAAAGTGGAGCCGCTTCTAATCATTGCATGTACGGCGCTCTTGGCTCTACGACACTACAGAATTACATGTATTCGATAAGGTACCCTATATGAATACTGCTATATCAAGTGCGCGGCTTCAGGTAATTCCATTAGAGAAGTTAGATGCTACTTTAACAATGCCATCAGATGGGTGCTGGGAAGCAACATTTAGCACTTTTGGGGTGGTTCTCGGTCGAAAGTCCTATTATGCATGTGTCCCGTTTGTAGTTATTCCGCCACTCAGATGATGCCCTCAGCTCATAAAATACAGACGGTGTCCGACTGTGAGAGCAAAGAGGCATTACCCCATACATAAAGACACAAGAGACAGTGCGAGGGACACCCGTAGCGAATACATCGTACGTAATCGTCAATCCCTTTCCCCGTGTCCACCGCCCCCTTTGTGCTCGGACGCGCCAGACGGGCGAGCCCATGCTATCAGCTAAGTTGCCGTCTTCCGATATGGCGTTGTGGCTTAGACCTCTTCGCTTCGCCAACCAGCGGCAAGGGAGCCATATAGTAGCTACATGGACGGTGAGCAAGCATCTCCAGAAACTTAATAGGTGCAGGGCTATGCCGACAAGGGGCCATTGGGTTCATAATCGTCGGCTTCCAATGCCTTTGAACAGCAGCTATTCGATCGAGTAATCTGTAATTCCGGCCTACCAATGAGGCATAGACACAACGGCAGCTCCGAGTCAACGTCGTCGCACATGCATGCAACCCAGAGGCAAGTCTAGAACGCCTAGGATGTCACAGCCGTGTTTTGCCAGGAGCAAGTCGAGATTAGGCCCATGCAGCAGACGATCTGCTGAGGAACGCAGATCCTCGATATACACTAAGCATATCGTCTCTTCTTGAGGCTAACATCACTTTATTAGAGTCGCCGTCCTTGGGCTGCGTTGGGTGCGGAGAAGTCTCGAAATTTTCAAACGCAGCAATGCCGGCCACGTCCATCGTCAGAACTTTTTGACGAAACAAGCTTATGTACATGCGGCGTCTGGCTGCAGCGGAACGAGTATCTTGATTTCATTTGACAAAGCCTTGCATGATGTACCTGTCGTTTCCGTGCTACTCATAATCGCCTCTCAAGACGACAGGGTTAGAATGAGCAAGGGGGATGGATCCTCCAACGCAGGAAGGGGGTTTGCCCACATTCCATTCCAAGCGTGGATACTAGCGATTGTGACGAGCCGACAATGCATTGCAGATGAGCGAATGAGGGACATAATAAACTCCAATGAACTAAAGGGGCTGTCGTGCCGCTAATGCCAGCCGAGGGCGCCAGAATGGAAAATCCATCAGCGAGAAGGACATACTTTATCATTTCAGGGCTGGCACAACGGTATTCCCATTGGTTGCCTGGGTTGGGGCTGCAGCGACATAAGTACCTCCGAAAACCATGCTGCACTGCCCCTAAGCGGCGTGGTGATCGCGAGCCCGTCAAGAGCTGGTCGCTAGAAGGCCTTTGGGTGATAATTCGCAGTCCGTCGCGGATTTCGTCGATATGGAAAGTAGAGCGAAGTTGTAGGTTGGTGAAATGAGCGCCCCCCCCCCCAGCCTTATGGATTCATGCCAGAGCAAAATCCCAGCTCCCGATTTGTCGGCAATCTTCCAAAAGCTTGGCATCGGCACGGTGATGTAATGCCGCTGTGGCTGGACAGTCCCGCGGTGACGCCCGAAGGAGCCCGGGGAGTTAAAAGTGAATAAAAATAAAAAATATTAAAAATTGTAGGATGAAGAAAAATTAGGACATCAAATCTAGAGAGACAAATTGCGTCT
This sequence comes from Trichoderma orchidacearum, assembly GCA_023653515.1. Classification (NCBI taxonomy): domain Eukaryota; kingdom Fungi; phylum Ascomycota; class Sordariomycetes; order Hypocreales; family Hypocreaceae; genus Trichoderma; species Trichoderma orchidacearum. Next base: position 1,170,950 of record JAAOZV010000010.1, read on the forward strand.
AGCAAAGGGCTTGCTAATTGTTTTCTTTTTCCCAGTGTTTTTGTGCATCGCATTGTCGATGGCAGATACAAGGTACATTCTCATTCAGGTGCCTGAGGCATGCCCATTGCTACATGTCATGATATTTTACTTTTGACATCAGGTGCTCGATGTCGAACCAAGACCATTATCTTCCAAGCAATGTACCATTTTTTTTTTCCCCCGCTGGTAGGACCTCAAAGTCTATGATCGCTGCGTCGTACGGCAGACTTACCGAATGCCGCGCGTCGGGCCCAACACACCAACAATCACAGAGAGAGACTGGACCCGTTGCTTTAGCGTGCACCTCCACCGTCCTGTGGCTCGTATCAGTCCCTTTTACCCATCAAGCATCCACCTCCTCCGTGCTCCACGCTTCCCAAAGCTGCAAAACGGCTTAGTGTCCCGGAAATAAGACGGGAGTCGACGCCAAGCCGAGCCAAGCCGAGCCGTCGCGCCCATTTCGGCGTCCCACTAAGTGCTACTGTGCCATACTGTGTTTGCGTGGTGCTCAGAGTGCGGCATTGCGGTTCTTGTTGGAATTCTATTAGTCGCGATTCCATACTTGCGACTTTATCAGTGGTAGTATTAGGATTCGAGGCTTGAGGCTCAGCCGGGACGCGACAAAGACTGACTCTTTATAGACCCGACTACCGTCCATAGCATCGTTATAGCCTGGGACAACTGTTTATATGTAAGATACATGTACCTTGTATACCTTGATCATTAATAACATCAAGCCAGCTCTGCCACGGGGCACTTTGTTTCCAGCTTTGGCGCTCGGCCGTCCCGAACTTTACTCCTCCCTGAGGTTAGCTGTGCGAAGGGCAACGCCGATTATCAGTTATACACGTGCTTAATGCAATGCAATTGGTGAGAGCTGCGTGTGCCTTCTTGACAATGATGGCTAACCCTGATCTGATAGCATCAAGCACAGCAGGCCTGATTAGCAAATCATACTGTCACTATCCTTACATATCTAGCATCTTTGTGTCAAGCAAGGGTTATATATGCATAAACCTCTTTCAACTATTCAATTCATGAGTCTCATGATATTCGCTGCTTCGCTCGGGCGCATATTATGCGGTAGGAGGGATGTTTCATCCTTTGCCGTGCATTATCTCTCTGATATGCTGCAAAATAATGGGAAAAAGTGTTGGACCGTTTTCAGCACATCAGCCTATCATCAAGTCCCTTGGTACTTCACACATGCAGTTATGCTTCGGTGGCAGCCCACGCTCAGGTAGATCTCGCGCATGTCCATCAACCGCAATCTAAACCGTTGCAATTCTTCATCGACCTGACGCTGCTTTAGCCGGCCAATGGATCTGTATCCACCGGGAGCTCGCATACCTACCAAAAGCCTTCGCCTAATCTTGTGCATCGTCGCCACCTTCCTGTCTGGCCCGTGTCTCCATGACTGTGCATTTGGAGAGGCCACTCTTGGTGGCATTCCTCATTACTACTAGGTAGATATATCTCACAACCTCTGCCGCTAGCAACGGCCTGTCCTCTCGCCCTAACAGTCAGGGCCACAAAAAAGCTCAATTTCACACTTCTAGCTAGTTCACATGCCGGACTGGCAGTTGAAGGCGCCTCTTGGAGAGGCTCTCAGGGATTGCCATGTGGTTGTGGAGTTACTAGTCGACACAGCCTCAGGACAGCCGTGCCGACAGAGCCAGAGGCTCCTCACAGAATGTTCATCAAAGAGACGCAGAATCAGGGCCTTGAAGCCCATTCCATGCCATCGTGCTGAATACGGATCTGGCTCTGCCAGGCACTTTTCCATTTTCTCCATCGGCCGGGAGTAATTCTGGCGCCGTCGCTCCATTTCAGCGGTGGAGTTGTGCGCTAGGTGGCCCATCTCACGGTGGATGCTTTTTTTTTCCCCTTCCCTTAGGGTCGCTCACCTTGCCCTCAGACCTGCCAGCCGCTGGCCGTAGGCATCTCCAGTCTCCCTGAAGCCTCGTTAGGGTTTGTCGTACGAGTATGCGTTCATCGTCCTCTCTGGCTGTCGGTGTTGGGGACGGCAGACTGGTACGGAGCACGCGCAGCACGCGCAGCATGACGTCTGACGCTTTAGCGCACGTACGGAGCACGGAATAGAAGCACAGAGTTGGACTCCTTTTGCACCACTCCTAACAGTAGTACCCTATGTAGGTGAGGTGGTCGATGGTTCAGGCGGCTTGTCTGGCATTCCTTCTGGTGTCTCAGCGGCGCTGGTGTTCAGAATGCATGAAGTGGCACCTCTGTAGATGTTTCGTATGCGCTTCGTACCGATACCTCTCCGGCGGGTATGGCTGGATCCTGCCCGTAGCGGAGCTACCTTGGCATATTATGCTCCATCATACCGCATACACGTACAGCGCTTGGTAGGGAATCATTACTAGGTAGGCCGGTAAGTACGGGGAACTCTACAGCATGTCTAAGCAACCTGCCCAAGAAATTCGAGAGCAGGATCAAATGTCTTCAGTAGGTACTGTCTCACCACGTGCACTGTAGCAACTGGAAGACAGAGATTTATGTTCCCTATACATTCAACCTGCTGGCCTCCGTCTTTTTCGATCAAACGAGCACCCCCAGCCTTGGGGGTGATGGCACTGGAAAAGACTTGGCAAACGATTGTCGCCATTGATCAATTGTTGCCATTGATAAACGTGTCGCAGAGAGCACGGACAACATCCCAGGAGATCCTGGGGAGAAACAACACCGAGTAAATTTCTTTACAAATCACGGGCTGCAGCACCGCAGGCAATGCACATATCGGGCTTCGAACTTGTCTCCTTGAGGTATCCCGTTCGATGCGTGGAGTACCTGTCGCCCAAGTACATGTACCCTACCTTATGCATCGTTCTTCGCGGACGACAGTGCCGGTTTCTCGCCAGCCAGCCAGCCCCTGGCCTTGCATCCCCACACGCGTCGGTCGGTTGCTGGCCGAGTTGCATCCCGCGCGTGGTTTCGCTGCTTGTTCGTTTTCCGTCTGCCCTGGCCCTTTGCACGGCGCACCGTGCGAACTGCGGCCGCCGCACCATCGCCCGAATCAGCGCCCGCCTAGGCCCTTTTACTAGATGTGTGTGTGTGTGTGTGTGTGGTGGCTTTTGCGTGGTGCAGAGGCCCCCAAAGCCTACCAGCCCCGAAAAAAAGAAAAACGGCTGTCGGTGGACGGAGAGATTGATTTGACGGATACGCAGTATGCTAGTCTGGCGCTCTCCACCCCGGGGTGGGGGGCAAGTTGAGACTAACCAGCAGCGATGCGCAGGCGCACAAAGCGCCGCTGCAGCTCGCTTTTCAGTGGGTGGAGGGCCGGGCCAAACCCCCCCTCTCAGTGGCTCTCAGCCCAGCTGGCCCTGTGCTGCTGCACTGTCTGCGCGCCCTGTGGCGGCGGCGGCTGCTGCTGCCGCTGAACAGCCTAGGGCCTGACGGGAAGTTTTTCGCTGCACTGGCCCTCCCGCGAGCCACAGGTGGAAGCAGCCTTGCGGTAGAGTACCTGCCAACTGTGCCATCAATGCGCGCGCGGGCGAGTACCGCTGCTCGCGCCAGCACCCAATATGTACCGGTACGCCCTCCTCTCCTCTCTTTCTCCTCCTCCTCCCCCCCCCCAGCCCCAGGTCCCGGCCACTCACCACTCGCTCACTCGCTCACTGCGACTCCCAGCGCCTGAACGGCCTCTCCCTTCGCTTTTTCTTTATTTCTTCCCTCTTGTTTTCTCGCGCCCATCGTCGACGTCGCACCGCCCCGACGCTCATCCTCTCAGCACGCTCCGGACCAGGGAGAGACTGCGCTGTCCATCTGATGGCCTAGATTGGCAGACGCCGGGGCAATTGGCACGTACGCTGCCACCGACTTTGCGTCCCCGGGGTCCTGTCTCGTATCTTGTCGCCCACCCATAGCCTCTCTCCCTCACCACCACCAAAGCAGCTCGCCGTAGCGCCCGCCCCTCTGGCCTGGCCTCACGGGGAGGAGAAAAAAAAAATCGAGACTCCTCTTGCCAGTGCCAGTGCCGCCTCCAGCCCCGCCTCTCCCGCCGAGCGAAGGGAAAGCCTCTTTCCACCCCCGAGTATGTGTGAATCAAGTCTGATCTCGGCCAAACCGCCATCATCGACAACAAAATCTCTTGGCTCCCGACGGGCCCCTCTCGTGTCCCTCCTCTTTCTAACCTGACATGTCGTGCATAGGCTCTGCGTGTCCGCCGACATGTCCGACGACGAAGCTGCCACCCTCGGGTCGCAGCCCGCCGGCGACTGGTCCATCCAAGATGCTCCTTCGCCGGCCGACAGCGTGAAATCCGACATTGAGGTCGACGAGAAGATGGGCGGTGGTGAGACCGACGCCGCACCGTCGCAACCCATTCAGAAACGACGAAGAGTCACCCGCGCCTGCGACGAGTGTCGCCGCAAGAAGATTAAATGTGACGGCAAGCAGCCCTGCACTCACTGCTCCGTCTACAGCTACGGTGCGTTTCATTCCCTGGATTTTCGACTGTTAAGAGGGATGCACACATTATTGCACCCTCATGGTCACTCATCATCCTTCCTCTTATCTTTGAGAGGAAAGAGGTCGAGTCATCGCCCTTGTTAATCTAGGTTGCTAACTTTCTGTCACATCAAGAGTGCACGTACGATAAGCCATCAAACAGGAGGAGAAACCCTGCACCTCAGTACATCGAGGCCTTGGAAAACCGCCTTCAACGCGCCGAGGCGCTGCTGCGCAAATTCATGCCCGATGTCGACTTGGCCGATCCAAATCTTGACCCTGCCATTCAGCAAGAGTTCCACAACCGAGAACGGGCGCGTGCAGAGGCCGCCAAACTGCGTGCCAACCAGCCTCCAGAACCGGACCCCAACGACACGCAACTCACGTCCATGATCGACTCCATCGGCCAGCTGGACCTCGACGACAAGGGCGGCTGGGATTTCTACGGCATCTCCTCCGGCACCGTCTTCTTGCGCCGCATGAAGGAGAACTTCCGGGGCCTGCTGGGTCCCGTCGGCAAAGGCCCGTTTCTGCCGCGACCCGAGCGGACGGCGGGCCTCTTGGGCCTCGACGCGCCTTCTCCCCTCAGCAGCTCGTCTTTCTCCAACCTCTCCAGCTACCCGGAGCTGCCTCCCAAGGATATAGCTCGGAAGCTCTGCTATTACTCTCTCAGCTGCGCCACGTGCCTCGTTCGCATTGTCCACGTTCCTACTTTTTACGAAAAATTCGACGCCATCTATGAACGACAACATGAAACTATGAGCCAGGATGATACCCAGTTTCTCGCTCTCTTCTATTCCGTCCTTGCCTTGGGTTGTATGTACAGCAACTTGGATGACTCCAGTTCCGGCGGCATGACGTATCAATTTGCCATTGACGAAGGGTGAGTCTTGTTCATTTAGTCTCTGATTTTGAAACCTGATGCTGCTTCTTTTTTTTTTTTTGTTTCCCTTATTCTTCCTCGGGCTGGGCTAATTCATTCAATTTCTTCTTCTTTTCTCGGCTGTAGAGTCAAGTATTACAAAATAGCAAGATCTCTCCTGCGCGATGTCACCGAGTGCCGGAGTCTTGTCTCTATCCAGGCCCTCCTCTATATCATCCTTTTTCTTCAGTCTACAGCGAACCTCAACACCTGTTATTCGTTTGTTGGAATTGCCCTTCGATCAGCCTTGCGAATAGGTCTTCACCGCCACTTGCAACATGAGCGAATAGGAAACATTGAACAGCAAGTTCGACGCCGGGTTTTTTACGTGATACGGCAGATGGACATTTACGTTTCAACCATGCTCGGCTTTCCTCTGCTCCTGAGTAACGAAGACGTCGATCAACAGTACCCAATCGAAGTCGACGATGAGTTCATTACGCCTGGGGGCATCATCCAGCCGGCTCCGGGAACGCCCTCTTTTTTCCAAGCGTTCAACGCTCATTCTCGCTTGATGGAAATTTTGGGGAAAATCACGAGATATATTTACCCGACCAAAGGAGTCGGACAAACCGTCATGAGAGAAAACAGGGCAACATCAACGTACCTCATCAGCTACAGCAAGATTAAGGAGATCGAAACTGACCTGCATAACTGGTTCGAGAGATTGCCGGAAGCGTGGCGGCCAAGTCCCGACGGCCCTATAGAAGTAGTTCGGTAAGTTGCTTTTTTTTTTCCAAATTATCCGTTATCCCACATAGGGTGGTTGCGTCTTGTACGTGTCTGTCGCTCCAAGATGCAGGCTAACCATCTTGAAAAAAAAAAGCGTGCGGCATCTGCTCCGTTTTGCATACGCGCATGTGCAGCTTGTCTTGTACCGGCCTTTCCTGCACTACGTCTCTCCCCGACTTAGCCAAGGCAGTAGGATTGATGAGCTGTCTTACGCTTGCGCGGCGGCAGCCATCAGTGTCTCCCGTAATATCGTCCACATTGGCCTGGAGATTCGGAAGCAGCGTGTTCTCAGCGGGCCGTACTGGTTTATGCTGTACACCGAATTCTTCTCCGTGCTCTCGTTGGTGTTTTATGCCATTGAGAATCCAGAGAAGCCCGGCTCGGCGGAAGTGTTGGCTGACGCACGCGCCGGACGGCAGATGATTGCTGACCTGGCCGAGAAGAGCCTCTCTGCGGAGAGGGTCAGTAGCACTCTCAAGGTGGGTTTCCCCTGCGCTCTTCTCGTAGTCTTGTCGTCTTTCCGGGAGCTAACGTTTGATGTCCGTGTTAGGTCCTGTTTGATCAACTGCCGGAGCGACTTGACCAGCCTCAGTCCCGGCCATCTTCTACAACGAAGAAGAGGACAGCGCCTGGAATCAAGGGACCACATAGCTCTGCAGTTCCGGTAGGCATGTCCTTACACAGGCCAGATGACCTGATGCGGAGCAGAAGCGGTGGCATGGCGTTATACGGAACCCCGCAATCCAGAGGTTCTATAGACAGCATGGCACAGTCGTTGGAGCATGGGTTCCACGATCCTTCGTTTTCTAGCAGCATGAATGACCTGATGCCGATGGACCTGTCATCGCGAGCCACGCCCGACTCGACGAGCACTGCTGAGAGCACACACCGACACTCGTACCAGGCCGCACACCCTCTCAGCGGGCATAGCACCCATATTAACCCTGTGCACAAGCTCGACTCGTTGATGTTTCCGTCGGACGACCCGTTTGCCTACCCCAACCAGCCGATGATGGAACTGGGGTTCCCGGGGAAAACCGATGTCCCTCCCGTGACGATGCCTCATCAGAGCCAGGATTCAAACTTCTTCTTCCCCGCCTCGCTGGACGACATGGGCGACCAGTTCATGGGGCAGCCTCCGCCGTACATGATGCCGCAGCAGCAGAACCCGATTGGCATGAACATGCCCGGAAACATGTACGACCCAAACGCCATGCTGGGAATGAACCCACAGCAGGTTGCTCAGCAGCAGCAACAGCAGCGACGCCACGCGGGGCTGTCACTCCATCGACGAGCAGTCCGGGGCGAGAGGCACCAGGAGCGACAGATTGAGCAAATGTTTACGGATCACGGCATGCAGCCCGACTGGGGGAGTTTCTTTGGTTCTGGCAGGGGTGGATTTCAAGGAATGTGAACGACTTGCCACATGATACCCAATAATTTTTTTTGACGACATGAAGACGGGGAAGCCTTTGCGGGAATCCTACGGGAGGGGGGAAAAGGGAAAGGGCGTCTGTTATTCCTTTTTATGTGTTTTGATAACCATTCCTTGGACAAATGTGGACGGGAGAAAGGGGAGGGGAATCACGGCGCGAATGCACGTCTCTATTGCTATCACTTTTATACCTCGGTCATTTGGCGGGTGTTTTTTTTAGATTCTTGGGCCTTTTTATTCTTTGATTCTCGTCATTGTCTGTCATCAGGTCGAGGCGAGAAGAAAAACACCATGGAGGGAGCATATTTCACGGTTGTAGATACATGGTCTTGTTCGATAAATGTACATGATCAGATGCCGAGAGGGTCAATTGCTCTTTTTTTGAGCACCAAAACCTAACCTATACCAAGTGTACATACAAATAATAACCAAAAAATGTAAAAGACCCATTACCACCCACACTTCCCCTTTACCTCGTTGATTTACTACGAACACAATGGAACCAATCAACGATATGCTCGCCTAGTTGAATTAACCTTGTTTTTTCTTATTTTCCTTCCTGTTCCTTGCGACGGAGCATTAATAGCGCGATTACGTAGGCTGTTTAACGCAGAATGGACATGCCCGGCCGACATAATGCCCGACCGTGGCCGGTTCGGCACCGAATACAGTGCGACAAAAGAAAAAGATGGGGCAGGATTTTTTTGGTACCTTTCCGACGGATCTCATGGGGAGGCACTTGACTTTTTTTGTTTTATTTTGTTTTTGGTTGCCGCTGAGAGGGGGGATGAGTAATTGGATAATTAGGTAAGGTAGGCATTGGATTGCTTGCGGTGAGGTGACACGCTTGATCCTGAATTATAGCAGACAGAAGAGGATACTACCTTAGGTATCTACGAGCACTTGCCTCCTCTGCTTATGCTTACCAATGATTATCCTATTCCAGTAAGCGTGCTAAACGCTCTAGCATTCGCCCAGCTCAGGTGAGATGACAGTGTAATACATGTAGAAGCAAAATGAACACAAAAAGCAAGTTGTAAAAGTATCAAATTTACTCTTATGTATTTTGATAAGACATGACGAGCCCCAACGCTAAATGTGCTATTTTGGCTAAAGTCTCCCCGTCCGTTGTAGTGCAGCTAGACCGATGTCCTCTGCCCCTGAGATCCCCGATCAGCGAATGCGATAAGAGCCAGCGCTAAGCCCAATCAGGCGCTCTTGTTCTGGGGTTGAATGTCACTTCACGTGGACGAAACGTTTGGATTGTCACCTTAAGCATCCTCACCCATAGCTTGCGGTGACGGAGCAGTAAAAGGAGTTGAGAGAAAGCCGGAGGGCATTGCTTCACGAGAAAGCGTTACTAATCTCGCTCACTATGGATGACTTTGATTGCCTGTTCGAAGAGGAGTTTGACGCCGTGTAAGCGCGCCGCCTGTTTAGCTCGACCTTGGGAACACCAAGCGCTGACCAGGACCCTATACAGGAGGATTGAGAAGAGAGACTTTGAGGCATGGAGCTCGCAAAAGTATCCAGGTGAGGAGACATTTTTTTTTTTTTTTTTTTTTTTTTTTTTTTTTTTGAAACAATGCTTGTATTGAAGCGGCCGGGCTAACGTCAATCGCTGCCAGCCAAGGCGCATGCGCGCAGGGTCGCCGCCGAGCTTGGAGCTGCGGATGGCCTCATCTACCTGCCTGGCCTGCCGACGCAAAACTACGAGGATTCGGACCAGCCTCCGCCGCTGCGACAGCGTAGATAGTATATGCCCCTTCTTCTTCTTCTTCTTCTTCCGCATTCTGCTTAAGTTGCCAGTCGGCTGACTTGATGATTTTGCAAATAAAAAGCTTCTTCTATCTGTCCGGCGCCAACTTCCACGACTGCTCCGTGACGTACGAGATCGCCTCCGACAGGCTCATCCTGTGGGTTCCGTACGTCGAGCCGCGGCAGGTGCTGTGGTTCGGCTCGACGCCGAGCGCGGCCAAGGCGCTGGAGCTGTACGACGTGGACGAGGCGCGGTACACGAGCCAGCTGCCCAAGTTCTTTGAATCCCACCTCAGGCCGTCGACGACGCTCTTCGTCCTGCACGAGGACCAGACGCCGCCGGCGGCAACGACAAAGGTCAAGGTGGACCACTGGCAGCTCAAGCCGGCCATGGACCGGGCGCGCGTCATCAAGGACTCGTACGAGATCGCCATGATCCGTCGCGCCAACGACGTCTCCAGCGCAGGGCATCGCAAGGTGGCCGAGATGATCCTGCGGCTCACCAACGAGCGCGAGATCGAGGCCATCTTCCAGGCCGTGTGCACCGCGCGCGGCGCCCGCTCGCTCGCCTACCCGGTCATCGCCGGCTCGGGGACCAACGCCTCGACGCTGCACTACGAGGACAACGACCAGCCGCTCAAGGACAAGGAGCTGGTGGTGTTGGACGCGGGAAGCGAGTGGAACTGCTACGCCAGCGACATCACACGCACGCTGCCGCTGACGGGCCACTTCTCCGCCAGGGGCGCCGCCATCTACAACCTGGTGCAGCAGATGCAGGAGGAGTGCATCGCCGCCGTCAAGCCGGGCGTCAAGTTCTACAAGCTGCACCTGCACGCCGCCGCCGTCGGCCTGCTGGGCCTGCACAAGCTCGGCGTCCTCCGGGGCAGCGTGCGGGAGATTGCCGAGGCCGGCACCATCAGCGCGTTTTTCCCCCACGGGCTCGGCCACCACGTCGGCCTCGAGGTCCACGACGTCCCCGGCGACCTGCCGCTCATGGTCCTGCAGGACCTGGGCCTGGACGGCGGCAAGCGCGAGATGATTACGCCGACCATGCTCTCGGCCATGAAGCGCCTCGACAGCGAGCCGGCCGACTCGCAGACGGCCTCCATGCGCGACCGCCAGGTCCTCCAGCCCAACATGATTGTCACCATCGAGCCGGGCATGTAAGTCTTTTTACATCACCATCATCCTATTCCCTCCATGTAAAATACCAGCTAATGTACTTTGCCAGCTACTTCTGCCGCGACTACATCGAGGGCTACTTCCTCAGCAACCCGACCCATGCGCGCTTCATCGACAAGGCCGTCCTGCAGGACTACTACAGCGTCGGCGGCGTGCGCATCGAGGACGACATCCTGGTGACGGAGGACGGCTACGACAACTTGACGACGGCACCCAAAGGCGCGGAGATGATTTGTGTGATTAACAGCAGGAGGACCGATTGGTAAAATGGGGGATTTTAATCTATATGCTTTCTAACTTTATGAGAATGGATTATGAGAGCGTCAGGCATACCAGCAGTATTACAGCAGCGCAGCAGAAATGTTAATGACTTTTTTTTTAATACATCATTTGATTGCTTTTCCAATTCATGCATGTGTGATATCGTCTTTTTTGTTATACAGAAAGCCGCCCCTACATATATCAAGATATGTCCAAACTACGCTACAAAAAAAAAAAAACAGCCTTTTCTTTCTCTACAAGTTCAAATATTGGCAAAACATCTCCCCTTCATAGATACTTCTTGGGCGAGTTCGCCCTCCGTCTCTTGTACACCACGTACGCCGCCACGCAGACAACCTGCGACCCGATAATCACCGCAATCAGCTTTCCATGGCCGGGCGCACTCTCCGAGACCCTCTGCGACAGGGACGTGTGGTGCGTCCGCAGAGACGTCTGGATAATCTTTTCGTTGTCGCTGAGCTTCTGGCTGAGCTCGCTCTTGACCTTGCGCAGCTCGCTCTCCAGGGAGCTGATGCGCTGCTGCAGGACGGTCAGCTGGTCCAGCTGGCCGAGCTTGCTCAGCAGGCTGCCCTGCAGGTTGTCAAACAGCTCCTTGACCTCGGCGTGGCGCTGCTCGTCCATCTGGTGGTGGCGCGAGACGGAGCGGTACACGGCCGACAGCTGGTGGTTGGTGCCCTGCAGGCGGTTGTGCAGGTCCTGGAACTGAGCCTTGGAGCTCTGGAAGATCTCGGCATCCTGGTCCTCGATGTCTTCAAAGGACTCGAGCCCGTAGCGCTGCGCCACGTTGGGGTTGTTATTGTTGTTGTTGCTGTTGGCGTTGGGCGGCGGCTGCTGCTGCTGTCGTGAGCTATAGTCAATGTTGTTCTTGTTGATGTTGTTATTGTTGCTGTTGGCGTTTGCATAGCTAGAGGTGTCTGACATGACTACCAGTTTGAAAATCTCAAAAGAGTCGGGGTTATCGGGAGTAGACGCAGTGACGCCCACTTGGTATCCCGTCGGCAGGCTGATCCTGCTTGTCTCAAAGCAGAGCTTGCCGTCGATTTCGACGCGAAAGTTGTCCGCCGTCTGGCGCATCTTGACCTGCGATGGCCGGCCCAGGTTGCGGTAGCTGAACTGGCAATGACCAAACGCCAGCTGGTCCACGTTATGGTGCTGCGAGTAGTCCGTCGTCCCGTCGTTCAGAAAACCGCGAAGCATGCCGCCTTGGCCGCCATGGGAGTCGATCACCAACACCAATCCCTCAAACTTGCCCGCGCTGTAGACGCTCTTAGTGCCAATCTCCTGGTTTCCATTGCGGGCCAGCCAAATGTTCAGGTTGCCTCCTGCCCTGTCAGGGCCGCTGGCACGAAAATCGACATCCGTCACAAAGTTGGGCTGCTGTAGAGTGTTTTCGCTCCATATGGCGCCTCGCGCATTGCCTGGCGCTATGGGTGTGAGGACGACCTTGTTGGATAGGATCTCCGGCATGGACGGCTGGCCGGAGACGATGAAGTTGGGTATGTGTCCGGGTCGATCTGCGGGGCTTATTCTGGATGCGGAACAAGACGTTAGTTGCAATGTAGCAGGCAATTGGACTTGGAATTGTGTAGACGTACCGCCCTGAAAATCCGAAACTGAGCTCATTGATCAGGTATTGAGCGTCGACGAGACCGGCGCCCAGGAGGGCAACCCATGTCACAGGGAATCGCATGGTGGGAGCGGTAGGAAAAACACCAAGGTTTTACTCCAGACTGGGGAAAACAGTGTTGAGAACAGCTCTCTGCTCCTGGCTCCAGGAGCAAATGTAAGAGGAGGAGCTGCTGCTGCCGGGAGAACAGTCGAGAAGAGCTGGAATGCCAATATCCAGCCCGTTGGCAGCTCTGGTAGACCAGCAGAGGACACTTTGCACTAGGGGCGCAACTGTGTCTCTTGCGCCCAGCGCCGCCAAGCAAGTCTGCTGTCAATGGAGCCTTGAAAACACAACAGGGGGTTAAAATGCAAGGCTATAGATGGACAAAACGAAAGCCGCGCGCCAAACCAGCCGCAAGAAGCAAAAGAAACCACCAAAAAGAATAAAGAAGAAAAGGAGGCGTATTACCTGGCATCTATTGTTAGAGAATCCATCTCCACGAAGTCTCCCAGCTCCATAGCCTCTATTGGCAGGAGCCACTTACACCGCATACCTGGCTGCTGTGGCTGGGTGTGGCGGGGCTACTGCCGGGCACAGGAGAACACGAAGCGCTAGTCCCGAACGGGAAGAACAAGGAGAGTACCAGGTAGAAAGACAGATTGTCTCCATAATTTCGGGTCTGTGGCTGGTGCGACAGTACAGCTTTCATGACAACGCAATTTGTTCTCCAGCAGGTACCAGGTATCTTTGTACCTTTTCTGCGGTAATCTGCAACACCACACGCGTTAGCCTCTTTTGCGACATCGAGACTGGTTGCTCTGCTCTGCACCGCACAGCTCCGGCTCAACGCGACATACCCTTGATTGACGCAATGAGGTAGCAACTCCGGCATTGCAGCATCCGCAGACACAATGGCAGAGTCATATCCAACATTGACGCAATGCGCGGTTGTGGCCGCCGCCTTCAAGATCCTACTGTTTCCTGCCTAGTGAGTGCGCACGTGGGCTTTCCACAGCCAGCCTCGTTCAACTGGGTGAAATAGAAATAGGCCGACTGACAGCCCTGCGCAGCAAGTCGACTGACTTTGAGGTTCATCGGAACTGGCTAGCAATCACCAACAGTCTCCCCTTGTCCGAATGGTACTACGAAAGGACCTCAGAATGGACCCTCGATTACCCGCCCTTCTTCGCCTACTTCGAGTGGCTTCTCGCTCATGTCGCCCGACTAGTAGATCCGGCCATGGTGCGGGTATTCAATCTCGGCTACGATAGTTGGGAAACGATATACTTTCAAAGATTCTCCGTCATCGTGACCGAGCTGCTCTTGGTGTATGCCTTGCAGATGTTCGTTGAGTCCTCGCCGCTGCAGTCTAGGCGGGCTGCCCAGGTCGCTGCCTTGTCCGTCGTGCTTTCGCCCGGGCTGCTCATCATCGACCACATACACTTCCAGTACAATGGCTTCATGTACGGCATTCTCGTGGCGTCGTTGGTGTTGGCGCGGTGCAGGTCCACACTGCTGCAAAGCGGCCTGATCTTTGGCGCGCTCTTGTGCTTCAAGCACATTTACCTCTATTTGGCGCCGGCCTACTTTGTATTCCTCCTGAGGACCTACTGTCTCTCGGCACGATCCATCTTTAGGATCAAATTCCTAAACTGCGTCAAGCTTGGGCTTGGACTGGCAGGCATATTTGGATCTGCCTTTGGTCCCTTTGCCCTGATGGAGCAGATTCCCCAGCTTCTTAGCCGACTGTTTCCCTTTTCTCGTGGTCTTTGCCATGCCTACTGGGCACCGAATGTCTGGGCTCTCTATTCTTTTGCTGACCGAGTGCTGATCCACCGTAAGTATAGGCCCATGCCAAACTCTCTCCTACCCAACTACGGACAAATGAAACTGATTCGCAGCAGTTGCACCGAAGCTGGGTCTGCCTCTAAAGACCGAGGCTCTAAACAGTGTCACCCGTGGCTTGGTTGGCGATACCACCTTTGCCGTGCTGCCTGAGATTAGCCCGAGAGTGTGCTTGGCCTTGACGCTGTTGTTCCAAGTCCTCCCTCTTATCAAGCTTTTTGGGCGGCCGACCTGGGAAAACTTCATAGGAGCGGTAACTTTGTGTGGGTATGCCTCGTTTCTATTCGGCTGGCACGTGCATGAGAAGGCGATTCTCCTCGTCATAATTCCCTTCAGCTTGATCGTCTTGAGGGATCGGCGGCATCTTAGCGCATTCCGACCGTTGGCCGTCGCGGGCCACGTCTCATTATTTCCCTTAATCTTCACGCCTGCTGAGTTTCCCATCAAGACCATCTACACTGTATTCTGGCTGGTGTTGTTCCTCACGGCCTTTGACCGCATGGCACCAGCCTCGAATAAGCCAAGGTTCTTCCTTTTGGACCGATTTAGCACACTTTACATTGCAGTGAGCATTCCTCTCATTGCGTACTCGTCGCTCTTCCATCACATCATATTTGGCAACAGGTTCGAGTTCCTTCCCTTGATGTTTACGAGTTCCTACACAGCGATAGGGGTGGTAGGAAGTTGGGTGGGATACATGGTTGTGTATTTTACTTCCTGAACAGGGCATAGGGGAGGACGAAAATAACGGGCATAAGTGATACCCCTAGCACTGGGAGTGCTAAGAGAATAGAATGGCTCCATCCAGTTGTGCTTTTGCCTCCTCTGCTGTGCTGGAACCGAGTAGAAGCTTGGGAATAGACGCCTGGCCTGAGGTGCGCCACGGAAGCGGGCTTAGTCATCATGTAGGGTCGGGACGAGTGGGGCGCTCCACGTGAGGCGAGGCTGACGATTCCCGTTTTGTGTTCAGCGAGTGGAACTTGCGATGAGACTGGGGTGCATCCGGCAGGGCAGTCCGACAGACGAGAAGTCGGGCACCGCACAGACATGGCATGCAACATGGAAAGAGGTGCAGACATGGTAGAGATTCTCTCAATTGATATAGCTCGTATGGCGTCTCTGTTTACAGATTGATTGTAAAGGAGTTTGCAAGCGGCATGACGTCAGGGCTAGTGCGGACAGTTGCCAAATATGGAAATTAAAGGGTATCAGGTCCGGCTGCGCACTTTGAAGCTAGAAGAAGACAGATCGTTCTGATACATGATGTTATGGCAAGAGGCAAAAAACACCAGTCGCGCAGCATCTCCAGTGCCTGTTGCTCTTCCGCACTGGTTTCAAAGCGCTCGAGGATCCTCGGTGCCCAGCCCGAAGGCTGCATAGGGGAGGCAGGTACGTAGCTTGCCCCCCCGAGGAGGAGAGGCGACCCCCCGTCCCCAAAATCGACCTACCCGCCAACGCCGAACCGCGCCGAGGACGTACCCGCCCGTAAATCGGTGAAAAATGCACGAAAGCGCGCAGTTCAGCTTGTGGGCGGTTCGTCGCGATGAGGGGAGCAAAACGAGCCCAAAAAAGGCGGTCTTATGGTGGTGGGCGGGATGGTTGTGGACGCGGAGAGAGTGGAGGGTAGAATGAATGGGTTTTCCCTCTTGTTATTTTTTTTTCAACCCTCCTCGCTGGCGGAAGGCCGGGGGGGAAACGAAGAGAAAAGACGGGGGGGTTGCCAGCGTTGTGTCTTGGGCGGGCAGGGGGACCGGGGGGGAGGCGGCTTGGATTTGGGGGGTTACGAGAGGCGACGCGGTACGGGGAGGGTACTTGGGAGATTGGACGGGTTATGCTGAGAGGGGGCTGCATAGTGCAAGGGACGGTGAGCAGGCTGGACTGACAACACGGATTGTATTGTGATTTTGCAAATTGATTGCGATCAAAGAACAATGTCATGATGTGAAGAATCACTTACAGTAGTCTGGCATTTTTTATTACCATGGAGACGCACGCCAACCTCTTCCACCGCAACAAAGGAACCTCCCGCTGCACGCAGCCCGGGTCTTCTCCTGGACCGCATCTCGCGAATACCCGCCGCAATGAATTGGGTGGGCGGCACTAAGACGCAAAGTACCCGACAAGTACTCTACGCGCTGCCGGTACTGGCCGAGTACTTGTGCCGCCGCCGCTTCCTCTGGCAGGTACCTGTGCTAAGGGCCGCTAGAAAGTCGAAAAAAGAGAGAGACTGGGAGGCTCCACGGCGGGACGCATTTTCCCTCCCCCAGCGAGCAAAAAGTGACTTCCAGGCCAGGCGGTTTAGTCCCGGTAGCAGCTCTTTCCTGCCCGCCCGCGCAATTCTTTTTTTTTTCCCTCCCACGCCTCGACTCGCTCCTCGTTGCACCTCACCTTTTACAACCTCCTCTTGGCCGCCCCCGTCGCGTCTCGTCGAGGCTTTTCCTCCCCAGCTTCCCACCACCACGCCGATCTCGAACGCTTTCGCAGCAGGATATGCGAGCTCGGCGCCCCGCCGTGTACTTGCCCGGACCGCGTTCCCTCTAAAAATTACCTAGCCAGCACCAGCCTCGTGTAAGTCCCGGGCGGACCTTGATCTGCAGCCAGGCACCGCGACTTTTTTTCCTTCTTCCTTTTTGCCCATTTCTTTTCCTGTCGACACACCCACGCCTGCAGGGACAGAGCTGGCATCCGCCCCAGTTCTACGGCGAATCATAACAGCAAAAGAGATAGATGCCTTTTATAGCTTGAACCGCTTCGTTCCGTTCTGCTACACCCAGTATCGATACCGCGGCGAGCCTTCGCCGAAGCCGCGCCTGGCCGAACCTGCGCTCTGCCGGACGTCTGCGCTGCCGAATCAACCTTGCTTCGACTCGATAAACGCGCTAAGCTCTTCCAATTGCTTCCTAATCTTGCTTTTTCCCCCGGTCCAGCCTCTGACGGTGAATCGGCGACGGTCTCTGTTCCCAAAGATACGCTTGGTGCGAGGACTAGTCAGCAATCATGGTATGCGGTCACCGCCAACCCCGCCGGGGGGGGCCAAATATGTGTCTTCACCTTGACTTATACATTACAACAGGTGCTCTTCAAGAGGAAGCCGGTGCAGTTCCTGCCTCCGGCCGAGATTGAGGATGAGGATACGGAGGTAATGCCGAGCCCTGATTCACCGTTGCATCGTTCGCGAACACACGAGACAAGACACATCGGGCTGACTTTGATTTGACGTTGGGTGGGTCATTCTAGGTCTGGCATATTCCTCAGACTGGCGAGATATTTGCTTCCTACGAAGAGTACTTGAATCGGTGAGCCCGCATGTCTGCCTACTCTGGTCCCGCGCGACACTGCTGACGATTGTCCCCTCCCTTCCACGCCAACAGCATGGACTTTTACAAACAGGTAACCACCACCACCACCACCACCACTTCTCGCCTCTTGTTGTTGTCCCGTATACTTCCGCCGCGACCTATGCTAATTTGGAATCTCCATAGCGCCGGTTCAACGATGAAATTACTGGTCATTCTGGCCTTACCTTCTTTGAAGCTTACACTAGCGAGGTTAGCCCCTACCCATGGCTTGGTCTTCCTCGGGGCCACCATTCCCGTGACCCCAGTCTGTCTGGACATCTGAGTTGACCCTCTTTCTCATAGCGTGCCGGTGGCCAAGAAGTGGAAGCCGCGTTTCCCGAAGCACTCAAGGGTCCCATCCTTCGCAAAGTCCAATTTCAGACCATCTCTCGCCTAGATAACCTGGTTGACATGATTTACGACGAGTTCAAGGCGGACTTTTACCCAGGCGAAGAAGTCTTTGTCACCTTGGATGAGTTCAACAACGAGAGACGCGCATGCTTGGTGCGCGAAAAGACGACTTTCGGCGCCAGGATACTCCCGGATGGGTCAAGTTCTCTCCCGACAAGTCGGTACCTGGTTGTCCTCGGGAGTTCTGGGAGGGAGCGGATAGTCACAAACGACTGCCTGAGCCGCGAACGAGGTGCCTTCACCAAGTCCATGCTTCGGTCCTTCATCAAGAGAACAGTTACCCGAGAGGCATGGAATGGAGCGCCATGGCTCGTCAAGAACGATTACGCCACCCAGTACCACATCGACACCAGGATACCCCCTCACCTTCGACACGACACCAAAATCCAGGAGCGCAAACAGCTACAGGCACAGAAGCGCGAGCGGAACTCGCTGCATGAGTTGAATGGACACAGCCCAACCGTACAGACCGGCCCTGTTCGTCTACCCGAGCTGAAACCCGCCCCCAAGAGCCACAAGGGCAAGCAGACGCCGAACACCTCGACCGCCAAGGGTCTCAAGTGGCCTTCCAATGCGACGCCAGACGGTGTGAATGGGGCCGGCCATCCGCGGTATGAAGAGGAGAAACCCGCGCCGCGTGAGCCGACACCACCGCCTCCACCCCCACCTCCAAAATACCCGATTGAAGATCTGCAACTGGAGCCCAGGGAAGGCTATGTACGGCCTCCGCTCAAGTTCATGTGCAGGAATCCCCCGATCACGGTGGAAGTCGACCACCCCGTCTACAGCAAAATCGATATGGAGACGGTGGGGCTACTTCTGGAGACTTGGGACACGCTCAATGTCTATTGTGAGATTTTCAAGCTCGACTCTTTTACGTTTGATGATTTTGTCGAGGCCATGTTGGTGGCTTCCAGCAGCACTCAGGTTCAGCTTTTTGATGAGATACACTGTGCAGTGCTCAAAATCCTCGTTGATTCTGAGCGCGATGGTGGCAAAGTACGAATCACCTTACCGGAGATAGAAGAGGAGGATAGTGACGAGGATGAAGAAGATGAAGAAGAAGAAGGAGCTGAGGAGGATAGCGAAGAAGAGAGTGCTGAACCAGAGGAAATTCCCGTGGCCAGGGCAACGCGCAGCAGTCTGGCAAAGCTTGAAGCAGAGAGGCTGGCAGCCGAGGCCGCAGCCGCCGAAGAGGAGAGCCTCAGGGTCGAGCTTGAAACCAAGAATCGCGCGGAAGAGCTGCTCAAAGAGTTTGACTGGATCGAGCACCTAAGGCAACGAGATTTCCAAAACGGGGGTTGGCAGAGGATCATGGTCGGTCTGCTGCACCAGCTCTCCAAAAACGAACGTCAGCAAAAGGCATGCGAGGAGCTGCTGCAACAGCTAGTGCCCGCCGACATGATTCCCACCCCAGAGAATGTGCGGCAGCGATATGCCGAACTGGACATCAACTATCGCGTCAAGGCCCTGCAGATTATCTGTATGCTGACAATGGAGACGAAGGCCGTGCGGGGCTACATGGAGGACTGCAGCGAGACGATGACCAAGTATCGCAAGGACAAGATTGAATGGCAGCGACAGCGAAAGCAAGCGTAAGTTTTTTTTTTTCCTTTTCATTCTACCACTCTACATCCAAACTGATTCCCATGGCACCCGTGTCTGCTAAAATTGGACGCCACTGACGATATGCCCCCCACAGAACGGAAGAGCTCCGGCAGCTCAATGAACAGCGCAAGCTGTTGATGCCCGAGAATGAGCCGTCAGAAGAGACGACCAATGGCACTCCTGTCAAGGAAGAGATAGACGTCAAGATGACAGACGTCGATGAGTCCGTCATGAGCAAGGACGAGGAAGCTGAAGACAGTCAAGACGAAGGTTCCAGGAAGAAGCGTCGTAGTCGGGTGGCTGTGGACAAGAAGAAGAAGCACGAGGAAGAAGAAAAGCTGAAAAAGGCCAAGGAGAAGGCCCTAAAAGAGGCCAGGCCGCAGCAGTCGAAGCAATACATCAAGCTCCTCAAGGAGATTCAAAAGAAGGAAGAAATCATCAAAAAGTGCGAGGAAGAAGTCGCCATCATCGACAACGATCTGCGGGAAGCCGACTGCCCGCGAACCCGAGTCCTAGGAAAGGACAGGTTCTGGAATCGATACTACTGGTTTGAACGGAATGGAATGCCATACGCCGGACTTCCCGACAGCTCCACGGCGCATGCAGGATACGCCAACGGGTGCGTCTGGGTGCAGGGTCCGGATGACTTGGAACGGGAAGGATACATTGAGCTGCCGACAGATCTTCAGGATGAGTACAAGGCCAAGTTCAACATGACGGTTCCCGAGCGGAAGGCGTTGGAAGAAGGCGGTAGCAGCGTCTTCACAGCCAGACAATGGGGCTACATCTCGGAACCCGAGGATCTGGACCGGCTCATCAAGTGGCTCGATCCCCGAGGCTTCAACGAGTTGAAGCTCCGGAAGGAATTGGTGGCCTATCGGGACAGGATAGCTACGCACATGGAAAACCGAAAGAAATATCTTGCTGGCGGCGACGTGGAAGATGAGGATGGCGAGAAGAAAGAGGAGCCGAAGCGGACGAGCTCGAGGATCCGAGAGAAGACGCCCGAACAACGTGATTACCGCTGCCTGCAGTGGGAGAACACAATGGCCCTAGAAGAGCTGGGGCACTTGCACGGCGATCCGCCACCTCCGCCACGGTCCAGAAAGCAGACCAAGAAGCGGGAGGCCATGGCAGAGGCGGCACCGAGGCCGGCCACGAAGCCGCGGCGCAAGTGACGGAAAGTCAAAGGGAAGTGCATCGAAATGACTGGTTACAATGAACATGTCTGTTAGAACTAGACCGGAGCTGGGAGACCTACATTTAAGGAATGGCTTCTCCCGGTTTGACATTGTGATTTTACTCTTTTGTTTTATCTATGTGTTTGCATGTCGCTCGCGGGTTGTGGGGAGATTTATACAACCGGCTCAGCAGGCGTTGGCTACAAGGAGGGAGCTCTGCAGAGGAGCGGGTGCATTCAACGATTGGAGGAGGGCAAGAGCTGTATTTAGAGGCATGGGATAGCGTACCGCTTGTATGGATATCGAATAGATTTTTGTGTTCTATTGGTTATATATGGCTGCAAAACCGAAGATGTCAGCTGCTTCTATGCCTATGGGTGGTCGAATTGTTACAGAACCGATGCTCGTGACTGAATCCCAGTACGTCTCTAATTATATCTAACATGCACACAGTTGTTTGTTGCAAATGCATGTAATAACGTG
Source organism: Trichoderma orchidacearum (assembly GCA_023653515.1). Taxonomy (NCBI): domain Eukaryota; kingdom Fungi; phylum Ascomycota; class Sordariomycetes; order Hypocreales; family Hypocreaceae; genus Trichoderma; species Trichoderma orchidacearum. The sequence goes on from JAAOZV010000010.1 coordinate 1,192,227, forward strand.
CTAGTACTATGTGATGCAGTCCGTCCTTGACCATGGGCCAGCCGTGGTTGCATCGTGACTTTTTGGACGCTCCTATAACTGTGGGGAAGTATTCCCCATAGCCCCGAGACCCCATGCGTGCCGTAGTGGGGCAGGGAAACTAACCATATAAGTCAGTATGAACACAAAGTCAATCAAATCGGGTAACGTGCCAGAGTGGTTAATGGGTAGCACTCGAAGTATTACGCTTTGTAGCTATGCTATGGCTTCGGCCGCAGAGGTTCGAGTCCTCTCGTTATCGATCTTTTTGGGCTTTTTTTAGGATTCATTCTGGGCGGGATTTACGCTTTGGTGTTGTGTAGAGTGTTATTTCTTATTCTTTATTTTTTTTTTGTCAAATGTTGAGAATGGATCTGGTCGCTACGTAGTATGAAGTTGATTAGATGATGTATGTCTTGGAAATTCGACAGCGCCGTCATACTGTCACCACTTCGGTTTATAGTGCAGTCACTAGCAGCTTGCCCATGTATATAGATATATGAATTAAATTACGTGATTAGTGGAGGTATCATGATGAAAAAACACGCACTTCAACTGCATCTCCCCGGCTGTCTCACGGAGACGGCTCAGCGCTGGCGTCAATCTCCTTGACCTTCTCAACGCTCTTGCGGTACCCCTCCTCCTTCTGCAGCAGCTCGACGTACTCGAGCACGCGCGGGTACTCCTTCTTCCAGGAGCCGCCCTCCCACTGGCCCATGGCGTCGAAGCGCTCCTTGGCGGCGAAGAGCGGGAAGCTGAGGATGATGTCGGCGGCGGTCAGGCGGTCGCAGCAGATGTAGCGGCCGCCCGAGGTGCGCAGCTGCTGGTCGAGGAACTGGACGTGGCGGTGGATGTTGGGGAAGATGAAGCTGGAGAAGATGCGGTTGGCCACGGCGGAGGTGATGGGCCGGATGAAAAAGGGGACGGGGGGCTCCTTGAGCTCTGCCACAGGTTAGCTAGGCATTGAAAGATTTGATTTTCAAGGAGAGCAAACGCACTGCCCACGACCAGGCTGAGCAGCAGGTTGGGCATGAGGCTGCCCTCGCTGTAGTGCAAAAAGTACTGGTTCCGCAGCCAGGCCTCGGTCTCGCCGCCGACCTTGCCCTCCATCCCGGGCTTCCACCGCGGCGGCACCAGGTCGTTGCCTTGGGTGAAGTGCTCGCACAGGTACTGCGCCATGTGGCCGCTCTCCGCGAGCACGATGGGCTCCTGCGCGCCCTCGCCCTCGCTGGCCGGCGTGATGACCAGCACGGGAGACTTGCCCAGCGGGTGGACCTGTTCTAGCTCGGGGGGCGCGAGCATCGTCTCCTTGTTGCGGTAGTAGATTTTGAGGTCATAGTCGATCTTGAGCTCCTCGAGCAGCCAGAGGAGGCTCTGTGAGCGGGACTGGTTGAGCCTGGATTTTTTTTTGAAAATTATGCGTGAGCTTATTTTGTTGAAAATTAAAGAGATGATGGCCTCGGGCCGCGGTTTAAGGTTATGACGTACCAGTGAAGAGTGACCTTTGGTGCTTGCGCCGCAGCCATGGTGAAACTGACAAGTAATTGATGAAGATGATGAATTATCGAAATGATGCTCTTCGACTTGAATTCATCAAAAATAAACGTCGACCCATCATGCTTCTTATATCAACCATCCGCAGGGGTCCCCTCCCCAATTCATCCACGTCATGAACAAGAAGCTCGATGCCTCCCCTGGCTTTTTTTCCTTCTGATCGGAGGAAATTTCCCAAAAAGCGCCACAAAAAATCGGGGGGTCCGCACTCGTCCGAAAAATAACACAAGTCGTACAGAGTAGGCATTTGTCAAAGAGGAAAGCTTAATGCTGGGGAATCCGGGCCGGCATGATACAAGAGGCCGAATGGTGGGTTTCTTTCTTTTTTTGTACCTCGGAAGACGGTATGAGGCTGTTTTATCATGAGATTGGTCCACATGGCAGGATTTGGTATCCTATTCTTTTCTCTTTTCTTTTTTTCTTTTTCTTTTTCAGGTTTTCTTTTGGTGAGAGAATATTTAGAGTAAGTGACTTGTGATTTGTCATCTTGAGCTGAGGTTTCTTCCTGTAGGATTTGATGAGCAGGATGACTGCAGCAAGGGCACCTTGCTAGGGTTCGTGAGTGCTGTTGGACCTGTATTTTCGGGCTAGACTATACAGACCAAGCCTTTGGGGAGTACAGAATAGATGAAAAAAGGCTGTAATTGTAGTCACTGCCTTACACGGCATTGCTCATAGTGGCGTCGCTCAAGGCGATGCCGCGGCTCGTGGTACTTCCGGCTTGTACTTACCGAGCTGCCGGTACTTTTACATGCTCATACGGGCCATCTCCAAGCCGTAGCTCGACTATTCCATTGCAACCCATGTCTAAGTGAGCTTACTAGTGGTATTTTCACTACAAACGCTTGGCCCCCTGTGAAATTATACGAAACGTGCCTTTAGAATAATTCAGACACGGTGCTTCGAAATTGGCTCTTATCCTCCCTCCGTAGCAGGCTATAAGGTAGATAAGGTAGATACCTTGCCGAGGTGACAGAAAGTACCCAGATTTTCACGTCCGCTCATTGGTCACTCACCTCGGTCAAGCCACATCCCACCTTAAATGTGCCGCCACTGCATTCTAGCAAATCTCAAGCCCGAAAACCTGTCCCGAATACCATCCGCTCTCAACCCCCCCCCCCCCCCCCGATTACCGGGCCATTGAGCTCAGCGCCATGCACGCATCACGAACCATCTGTTCAAGATGCGCCTCGCGAATCCGCTCCGCACAGGCCCGACGCCTCGGCGGCGCAGCGCCGTTTGCCTCTCTGAGCGACGCTGCGGGTCCCTCGAATGCAACAGCTACGGCTGCTGCCCATGAACGAACCGGACGAGAGCCCTATGCGCATGGTCATGGTGCGCCAAAGAGAGGCCACGGGAGACCTTTCCAAGGCACCTCTGGCTTCGGCAACAAGAAGCCGCTCAGACGTGCCGAGGATTCAGCAATTGCCCTATTCAAGGACGTCGTCAGCCCGGAGACCAGCACGGCGAAGGGGGCGCCGTCGTCGTCGTCGCAGTTCTCCCCCTTGGGCGAATTGGAGATTGCGGCCAAGATCAAGGAACTTTCGGTCAAAAAGATGACCGCACCTGAAAAGCTGCGGATATTCCAGGAGAACATCTGGCCGCACCTCAAAGAGTTTCACGGCCTCATGCCCAAACCCTTGTTCCTGTCTTCGACCCAGTTCCTGGAGACCATCTGTGACGAGATTGCCAAGCATGGCTACACTGTCTGCGGTGCCGTCGAACTGTCTCGGCTTTGTAGCAACCTGGGCAAGTTCGACCTCGACATCAGAAACCAGCTCGTGCTCAACACCTGCCACGCCCTCCTCTCCACCCAGCACAAAGCGGATGCCCGCAAAAAACTCGTCGTGGAGGAGCTCACCGGTCTGTGGCAGCATATCTCCCAGCTGCGACGCATAAGCCAGGGATACCAACCGTTAAAGTTTGCCCTGCCCTCGGTTCAGGATGTCCAGCAGGACATTGCCGAAGGCCAGGCGACGGCGACCAATACTCGTATTCACCCCACGACGAGGGCCTTGGCTGCCCTGTTCCTGCAGTTTGGACCTGAGCAAGCCCGCGACATCATGCCGGCACTTTTGGCTACTGTCGCTGTGCTCTCAGACCCAAGATTTGTCAGGCCTGGGTCGCGTACGCCCTTGGAACCTCTGTTGAATCTAGTAGCTGTAGCTCTCAGTAAAGAAGCCGTCACTGAGGCTTACATCTCTGAAGTCTTTGATGACCGGGTTCGATTTCCTTCCGAAAAGCTCTCCATAGTTCGGGACTATGTCCTCCAGCAATGGCCGCGGGCGACAGAGATGTTGAGCAAACGGGACGCGGCCTGGGGCTCGGATTCAGGCTCTTCACCCATCTTTTCCGCACTCCACCGGCAGCTTCGAGCGGCATACATCTCCCGCGACACCCACTCCGTGTACTTCATCTGGCAAGATTTCAAGACCCGGTTAGAAAAGCAACCGGATCTTGCAGTCGAGCTGCGCAACAATGCCGAATTCCTGGATTTCTGGCTGTTTGTCTGGTGCGCCTTTCGGCGCTCAGAGTATGTGCAAGAGACGTTTGACTTGATGCAGCGGCTACGGATACACCCTACCGTCAGGACGTACACCGGCATGATGCATGGATGGAAGATATGCAAGGACATTGGCCGGATCGAGGCGCTCTGGCGGAAGCTGGTAAGCTCCGGTGTGAAGCTCGACTCCGTCATCTGGACGGAACGCATCTCCAGTCTCGTCGAGGCGGGCAAGCCCCAGGCCGGCATCGAGGCCCTGGCGGAGATGCTGGCCCTATGGAAGACGGCTGTGCAGAAGGGCGCCCCCCATACGGCCGTCCGGCCAACCATTGAGGCTGTCAACGCCGCGGTCAAGGGCCTCATCCAAATCGACCGCAAGGCGGCCTTTGAAGTGCTCGAGTGGGCCGGCCGCGAGCAGATTCAGCCCAACATCCGGACCTACAACATCCTCCTCCACCAGAGCTTCCGGGACGAGGCCCTCGATGAGGTGCAGAACCTCCTGAAATCCATGTCCCAGCACAACATAGAGCCTGATTCGGCCACATTCACCATCATCCTGGAAGAAGTCCTCGGCAGAACAGGCAGCGTCTCGGCCGCCGACCAAGTGGAGGCGGTTCAGCTCGTGCTGGCGGACATCAAGGCCGCGGGGCTGCAACCCAACCCAGAGACGTACGGCAAGATGCTCTACGCCGTGTCGTCGCTGGCCAACGGCACCGACGAGGCCGTCAGTGCGGTGCTGACGCAGATGCGCAAGGAGGGCTTGAAGGTGACGCCGCACATGGTGACGATCCTGATCGAGCGGGTGCTCCGCCGGGGCGGCGAGCAGGCCAGCATGCAGACCATCGACTCGCTGCTGCTCGAGCACGGCTTCACGCACGTCGGCCAGGGCGACCAGACGCTGTGGGAGCGCGTCATGAGCGCCTGCGCCATCACGGGCAACATCGACCGCGCCATGACCATCTTCGACGACCTGGCCAGGGCGGGCCGCCCCGTCACCTCGCTCGTCTGCCTGACGGACCTGCTGTGGGCGCTGCTGGGCGCCGAGAAGCGCGACGACGCGCGCCGCGTCGTCGACGTGGTGCTGGAGCACAAGACGAAGGGTCTGGGCGACGAGGAGGAGCACGAGGACGGCAGGTACTGGCGCCATCATTTCTGGTTCTTGGCCGACGAGAGGAAGCTGCTCGAGGGGAGGGAGATTCCAGAGGTGCTGAAGACGATTTTGCGAGGGGCGAGCTGAGTACATGTAGTAAAACTTGTCATTATAGCAACGTGTTATAGACTAGCAAAGCTCTATGCTACTCCAATTCATCAGGAAACTTGGTATCATTAAATATAGCTAGCATCTTCATCATCTCATCTAATTCATTCACGTTCACGACGTATCCATCGCTTCCTCCTCACCTCCTCCCAGCATCGCCACCACCTTCTCCAGCCCTTCCACCTCCCCTTTACTCAACCCCCTCCGCTCCCCCTGCCACTCCCCATCGCGCACCTCGCCCTCTGGGCCGAGCTCCAGCCCGGCCACCGTCTCGAGATACTTTCTCGACGAGGACTCGATGTACTCTGCGCGTTCGCGCCGCCAGGACGAACTCCTTGTGCCTGTTGTAGATGATGATGATGCGTCTGTGGGCAGCGAAAGCTCCGGAATCAGTTTCCGCAATGAGCTTGATAGTGCGCGCAGGGCCTGCAGCTGCGAGAGTGTGAATTCCGTAGTCGTAGTAATGGGCTGCTCGCCGCCGCTTTCTTCCAGCCCGCCTCTATCGCGCAGAAAGACAAACGGACTCGTTGTCGACGCCGGATGGCCATTCTGCTCTGCTTCCGCTTCGCCGGCGGGCGTCCGTTCTTTCGGTTCCGTCTTGGTCGTCGTGGCGTCGGCGTCCACGCCGAGCAGCGACTTGAGCTTGCGCAAGAGGGCGTCGTTGCGCGCCTTTTCCGCCTCGAGCACGGCGTTGAGCTTCTGGCTTGCCTGAAGCCGTCTGCGCAGCGCGGTGACGGACTCGTGCGTCGGCTTATCCTGCTGCTGCTGCGCCGCCGCCGGATCGCCGTCGGCAGCAACGGCAGCAGAAAAGTCCAGGCCGTGGTAGTGCGACAGCCGCATGTACGGCTGGTCTTGGGGCTTGACGGTCAGGATGTTCTGCATGACGTACAGCTCGAAGATGTCAAAGTTTTTGTCGATGGAGGCATTGAGCAGCGTTTCGAGCTGGTGCGTGCCGTTTTCGATCTCAAGCTTGGCGGCCTCTTCGGGCGGCAGGTCAGCGGAGGACGACGATGATGATGATGCTTTGTGAGGCTGTTTGGAGGAGAAGCCGAGCTTCTTGGGCGGGATGGAGAGGAGGAGGCGTTCGACGGAGTCGAGGGCGCGGTCGGCGAGGACGTTGACGGTGTTGATGATGTCGTCGAGGAGGGACTATGCATTGCTGGGGGTCAGCTTATACGGGATGTATATCCGATGGAGTGTGTAAGGCATACGACGGGGGGATAGCTAAAGTGCTCGGTTAGGAGCTCGTAGTCGGAGCTGCTGGCCGCCATGGTGGGGGATTGATGATGGACAACGGCCGATTTCTTGACGAGGCTGCGACGCGACAAGGCGCGTGTCGGCTCTGCGGTGCTGAGACAGCTGCCAGCAAGATCGTATGCCGACTTGATAAAGAAATAGGGTCCAATTGAAGAATGTTAGAGAATGCACAGCTCCGTATAGCAAAAGCAGCTGTCCGTCAAGCACTCAAATTGCACATCACCACCTTTGAATTGCAAGTTTGTAAATAATGGCCGTCCCTCCCAAGGACCATGGCCCCATATTTCCGTTCCAACTGAGGGGCCCACAGTACGTACCTGGCCAGCCACTCCCCAGCCTTACCGCCCCCCAGCGTTACATGGCCTAGGGTACCACCCAAGGTACCTTAGGCAGTACAAAGGCAGAGGTACCGCCGTATCCGGCAAACGTCAAGCCCCCCCCCCACTCTTTCAGCTCCCCGTACCTTCTTATGTACCTCCGTCTTATCAATCTTTCCTTTGTAGCGGTGGCTTTACCTTTTGTCGATCATCTATCCCCATTACACCCTCTCCACACAGCATTTCTTTTTTGCCCATTTTCTCGGGCCGGACGGACCGCATAAAAGGCATCGATTCTTGATATATCATCCACTGAGAAAGAGAGAGCCAGCCGTCGCCATGTCGAAATACGCCGAAATGGCCAAGGGCAAATTGTCCGAGGGCCGCGAAAAGGCCTCTGGACTGAAAGGCAAGGCCAAAGGCAAAGTAGTAAGTTGCTACACTGCATCCTAAAGTATTCAACTATTTTGCGAAACACAAGACTCATCCAATTCATGTAGACAGGCTTCATACCCGGCCGGGGAAACAAAGAAGAAGCAGCCCCTACCCACGTCGCGCCCCCATTGAGCTCCCTCCGCGATCCCAACTCCTTCGCTCCTCCGCCCAGGCGCACCGGCTCCGGCCTTGCGCCTCCTCCGCCGCTGCCGCCTACCACGGCCAAACGATCCGTCGACATGGCTGCGTCGAAATATACAGATCCTCATGCGTCGCCTAGAAATACAACCTCGTACCAGGACGACGTAGAAGGAGAAGATGCGCAGCCAGCGTCATCAAGAGGATACAGAATGAACACGACGGGCCTATCGACAGATCATCTCCCGCCGCCGCCAGTGAGGAGAGACACTGCAGGTAGTCGGAGTCCGCCCTCGTACGAATCGGTTGTTGGCAGCAACGTCAAGCCCTCCGCGCCGAGTCTTCCCCCGAGGTTGCCGCCGCGGTCCGGTCCCGGAACGCCGGATCGAACCGCCAGTCCGCTCTCGACGCTCGGAATCAGCTCCAGCGACTTGAATCAAGGCGCTGTCAGGAGACTAGGCGCAGCCGGAGTCTCGGTGCCTGCGTTGGGCATTGGATCATCATCATCAGCTTCTCCTCCTGCCGCCGAACAAGTCCCTCCCCCGCACCCTCCCCGGCCGGCCAACACCACTCCACCGTCACAGCTGAACGAGCTTCAGAATCGCTTCGCTAGGCTAGGAACTACAAACACCGGCTCTTCTACTGGGAATTCGAGCCCTACGAGCGAGGGCACTACATGGGCCCAGAAGCAAGCTGCCATCAAGTCGGCCGCAACACCACCACCCGCCTCACCACAGCTCTCCGGTCTGGCAGCAAAGAAGAAGCCACCGCCGCCGCCTCCCAAGAAGAAGCCCACACTGCCCGGTGCTGCATCGGGCCCTCCTCCTCTACAGCCTCGTCATGCACCTGCTCCGACCCACGGGGATGCGCCGCCACCTATCCCCTTGTCGACTCGTCCCAGCTTTTGATTGAGTCCTCTTTTATGTCACCTTTGGAAGAATGGAAATGGACTGGTTGTATAATGCAAGTTAAAAAAGCATCGTATCTAGTTGCATATTGCGCGTTTCCTTAAAAAGAATCATCTGGCGTTGGAAAATTGCAAGGAATCAAGTCAACAAGTCTTGGCGTATCACTTTCAGGTAGAATAAAGCATCAAAAACATTGTTTTAGATCAGCAACTTTTTTTATTTCCTTGTTTGAATTGTCTCCGCTTGTTTCTCCAGCTATGAGGCTTTTGAGGGATATATGCCATGCGCCGAGTAAAACGCAAATATGTGACTCGTTACTTTCTCCATTTCCTTCCTCACTCGTCCCCTTCCTACCCTTTCCAACTTTTTTTTGCTTCAGTGAAAATCATGACCCTCACAAACTGGAGAGCCCAAGCTCCGGACCGCGAAAACCGCTTAGACCTTCATCTCGGTGAGACCGTGCTTCCAGACGGTGACATAGGGGGTGACACCATCCTCACGGTAGTTGAGGAGAACGACCCTGGAAATTGGCAAGTCAGATTCTGCATGGAGGAGACGGTAAGAGTCACAAGATAGGGACCATCGGTTTCACTTACATGCCGTCGGGGTTCATGGACTCGCCGGTGTAGAACTCAAAGTCCTTGAAGTTGGGCAGCAGCTTGTCCTTGACGAAGCTCTGGGCACCCTTCTCGAAAGCAGAGATGGTCTCGGGAGAGGCGTTCTTCTCCTGGAGGGCAGCCTTGACAGCCTTCATGTAGCCTGGAGGGTGGGAATATGGTTAGCAAATAGAGGCGATGAGGACTGAGATTAAAAAAGAAGAAGAAAACATACCCTTGAGGTAGGCGAGGTAGCTCTTCTTGTCGAAGCTAGTGGACTGGAGACGGAAGGAGTGGATGATGTTGTTGACCTTGACCTCCTGGTCCTCGACGCCCTCGTCGGCCTCCTCAGCGGAAGCGTTGGCACCGGTGTCTAGATTCATGTTAGTTTTTTTTTTGGATTCAATGTTTGCGAGGCGCAAGCTTGGCAAGTTTGTTTTGCCCCTTGCGCCGTCTAGGTTGCCATTGTCTCTTTTTCATCTCTACACCTCGGCAGACATTGCGAAGAAGAAGACAAGGCAGCCTCGGGGGTGGGTTCTCGTTACGCACCGACTTGGACAGCGCCCTCAGTGATCATGGCACAGTCGGCCTCGTAGACGATGCCGTCGACCTCCTTGAGGTCATACGAGTCGGAGATGATCTCGTCGTCGGTGAGGATGTCCTACACGAAATTTGCGGGGTTAGAAAATCATCTCTCTTTCTGCAATGGCGGGGCAAAGCCGCTGGGAAAAAAAAAACAAGAAAAGACAAGAAATCTGCATCTTCAGTGTTACGAACCTTGTAAATAATCATGGCTGCGGCTGTGAAATATCACACAAAAAAAGTCTTAAAGAGAGAAGTAACTGGAGAAAGGAGGAAAAAAAAAAAGTATAAGCGGGAGGTGGAGGAGGAAGAGAGAAGAGAGGCACAGCCTTTTAGTTTTTAGCGATGGGATTAAAAAAATCAAGGCGGCAATGGAAAATAAGGTGGCGGATTGGTTGGATTTTTTTTCTTGGTGGGGAGGTACTTTTTTTTTCCTTTCTTTGCTGGGAGAAAACAAGCACCAAACAGAGGGGCGTATCGTTACACGCTTGCCCCGCATTGGAAAGAAAAAAAAAATTGAACTGCCCGTAGTAGCATTTAGGTAGGCAGTAGATCCGTATGGGGGGCCATTTTGGGGTTAGTGTCGGCCATCTGCTGAGAACGATGAAATAAAGTAGATTGATACTCCTGAAGGTATCTACTACTGTAGGTACTATGGGCAATAGAACAGTTCGATTCCTCTCTCTCCCCTAGGTCTGTCATCCTCGTTGACAGCAAGCAAACATGTCCATATAGCAACAATAAACCAGGATGCTACAGTCATATTCTCCCACTACCGAACTGTCACAATTCTATGCCATCGATTTCCTACAATCGGTGTCTTATATGCTGGCTTCTCCTTGTGGTGCTTCACTCCTCCATTTCTCGTTGCGACCTCTTCCGTCCTGCCACGCGAGTTACCTTGACCTTTTTAGTCTGCTCTCCAATTTCATTCTTCCCAACCTTTGGCTTGGTGTCGTGCTCGTCCTCCTCATCCTTCTGCTCCTTCTGCTTCTTCTTGGGTGGCTCAGCGTCGTCACCGGCTACGGCCTCGGTTCGTTTCTCCGTCAGCATAAATTCGGTGAGTCTTGCCACGTCCATCTGGACCCTGTCCAGCTGGTTCATCGTCTGGAGCTGGTTTGCCGCCTGTTGTCTTTGGCTCTCTTCTTGCCAGTCAAAGAATCCCCTGACCATGCTCATCTTGTCTCGCAGCGGCTCTCGGAGGGCTGGGTTGGGTATGACGGCAATCATGCCCTCAATGTCGCAAAGCGCGGCGTAGGCGGCAGCAGGAGTCATCTGGACGGGCTGAGCCGGCTCGACATATCGTTCAGTCCATTGGAATAGCTCCAGGTGGTCTCGGGCTTGCCCGAGCCAAGAGAGCAGTACGTGGTTCTGTGATTGTCTCGCCCACACGCTTAGAGTATTCTTGGCCTCTGGGGTTAGGACCTTGACCTTTTTGTCCGTCAATATTTGCATGATATCGTTCCGGAGCTCCCTGCTCCCACCGTCGCTCCTCAGCCGATCCAAGCGGGGCTGCAGAGCCGTCATGACATCAATTTGAGAAACTTGTTTGTGCATCTCTCGCACAAGAGTAGGGGATTGGTCTGACCCCTCAAGACTATCTCGGGGCAGCTGTTGGGTCGCATGCTGGATGGGCGGCTGAGCAGCACGTGGAAAATGCTCTTCGCTGGGCATGCTGATCTCTTCGCGCTGCTCAATCATCGGTGCTCGTGTTCGGTGAACCAAAAGAGGCAAGTCCTCTCGTTTGGTTGGCTGGCTAGCCGTGTTTTGCAAACCGGCCATGGTCGCCAGATTCCACGGCTTATTCAGGGTTAGAATCTCCTGGCGGCAGGTCTCATAACAATGAATGACCGTCGGGGCCATGTTGATACAGTCAAAGTCTCCTAGGAAGCAAGACACCTTGTCGTCGGCGGCCAACTTGCCATGTAGAATCACACGCTGCATCGCAATAGCCGGCATGAGAATAGTAGCCTTGAAGCAGTGAAGCAAGCCCGTATGTTTGATGAGCCGCTCCATCTTCTCCATCTTGGAAAGGAGGGGTGCTAAGCCGTTCCAACTATCCCAGCTGACGGCTTTGAGGACTCCTGTTGACTCACATGCCGACACGCACGCCGCGTAGCAAGACCGGTGTTGCTCAGCATCCGATCCCACGAGGGAAAATAAGATGCGCATCATTGCTTCACAGAACTCCTTCTTCGTCTTGCGGCTCGCGCCAGGGGAACTGAGGTCCTTGAGCCTCGCAATCAAGCCGTCAATCTGCCCTTGAGCTTCGCGCGTCACTTGGGGTGGCACGATATTCCAAGGTAGCTGCGTAGATGATCGAAGCATGATGGGCAAGCGAACCTTGTCGTTTTGTATGGATTTCAAGAGCGGGGGGGAAAAGAGGATTAAGAAAAGAAGAAGAAGGAAAAATCCCTGGCTTTCAAAGGCAGATTAAGATAACCTACCTGCGGTCGAAAGCCGGCAGCTGTTGGAGCCGTTGCCAGGTGAATGTTCTGATTATGCATATTTGACAGCTGCCAGAGCTCCTCCCAGCAAGGGGTTATGGTGATGTTCAAAATGATTTCGTACGCAAGGTAAATGAATCCAGTAAGAAGAGTGTAATTCATTTGGGGCATGAGTTAGGAGAAGCCTGTCTATGCCTGGGAGGTGCATCCATCGTCTGGGCGGGCATCTTAAGGTGGTTCCATCACCACTATATAAGAAGCCAGCTACGTTCGACAAGCTGCGCGTAGCTATATTTTGCTTGATAGATTGCAATTGATCGATTTTTTGGACGTTCTCTTCATTGCTTTTGCCAAATCACAAGCTGATCGCACATGTCAAGGTCTGTGTTAGTGAGCAATGGAGGACCCCGTTTTTACGAAGCATACCGAGGAGCTCCGAACGCAGCGTCAGTGCAAGGGTACATGTATCTTTTTCAGGATATACCGAGAATGGTACTTGTACCTCGCATGCAATTGGTTGACTCATTGATGTTGATGCTCGACAGGCGATTCGGGCGATTCAAGCGCTATATTCGCTGTTACTGCTCTTCAATGTACGTTACCTACAAGTGCTGGTACACGCAAGAAGCCTCAAGGTAACAGACAAGGTACCCGATTGCACGAATGCAACAAATGTACAAAGTTGCCGGCCCAAATGACTGCCGGCTCACTGCACCAAGTATAATCCAGCTACCTGCTCTACTACCTCATATCCTGGAAATTCCAATTCCATCCCGAGTCGTGACGAGTGGTCTGATCGTGGATCCCAACACGCGACACCGGAAGACGATGAAGCGAAGGAAAATAACTGGCCAAAGGGGGGGGGGGCAAACCGCTGCTTCTTTCGGACAAGGTATTCGGTACCTTGGAGGGGGATAAACCCGGCGGTCGGAGACTCGGAGATGGGCAGCCGGCCGCCGCGCTTCACGCTCATCGAAAGGTTCCGAGTACCTGCCCGGTACCTGCGTGCTCTCTTTTTTTTTTTTTCGCCTTCGGCGTTCCCACCGCCTTGAAACTTTGCTTCTCACCCTTGAAAGAGAGTTCAGGTACTTAATTGCAAAACCGCCGTAATCCTTTCCTCCTTCATTGTCACCCTCACCTTACGAGTCCGCTCCTTTTTTCCAATCACATCGCACCACCAACCAAGAGGGAGTCGCTTTAATTGTTTTTTTAACCCCTCGTCAGCTCTTTGCATTCGGTTTCCATTGTTTCTTTTGTTCTTTGCTCGTCTCCTGCCTTGACGACAGGTGCTCATTTCTACTTCGCCCCTCCACTGCTGGGCACGATACGCCCGATAACGCGCCATCCGACTGTCGCCGAGATTTCAAATTCACGCTCCCGCCAGTTCAACGCCGTTCTTTGCACTGCTGCATGGTACGACAATCGCCGCCTTCGCATCATGTCCAACATCTCCGCCGAGGCCTCCATGGCCAACTATAGCCTCTACGATACGTCGCTTCCGCCGTTGCCGGCCTACACGCTCGAGCCCAAGCCCGACTTCCTGCCATGGATATCCGACCTCTGGCTGTCGCTGGTCCTCCCCGTCGTCGTCTACTGGGCGACTTCTCTCTTCTTCCACTGCATCGACATGCTTGATCTCTTCCCTCAATTCCGCCTCCACACTCCCGAGGAAATCACCAAGCGGAACCACGCGACCCGCTACGAGGTCGCGCGCGATGTCATTATCCAGCAGATCATTCAGGTCACCACCGGCTATGCTCTTGCAATGACGGAGCCGGCAGAGATGGTCGGCAAGGCAGACTACGATATTGCCGTCTGGGCGACCCGTATCCGGCTTGCCCAGCGCGCTCTTCCCGGGCTGCTGGGACTGGTTGGGCTCAACGCGACCGCCATCTCCAAGAGCATGTCAGCTTCCCACCCGCTTCTCGCCGGTGCATTGGCTGGCGGTTACTACCCCTTCCCCGCGGCCGGTTCAAGCAACGCGACGCCTGCCTTTGCTGCCTGGGAGCTGGCCGTTGCCAAAGCCATCTACCACGTCTTCATTCCTGCTGTGCAATACTTTGTTGCCGTCTTCATCCTCGACACTTGGCAATACTTCCTTCACCGGCTGATGCACGTCAACCGCTGGATGTACAGTAAGTTGAAAACCGTTCGCGTCCTCGACCCTATGTTCTGTGATAGCTGACTTCGTTTCTCTTTCAGCAACCTTTCACTCCCGACACCACCGTCTGTATGTCCCCTATGCCTACGGCGCTCTCTACAACCATCCCTTGGAAGGCTTCCTCCTTGATACTCTCGGTGCCGGTATCGGATTCAAGGTGACGGGCATGTCTTTGCTCCAGGGCACCTGCTTCTTTGTCTTCTCGACCATCAAGACCATTGACGACCACTGCGGCTACGCCTTTCCCTGGGATCCTCTTCAGCTCATCACGAGCAACAATGCCGCCTACCACGACATCCATCACCAGACCTGGGGCATCAAGGCCAACTTTTCGCAGCCCTTCTTCACCTTTTGGGATCAGCTTCTGGGAACCAAGTACACCGGAAGCCGAACAGACCGCCTGGCCGACAGGAAGCGAACCGAAAAGGCCCAGTGAGGGGCACTTGAATCGACATCGCTCACTGGCCTTTTTTTTATTTTTTTTTTTTCTTTTTCCCCTTTCTCTCTTTCTTCTTCGGCATTCTTGTTTGAATGCATAGGTTCATTTTCTTTTACTTTTTTTTATCTTTACATATTAATGGAGAAAATATGACGATACGCTGTTTGGATGACGGCGGGAACACCGGCCATGGCTCAACTAATACTCTAATGTCTTATCAGTCTCTTTCCTGCGCTTTACATGGCCAAGCCAAGGTCGGGGAGAGGAACTTTCGAATGCATATATTTACCACAGCTTGAAGGAGTTTTGTTCATCGTCACGGGACGAGAGAATGCTACGAGGAGGCGACGTGGCAGTACTACGTGTGAGGGGATGCAGATTTCGCTTCGTCAACGGCCTTTTGTATTATATATAGCTTGATGATTGGAGTTTGAGGATGCGTGGGATGAGATGGTCGTCTGCTGCTCTTGGTGGTAATGAGGAATATGTTGCTTGAGAGACGAGCGAAATAATCAAAGATTGGCATATGACTTGCTGCCATTGTCCATTTTAAACATGCCGATTGAACAGCTATGAAACTCAGGTAATTTGGACTACTACTACAGTGTAAGGTATGAAACGGTGACTTTCACGAGATTTCGCTCCGAGTATCAAATGCCTTCATTCTTTACGATTGACATGTTAGTCTAATGCGAGATATATTCCTCAGAAAGGGCCATTATGTATGTCATTTCAGATGGCATCGACGATGAAGTTACCCTGGAGTGATATCGTTGTTTGGGTGATGCCTTGTACAAGTTGATTGATTCAATCATCACAGCTTGGTATACAATCTCATTTCAATAGAACACAATAGAACTCTCTTGCTTATATTAAATTACTCTATAGCAAGAATTATTGTGAAATGAGCGGGCAGTTGGGTGCATTGCAATAGCATTTTTGGTGATAATGCATGTTGTCCGTAATAGTCCCACGAAGAAACAAGATCCTCATCATCAGATTGCTCACATAGCACAACGAATGATTCCAAATACTCCCCCTTCTCACCTCTACAACATGTCACCGCAGTCAGGCCTACCAATAGCCACCACACCCTTGTGCTGCCAGCGACACGTGTAAGTCTATGGGATATCCCGAAGCACCTCGACAAGCAGGACATCCCTGACGCAGCACGGCACAAACCTCTCCTGCGGGGATCAAAAAAGCCAAGATCACGGCCGCGCTCTCCAGTCTCGTCGCACAAACATGTTTAGTAGGCTTGTGGTACTTGTCGATCCCACTCCGAATGCTCCCGCTTTGTGGGACGAGAAGCCCATGATGCCGGAGGATGACGACGGATAAAGGAGGAGCTTCGTTCACAGTTCCCATTATTCGTTTGAGCTAAAATAGCGTGGGGAAGCCAAAGAGTTTTCATTTCATCTTAATAGAGTTGGGAGTATCAGGCATGTCAGGGGCGGGATGGAAAAGGTCATCGTGCGCCCGCACTGCGTCTGCTTATACTCCTTCTTTGCAAAGTCCCATGTCTCGGAGACGAGCCCCCCCATATGATCGATCAACATACCCGGGTCTGTCAGATCCCTGCTGTTAGGCCGTTTCATTCAAGGCACCCACAGCGGGATTGTGAGCCCGACGCTCTGGGAGGGCGATCCAAAATGCTGCGGGCGCCCGGCAGTGGCCGGTGGATGAGTAAAAGACGCGGGATCGGTTGATTACACGGTGTCTTGGTGGAGGGGATCCGGGGTAATTGTCAGACCGGGAGGTTTTGCGAGTGCGGCACAAGTGTTTTATCGACGACGGTTTGAATGCCGTGCTTATTGGTCATGAATCAGGAATATAGAGTCTGTATTAGGCATAAGGTACAAGGTTTCACATGGGATGAAAAGAGCAGGTCATCCGGAGCTGTATCCACAGACAACGGTCAACACAGGAAGAAGCAATCATGTGAAGAGATCTGTCGATGCAGCGTCGCATTCTCATGTGAAATACGGAGGAACGGATTTGATAACAGAAATGAACAAGGGACGGAAGATGGGTTTGATCTTCGAAACGGGCATCCAAGGCTGCATTTCAGCTACGTTGGAGCTGCATTCTATGCCGGATCAGCCACCGCCGGGTAATGAAGGAGAGGTGCTAATGAATTTTCTGAACCAATAGAATATGCTCGGAGCATTCTTTTGGCTGCCGATATGAAGATGAAAGAAAACGGGTTGAGTAGATGCAGATGCCGTGGCGGCTGATGATTGGCAGTGGTGCTCTACGCAGCGACATTGAGCGCCTAAAGCCTCTTGACGCGCCTAACCATCCCGTGTCCTAAGTCTACATGTAAGTAAGCCATTCTACTGGCAGAGTCGGAGATGAGGCCCGCTCATACTTGGGCGTGCTAATGTCGAGTTGTCGCCAATCGTTCTGCAAAGCGTCTGGCATGAGGCTTAGTAAGCAGCGTCTCGGACGGCTAGACCAATGACGGCCCTGATCGTTTCCCGTTCCGGCAAGTTTCCGCAAGGAACCATTTCTCTGCTCCGTACTGGCAGGAGTATATGAACTTGTTTGACAGGGTGGTAATTCAAATCATGACACTCTCGTAGTAGTAGTATATCCAAGATACAGATATTACGGTAATTTATTTTAACCTACCGAGTACATACTGTCAAACCCTAAATCCAACTGGCAGGCCGGTCGGCGGATGCGGGCGCGGACAGATTGTTGCTGCCGGATTAGGCAAAAAAAGGGGGCTCCTGCGGCCGTGCCAGGAAACCGGTTGTTTTTCTTTTTGTTTTCGGGATGGCGGGCTACTGCACTGCTTTGGCGATCTGGGAGCGTCGAGCTGTCAGCAGCCGTGGGCCTAATGCAGTGTCATGTCCATCATCGTCATGTGCGTTCGACGGGCTGTGCTACGTGGGACGAAGAAGGGCACAGCATTCGTCGTCGTCGTGTAGTACGCGGAGTACGGAGTAAGACGGGGGAGTTTGTTACCAAGCCACGTCGATTGCTATCGATGGAGCACAAGCTATGGAGTGCCATGTGTCTGCATACGATACGCTGTATACGCTTCCTCCTGGGATATCGTATTATTACTGACAAGTTCTCGCTTCTTCTTCATTGGGCAGTATACGGACGGCATGTACGGAAAAGGGACAGCCGACTCGATGAAATACCAGTAATGCCCTTAGCCTGGCCATCTATTCCACGTGGGAAAAAAAAAGGCACAAGGCTCGATGCGTGCTGGCATGCGCTGACCAAGCCGGTGCTGTGCAGGGGATTCGGCATGCAGGCGCTGGAAACGAGGTTAGTTCGATGCGTAGCCTGAGGGCTGAGACGGCGAGCACCCCCTGGTAGGTGGCCGCGGCCAGCCCTTTTTACAGTCTAACACCGCGTGGCCGTAGCATGTTGGGGGCTGGTGTTTTTTTTTTTCCTTTTTGCTGTTCTGGTTGTTCACTTGGAGTGCCGTTGGCTTGGCCATGGGGCCTTGTATTAGGAGAGTTTATACGTAGATGCAGTAAATGCCGTGCAAGGTACCTCCATGCTATCCCAAGACATCATAGACAAAGACTACTAGTACCTAAGTAGTAGTACATGTCGAAGTACACTGAGCCGAGTACGAGGGCAGAAAGCCAAATCCGACAGGCAATCACCATGCCCTCGCAGAAAACAGCAGGCGGTCTCGCTAAACGCCCTCGGCGGCCTCGGGTCCCCAAAAAACCCAAAGTAGGCGAGCGATCCGAATATCACCCTCTTTCTCTCCACCCTTCTCTCCACCCCCAGGGGGAGGGAAAGCTACCGCAGTCCAAAAGCGCCAAACGAGAGACAATTCAGCGCCCCCCCCCCCAGTGCGGTGCCTTTTCAGTGTCTTACCGGTATTCCGCTTGCGCACCTAAAGTAACGAACTTGCAACTTTGCATCTGCCCAGCTCGCGGACTAACTCAGACTAGGGCTTTTGGGCCAGGCTAGCCGCTTGATGTCATGTCCCTTCAATGTTCGAAAATCCGATGCGTCTCCCTGCGTGACAAGTTCAAGAAAAATCTGGGGGGCTTCCAGCGCAGCCGGACGCATCTGCTGCGCTCTCGACTCCGAGGAATCGCCTTCTAGACGCCTGGCGCTGTGTCGTCATGTCTCAGACACGCAGTAGAAGCACGCTTTCGCATGAGCCCGGCTCCACCCATGGAAGTTGCAGATGCTGCTAAATCCCAAGTCCATTGGACGGGGTTGCGGGATGGACGGCGTACTGGCAGAGAATTGCTGCAGCCAGCGGCCATCTGCTTGTCCTGATTGGCGCCGCCCATTCTCCAGCAGGGACCCCGTCCCAATCTCTGCCGTCACCCAACGCATGCACATCCCGTCCAAAATCACCCAATCAGCCTCGTGCCGTGCCTGCGTGCGTCAGAAACTCGCCCCCCCCTGTCTGGACCCTTGCCCGACGGGCTTCCTTTGGGATCCGGCATAGGCGGCTGCTGGGCTCGCTGTCCTGCCCGTCGACCCGGCTGAGCTGAACTGATCTGAGCTTCATCATCGCCACGAACCTCTCTCCCTCTTTGAAGAAATCTTGGGGCGGCTGACAGTTCCAGACTGTCGGACCGGCAGTCTCTCTCTCCCCTTTTGACCTTTGCTTCCTGATTGGTACAATTGTGGTCCTCTTCCGATCGACGCTGAACTTTCAGCAATAGCTCAATGGCTAGCTGAACCTTTTAGCGTCAAATCAATCAATTCATTCTTCTCCATCCCGCCAACAAATCTTATTAGCGCCAGGTACTCCGTGCCTAGCTACGGTAGCTACTTGCCTAGCCGCCTCTCCGGCCTTTCGCAGTGACCCTGGCAACATCCCGAGTCTTTTTTGTCGGGTTCTACTAGAGCGCCACTACAGGATTGTGGACAGCCCTCATCTGCCTATCCGTCATATCACTCTCTAGCTGAAAGCTTACGTCGTGGGCCAGTCTTCTCTGCGGCCGTTCATCACACCTCAAGAACCATCTTTGCACCGTTGTCATCACCCTTTTTCGCTTGAACGTCAAAATTCCCGTCCCGATTAATATACCAGCTCCAGCTTCTCCAGTCGTCCACAACCTAACCCTGCTCGTCGCGGCTTTTTTCCCAAACGCTCGTCTTGGCCTTGCTACCCGCCCCCCCCCCCCCCCAAGAGTCGCGGAAAGCTGGATTGGATTCTTTTTTAATCATACTAAGCGCCCGTCGCTTTTGTTTCTCTCCCTATTTATCATTTCGTACCTACCATCGCTTACCTGCGAAGCTGCCGCTACCAAAGGCCCTCCAATAACACTCCGATACTACCCAACATCCTCCAGCCGTCCAGGAACCGATTGCCACTACTCTTTTCGGTCCCCCGGCTCATTGGCGGGCGCTTGCAGCACATCGACATTGGCCAATCGCGGCGCCCAGGCCTCTTTTTGTTTCGGCGCCTCTTCAAACATGCCCTCGGGCCCGCCGTGTTTCATCCGCCAAAGCCCTCTCTGTCTCTAATTCAACCTTACGCTTTAGCAATACTACCCAGCCGTCCATCACAGCAGCAATAGGCCATCTATAGGCATCTCGTTCCTGCATTTGCCAAGTCGATCGGCTTGCTGATCCCCGGTGGTGTTGGCGCGAGACAGTCCAAAATAGCCGCCGGCTACGAGACCGAATTTTGATTACCAGGGGATTTGTTTCTTGTGTTTTTGTTTCGAAGACTGATAAAGCTTTTCTATATCGTCTACTCCATCGCTTCTTCTTGCCCCTTCTATATAATGGATCCATCAACGACTCTCGTTACATTTATGTTGTAAGTGCGCCGCGGCATCTTCCTTCCTTTCTCCATATATCTCCTTGGTTTTGATTTCTTTGCTCCCTTCGTTTTCAAATCCTGTCTCTCCTGCTTTTTGAGCTTCTTTTCTCGTTCGCTGGCCGAGCCCTTTCCATTCTACTTTTCGTTTGTTGCTCCATAATTTAATTCGTGGACGACGTGCATTGAAATCTGATTTCACTTGCTGCTGGGCCCCCTCGGCTCGTACTTTTGCTCTCCTCCCTCTGATGCCCAACCGGCCAGTCCGTCCGGTCTAAGCTGTGGCCTTTCAAGGCACGGCACGGAGCATTACACCCTGGATATCTTTCTCACCCGGCTTTCGCGCCCATCAGCGTGGTTGTCAGCCCGCTGTTGCACACCCCCCCCCCCTTGCATCTGTCTTGCCAACCCTTCGGTATGCGCCCCCATCACGAGTTGGACCACAGCTCTTTTTGTTCGGGCCTCCTGGGCCTGCTTCACTCTACTCTCCCCCTGATCCCCGGAGCCCTTCTGGGACCATAGTTGATCACGCCATGGTCCGGGCACCACCCCTCGCCTCATCTTGCCCGTCTCCATACGCCATCCCCCTTCCATCAGCCCTATGCCTCTGAGGCCGATAAGCAGCACCGGCCAGACGGGATCATGAAGGAATAAGAATCATGACTTCCGGTTTGTACTAGCTCGCTGCCAGCTTCCACACGGCACACGCATCCCACCCCGCCCCTCCCAACCCGATATTTTTAATCAACTGCTAGTCTCTTACACCGGACTTGAGCTGACGCCCTAATCTCACAGTCAGACGGAGCCCTCTGTCCAGTCCGTGCGCCTCATTGGCTCTTGGGACAACTTTGCCATGTGCTATAGCATGGAGCGGGACACTCGACGTGGTCAAGGCCAGTGGAGAGGATGCTTCTCCTTTCAGAACATTGTATGCGATGATGAGAACCCACACCTTCACAAGCGGAATGGGGGCCTCAAGATGGGTCACACCTACTACTACTATGTAAGTGCTTTTTCTTCCATGATATGTCACTAGTGCCTCTTCTTCCGCCTCATCGCCTTGACCCCAATAGTCGGTTTAAGTTGAGACACAACACTCGTGTCCTATATATCAATCTATTGGCCCATCCATCTATTCCTTTTTTCCAACTTGCCTCTCCATTTCCTCAATCTAACCTTCTTATCCTATAGTACGAAGTGGACGGCTCGACTGAGACTTTTGACGCAGCCATGCCTTACACCACGGCTTGCCCATATATGCCCGGTCAAACAGTCAACACTCTAGACATTCCCATTGAACGCACATTACGCTTCCGCAGTGCATCCATGAACTCCGTCCATTCAGAAAACTTTAGGACAATGGATCCTGCCACCAAATTCATGAAGCCGCTCCCGCCTACGCCCCTGGTGTCAGCCAAGGCCCATCCTCGAGCCCAAACAACGGCTTCCATCTTGCGTCCCTCCTCTTCCTCTTCTCGTTCGCTCTCGCCTACCCCGTCATGGAAGAGGTTCTTCTCTCGCAAGTCGCAGAGCGTTGATTCCCAACGTCAGCCGCCCGCCCAGCCGGAGCAAAGGGAGGAGAGTTACTTTACCGTATACGATAATGTCATCACCGTCGCCGGGGAACGGCCCCGTACTGGTCGCCACACATCGACGCCTAGCGATGGCTCCCGGTCAAGGGATATTTCCCCACGCTCTCTGCGTCGCATCCTACGCGAAGGCACCCCGGCACCCCGGCGGCGTCCTAGCCACCCCACTCAGCTGCCTCCCTTGACGATCCCAGAAGATGTCATCGAAGAAGACGAGGACGACGACAACTTTGCCGCTTCTGCTGTATCAGAAAGCATGCCGTTTTCTACTGTTCTATCACCGCCTCCGTTTCAGCGCACGTCATCATCCGATTCTATCCCTCAGGATCCTGCAGCAGCCAATCCTACTTTGCTCGCACCCAGACCTCACACCTCGGTTCAGCTGCCTGCGCAGGGAAAGTCCGCCTGCCGTGCCGATCAGAGCCAACCGCTGTCTGCCGTAACAGGTGAAGCCCACTCGACACCTCGCTGGCCCACCTCGACTAAGGAGAGGATACTCTCGAGTTCGACCCCAGAGGATGAGCCCATGAGTTTCTATGACGATGAGGATGACGACGACGACTTCCTGTCAAGCAACGACGACGACGCTCACTTTCCTCCCATCCCCATCTCCAAGTCGCGGCTACATTCTTTCAAAGGCTATAGCTTGCCGCGCCACGTTGAAGAGACCAAAGACACATTTGCCTCCGACCCGACCTTCACAACGCCCATCTCGCCAAAGTTGATGCCCAGTGCATCCAATCTTTTGGGCACACATGTTGAGGCTGGTCTGGATGATTTCGTCAGCGAACTTGGCTGGATCGTGGAAGCCATTGGCAACACCGACAGTCATTAATTGGTATTCATCTCTGGGCTGTTTCACGATGCCACCAATCATCATTTTTTTTTTTAACTTTTCTTCCTTGCATGCCTGCGTCATTACATTGCTTCCCTACGGTCAAACAGATTGTCAAGGGAACAAAACTTTTTTCCTATATAAACCATCTACCGGTACCCTCTATTGCTTGCCAAGCAGGTGGATCATTACATATTTTTTTTTGGATATTTTTTTGTGTCTAATTTGCATCTTGGCGTTTGGGAGCATGCTGTGCATATATTAGGTCATAGGATCTCGGGTTGAAACACCACGAAGTCCTGGTTTCGTTTGTTCTATATATCTCATTTTTTTTCTCAGATGTTGGATACAATGGGGGATTAGGAAGGGTTAAGCATCAAGCTTTATCTATTTACTGGCGTTTCCATCTTAGCGGTCTATCTGGGAAGCAAAATGGGAGACTACAAGTGTCACTATACGGGACATGGGCTATATGGGGGTTTTATCATGTGGACAAGATTTTGGCCAGGATTTCATGCCGCTATGCCGTCAAGCAATGGGGTCTTGACGAGAATTAGCTCTTGGATAGAGCAATGTGCTGATGCAGAATGAATATGATCTGATTGAAGCCATGATCTGAGTGTCTGATTTGATATAAAGTGATGTATCAAGTATGAGATTACTGTATACTCTTTATCTTCAACATGCATGTTGAAAAATACAAGGATTGAGAAAGCAACAAACATGTAAAAGAGTGATTTATGTCGTGTGTGACAAGGATAATGCTACCACATTACATTACGTAGTAAATATGCTCCCTAACAAAGGCAACTTTAAGGACCCCTTTTCTAATTTTTTTCAAGTTAAAATTTCATCATTTTATGTGGCATCTATCCTAGTGGAGATTATAACCAATGTGCGTCTACAGCAGCACTATGAAGCCGTTGTATGCACCCCTTGCTCTGTAGGAGTCCTTTGCGGCTCCTTCGCAGGTTCATTCCTCGGCTGAAACTGCGGCTGAGGCTGGGATGCTTGTAATTGTGATTGTGTTTGCGGTTGCGGTTGTTGAGTAGGAGGAGGAGGAGGAGGAGGAGGAGGAGCAGGTGCTGACGCCGGAGCTGACGCTGACGGCTGAGCAGGCTTTGGCGTTGGTGGTATAGGGGGTGATTGCTGGGGAGGCACTTGCGGTGATGGTGCGGTTGGCGCTCGTTGCTGCTGAGGATGTGGATGTGGGTGTGGATGTGGATGGTGAGAAATTGGGGGCGGCTGATGCGGAGGCGGCGGTTGTTGTTGTTGAGGTCTCTGTGATGATGATGCTGGTGGTTGTTGTGCTTGCAATGCGTGTGGTGGTAGAGGTGGTCTCTGTGCCATCTGCTGGTGCTGGTGATGCTGTGCGTGTTGCTGGTGATGCTGTGCGTGTTGCTGCATTTGCGGAGCTTTGTGAGCTGCTGCGACTACAGCCGCCGGTGGTGCTTGATGCTGCTGCTGCTGCACCGGCAAGGGTTGAGGCTGCGGCTGCGGTTGTGGCTGCGGCGGAGCGGCCCTTATCTGAGCTAGCCTTTCCTTCTCTCTCTCCTCGGGGGTCTTGGAGGGAGCATTTGGGTCGAGGAAGCGTGCAGGGACGCCGCGGGCGGCCATCTGGTCGCTGCCCACCCACGCGTTGAGGATCTTGCTCCAACGAAGTTCTCCGCGGCTGAGACGCTGAAGCTCTCGATAGGCAGCCACGTTGTGGTAAGGCAATCCAGTCTTGGGATCACGGTAACGAGCTGGCAGGTTTGTGATGACACAAATTGGGCTAGGCGCAGGTTCTACCAAACAAAGAGAAATCGTCAATAAGGAGATCTTTGAAAAATATGGGCCATCTGCAGGCTAACGTACTGGAGAGCTTGTTCATCTTGCGGCCAAAGAGAATTTGGGTCTGTATGCCTTTGTCTTTGATGGCATTTTCGTCGAAGTTCTGGAATATGATGGCATTTCGAGTCGTGGTTTCAGGGGCTTCAGTTGGAGCCGGGACAGGTTGGGAGGGTGGTTCTGAAGGGTTAGGGCTTGCCGATTTGCTCACCGGCGCGGATTCGGGCATGATAAGTCGCAAGACGGTATGTCGAAGAACAGGTTCATTAGAGACGGGGACAGAACTAGTGGCTTGATTGGAAGCTTGGATCTGGTCCGAGGGTGCCGGTGTCGTTTGGGGCAGAGATGCGTTTGGGGGTGCAAGGACATTGGACTTGGGCGCTGGATTGATGCGATAGTCCATGCTCATGGCCGGCGGGGGAGCAAGGATCGGAGGCGCAAGCACGCCGGACGGCTTGCCGCTGTCTTTCGCTGGCGGACTGCCGATGCCGTGTGGCGCTGCCAACGGAGATGTCTGACGCGGTGGCCCGGGCAGTGAGGCGGATACGGGAGCAGCCAGACCACAGGGGGGTGGAGGTGGTGGTGGCGGTTGCTGCAGGGGAGGCGTGGCCAGCACTGGCTGGCTTGAGTGGGCATCTTCAGCTGGCTTCGTGATAGGCGTAGTACTAGGGGGAGGAACAGCATCCGACGAAGTCGCAGTGTTACCGGTGTTGGAGGGGGAGGAAGTGGCGGCAGCAGTAGTAGTAGAATGGGGAGGATGGTCAGAAAGTTGCGATAATGTGGTTGGAGACGACTTCGAGGGTATATTTTCTGGTGCTCTCTCCTCGTTGGCCTCCTGCTTGAGAAGAGGAGGTGTATCTGCTGGTTTGCTTTCACCTGTCGCTGGTATTTGTTCTTCCTTTGATGGTGCCTCGGCGGTGTTTGGCTTAGGTAGTGTGGTAGCAGCGTTAACCTCATCACTAGCCGCCGCCTTGAGCGACGCATCATTCGGCTGAGGAACCTGTTGGGGAATCTTCTCCTTGTCTTCTGTTTTTGTTGTCGGGTTGGTGGCATCGTCCTTCCCAGCTTCGGCATCTTTGGCCTTTTCTTTGGTGGCCTTGTCTACCCTCTTCCTCTTCGGCTTTTCTTCCTCGATCACAACCCGCCGTGCCTCGCCGAGACCAGTCCAGAATGTAATCACCGGACCCTTGAGCGTCCTTTGGTTGAGAGCTGCCAATTTGGCCCTCCTCTCCTCCTCTCTCTGCTTCTCGGCCACCTCCCAGCGGTTTAAGCTCTTGCTGTTGCGCTTCTCCACAATGGCCGCTTCGCGCAACCGATCCTCTTGTGTCATGGGAGGTTTCTTGAGCGCCTCCATCTTAGCAGCCTTCTTCTGCATCTGCTCCAACTGTTTCAATCGCCGTTGCTCGCGCTCAATCATCTGCTGGTGGAGTTGCTCTTTCGACATGCGGGTGGTCTGTCGGGACGAGGCTCGCGTGGGCAAATCGGCCGGTGAGGGTAGCCAAGACGCGCGCTCGGATTTCTTCTTCGGACGAGGTGCGGGAGCCGGCGTTGACGTGTCTGATGCTGCCGGATTGATACGAACTTTCTTCCTAAACTTGGCGGGAATGGCTTCTTGAGCTTTTCGTTTCCGCTGAGCAGCGCGCCGCTCGCGAGCCTGTCGCTCGAGCTCTTTTTCACCCTCCAAATCGTCACCAGCCGCATTGTTCTCGTCCTCGTCGTCGGAAGACGAATCCATCTGGACGTCGGAGGCGTCGTCCCCAGCATCTGAAAAGCCTTGGTCATCCTCGTCTTCGGCAAACAAGAGTTCGAGATCGGAGTCGGGCTCTTCGTTCGCCAGCATCGACTTCATGCGATTGCCGGCAGTGGACCGGCGCGACCGTGAGGTGGCGAGCCATTCCACGGCCTCTGCCTCCGATTTTGAACCTTGCTGCGCTTCGGACTCGCTATCGCTCTCGGAGCTGTCCGAGTCGCTGAGAGGAGGAGGAGCCGACAGCTGCGACTCGTCCTTTTCGGACAGCCTTGGTTCGGAATCCACCGTGGACATTTTTGCGCCGAGAAAAAAAAGAAAAAAAAAAAAAAGAAAAAGAAAGGATCCTGGCGCGGGTTCTATCGCTTGGGAGCACAGCACCAAAAAGCGCTAATTGTAAGCACCTACATCGGGAGGCGTGTTTGTCGAAACAAAGGACAGGTGGGAGGCTTTGCGGATGGAGGGGGAAGAAAGACGCGTTGGAGGTTGGGGCCGCAAAAAATCCAATCCGCTGACATCACCCAGCAGCCAGTTTTGAGTAGCGACAAAAGTCCAGTTAACTTCGGGTACAAAGTAGCCAGGCGCTACAGTGAGGTACCCTCAATCTTCTCATACAATAATCTGCAACTACTAGAGCTACTACGCCTTTCTTACCGTCGCAACATGTAAAATTGTCAATGAATGGACACACAAGGAACAGAGGAATCAGCCGCGTATTAGAAACATGTATATGTATATACACCTAGGATGCTACTCGTGAAATCATAATCGCTACCAATGTTATGTGCTGGCTTGAAGCAGAAACCCTTTCAGCTAATCTTCGCAAGTAGTCTATAAAGAAAATCCCCAACGCCATAACCAATCAAAAAATAAAAATGTCAATCTTGATTCTTTGCCATTTACATCTCGTCTGATGAAAACGCGTCGCTTGATCCATCCCACTGCTTGCAAATGCCTAGCCAATTTCTCTGAACGCAGCTGGGTGTATTCTTCGGCGCGTCGCTGGCTAAAGAGGTTGGTAGGGTGGTCGGAGCTGCCGTGATGGGCGGCGCAGTGAGGCCAGCAGAGGCCTGTAAGGTCGTTGATGTCACCGCGTCGTTGCAACCCCAAAATCTGCCGGGAGTCTCGCAGGTCGAGCTGGCGGCGACGGTGGTCGTGTATGTTGTCGAAGTAGCCTCATCGTTGCAGCCCCAGAATCTCCCTGGAGTCTCACAAGTCGTCGTGGCAGAAGTTATGGTGGATGTCGTGGTCGAGGCATCCGTCGTCTTGTCTTTGCACCCAAACCAGCCAGGCGTCTTGCACGTCGAAGTGGTGGTCGTGGTTGGGGGCGCTGTGGGAGTGCCTGTGGCCGTCGTCGGGTCCAAGCATCCCCACCAGCCTGGTGTTTGGCATGTCGATGTGCGTGTCCGCGTCCGGGAGGTAGTAGTGGGCACGGCAGATGTAGTTGTCTCAGTACCATTGCTCTCATACATCTTCCAGGGGGCGCAGTCGCGACACTCCGGAGTGGTAGCGCATTTGGGAACATCGTCGTACTTGAGAATGACGTCTTGAATGACCGATCGGATCTTGTGGGTGCCAATCCCCACTCGCCATCCTTTATCGGCGACAACGTCGTAGACGCATTCATAGCCGGTGTGACAGGACGACTCCATTGCATAGCCAGCGAAAGAGCATGTGGCGGTGGCCCCGTTGCATGTGCCGATATATACCGGATCAGCAGTGTGGCCGAAGTGGTATGTCCCGGTGTAAGCTCGCGTCTGCGGTGTGTTGGGGTCTGCTCCAGGGGGAACGGGCAGGCCTATTCGAGAAGCAGCGAGTGCTTCGGGCACAGCTTCGAACGTCACGGCAGGCAGGCCATACGTCAAGGCCAGCAAAGAGGACACAGCACCTCCTAGCGAGTGGCCGGACACCCAAATGTTGGAGTCCGGGTACTGCTCCGTGACGTTGGAGTACAGCTCGCGAGCCGCAGCGTAGTAGCGGTTCTCGTCATAAAGGGCCTGTCTCACGCATGTATTGTTGCAGGCATAGGTACCGGTAGCGCAGTCGCAGACCTGATGCCACGTCCATTGTCCTTGCTGGGCGCAGCAGCAGCTGAAGAACAAGTTGTCATTAACCTTGTCGTTCGTCGTTGTGCCATCGCCATCAAAGACGGCGGGCGATGTCCCCTTCAGGCCAATGACGACCGTAGAGTTGGTCTCATCAGCCCAGATATGCCCACGCAGACCGTCGCTCTCCCAACCAAAGTCGAGACTTCGATTGAAAGGAGCGCCGACGTCAAGCCAATCAGCCTGCCCTTCTCTTTCGACGTAAGCATCGGCAGCTATGTAGGCCATGCTTAATACAGTGTTCTTGTCGGTGATGTCGGGAGATGAAACGTCGTCCATCGTCCATGCAGAAGCGTCCAGGGCAGCCGCAAAGCCCTGCTTCCGAGACTCTGCGACTATGGGGTCGACTACGGACGGACGTCTGTCGGCCAACCGCTCGATCGTCATGGAACGACTTTTGGCCTTGAGCTGCGGCACGGTATGCTCGTCGTACCCATCGTCCGCGGCGAGGAAGACTCGAGACTGATCGGGCACAATATCTAGCTTCCTGTGAAGCGTCGGATGCTTGTGAGTGCCATGATGATAGATGTGTCGGAGTGTAAATGTATGTTCAGCCGGCTGCGGAGGGTTGGGATGCGAAGGGAGGAAAGGCCCTGGGCCAGCAGGAAGTAATACATGCTGATCGAGACCAACATCACCGCCGATTACCGTTGCTGTACCCGGAGAGATGGCGAGGACCGATGCTAGGAGCAGTGCTGCGGTGACCCTGCCCGCAGGCCGACACCTGGATCTAGACGACACCATAGGGCGAGTATGGTAATGGTTTCGTGATGGGCTATACCATCCAAAGGGAAAAAGGAATCATGAAGAGATTTTGACAATCCTTGGTAGAAGAGAGTCAGGATGAAGATGAGGATGGAAAACGAAGGATGCGAGGATAGGGAGCGCTCGTCAGGTGATGTTGTCATGGAGTATCATTGTGTTGGCATCACACGCGCGTTCAGATGACTGACGTTATCTCGGGGAAGTTACAGGCGGTCGCCCCCCGAGATGCACTGTGTGTGTACTGTTGCGTTGAAGATTGTCAACAAGCGTGATTAGCTCAGGGATGCAAAAAGGTACACTCTGGTGAACTCTTAAGCTAAAAGATACTTCGTAAAAAGGTGAGATCTATCGCATCTTGTTAGTGGCGATTGCCATCCCTGTTCTCTCCGTGGGGGATGCCCAACGATTCAACCCACGAAATAGCGGAGCCTCCCCCGTGCTGGGCGCCGCTGAGCCACTGAAACAACCACTGGAACCGGCCACTGTGCTGGATTGGCCCAGCGCACCACCTGAATGCAGCGCTTTCACCGGCATTTGGATTTCTTCCAGGCCCGACCCTGGAACCCCATCTCATGCACTTAGCCCGCTCTTCTCATACGGGGGGGAACCTTTCAAAACGACCCGTATCAGACAGCCTTGCAACATCAGATGGCGTCGCTATCCCGCCCTCTGACCATTGTCGGTCTAGTTCTCCTTGCGCATGGGTATGGCTTCTCTCACTGGCTTCTCATAAAGTGAGCATGTAGCCGTCACATGCTTGAATACTGACTTGATGCCAGGTGTTACTCTGCCTACGAGCACACAGTCCTCTCAGCAGCCACGGTTCAGCATCCCACACCACATTCTGCCGCTGCTCTACCGGTGGACATTTATATCGAGACCGTAGTAGCAACCTTTTTGGTCTGCCTGGGGCTCGTCCTGGGCTCGTCGAAGCCAAGACCAATCGAGTGGAACGTCTGGGCTGGCAAGATTGAACGTGAGGGTGAAGGAGAGGATAAGGATTCACCTGGCAACCCGTTCAAGGCCTTGGAATCTCGCAATGGGTTTATTAATATCCGGGCTCTTCACGACGACTTTGTGAAGAGCCAGAAGCTGGGCAAATAGTGGTAATATAATGATAATACCAAAAAATGGATGACGGAAGCAAGTTGAGATGAATAGCTATCTGATTTAAACTCATGACCCCAGCATTCCTGATCTCATTGCCTGTCATTCTTCTTGTAGCCTCAAATGTAAAAGTTCATAAGAAGTGACTACTCTGGTGTGTGACTGTACCATCTCAACATTACTCTCATCTTGCCCTCACACTGCCATTGTTTACTTCGAGTTACTTCTAGACATCGTCGCTCTGCTTAATCAGCAACCAGCCATTAGAAAAGTCAGTACGTACTCTCAAACTTCGTTTGCATGCGCCCCACTCGTTCCACATATCCAAAGCCCTTGTGGCTGAGGCACTCAAGGCTAGTGTGGCGCACCGCAAGTGGCGCGTCTCTGCGCGCTGCATCGTCGCGCCGGAGCTCAATTTTAATCTAAGAAGTAGCCTCATCTTGCCTGGAGCCGCGCACAGCTTGCCTAGACTTGGGAAGCCTTCTCTTTTGGGAGCATTAGTTATTTTCTCTTTTTTTTTTTTTTTGCATCGCTCTTAGCAGGCAAGATGACTGCAATGTAAGTTTTTCAACAGCTTCTTTTCTTCCTCATTCTTTATCTTCTGGCCTCTCCTCTGGCTTTACGCAAAGTGGAAACAAGCACCATGTTCCGCCGGCTCATGCCCATTAAACCTACCACACATCTCGACGAACATCCATATGCTGACTATGACTCCCCTCTGAAATAGTGAGAGCTTCGATAATATCTACCTTGACCTCTCTAAGGAGAGCGGCAAGTGCAGGTTCGCAGAGACCGGTTTCGGGTGGAAGCCCGCCGGCGGCGGTGACACCTTCACCCTCGATCACAGCAACATTGGTAGCGCCCAATGGAGCCGAGCCGCCAGAGGCTACGAGATCCGGATCCTGCAGCGCAACTCCGGCATCATCCAGCTCGACGGATTCCAGCAGGAGGACTACGACCGCCTGAGCAAGATCTTCAAGAACTGGTACAGCACCGTGCTGGAGAATAAAGAGCATGCGCTGCGAGGCTGGAACTGGGGCAAGGCCGAGTTTTCCAAGGCCGAGCTCGTCTTCAACGTTCAGAACCGTCCAGCCTTTGAACTTCCCTACTCTGAGATTGGCAACACAAACTTGGCCGGTCGAAACGAAGTGGCCGTGGAGTTGGCCCTGCCCCTCAATGCCAACGACACGGGGACGAACGGCCAACTGGGTGGCGCTCGCGGAAAGGGCAAGAAGGCTGGTGCGGGCAGGGACCAGCTCGTCGAGATGCGGTTCTACATTCCCGGTGTGACAACAAAGAAGGAGACGGAGGGCGAGGACGCCGGCAGCGACGCCGGCGAAGATGAGGAGAAGAACGCCGCCACGCTCTTCTACGAGACGCTCATCGAAAAGGCAGAGATTGGCGAGACGGCCGGTGATACTATCGCCACCTTTCTCGATGTTCTGCATCTTACTCCCAGGTACGTAAAAACTGGCTTCCATTCCGCACCTCAGGTAGCAACAGCCTTCTAACATGTGAGTGAAACAGAGGTCGTTTCGACATCGACATGTACGAAGCGTCCTTCCGACTCCGCGGCAAGACGTACGACTACAAGATTCAGTACGAGGCTATCAAGAAGTTTATGGTCCTTCCCAAGCCTGACGACATGCACTGCCTACTGTGTATCGGCCTGGATCCCCCCCTGCGCCAGGGTCAGACGAGGTACCCCTTCGTCGTCATGCAGTTTAAGAAGGACGAGGAAGTCACCATCGATCTGAACCTGGACGAGGCAGAGCTCGAGACCAAGTACAAGGACAAGCTGGAGCCTCATTATGAGGAACCACTGCACCACGTCGTTGCCAAAATCTTCCGAGGACTCGGCAACAAGAAGATATCCTCCCCCGCAAAGGATTTCCTCACGTACGTTTTCTCCCCTTCTGACGCCATCCGTCACTCCCTATGCAATATAGCTAACCGTTATGTCTTTGTTTTTCTTTCTTTGATACAGTCACCGCAACCAGTACGGCATCAAGTGCTCCATCAAAGCCAGCGAAGGGTTTCTGTACTGCTTAGAAAAGGCGTTCATGTTCGTCCCGAAGCCAGCGACGTACATCGCCTACGAGCAGACACAGTCCGTCACCTTCTCGCGCGTCAGCGGCGCCGTCTCCGCCCTGTCCACCTTCGACATCACCGTCGTCATGAAGAACGGCGCCGGGTCATCGCAGTTCAGCAACATTAATCGTGAGGATCTAAAGGCCCTCGAGACCTTCTTCAAGCTCAAGGGCCTGCGCGTCAAGAACGAGATCGACGAGGACGCCAATCTCCTCGCCGCCGCCCTGCGCGAAGAGGCCATGGACGAGTCCGACGACGAGGTCGTCGTCGCCAAGGCCGACCGCGGCTCCGCCGACGAAGACGAGGAGAGCGTCGATGAGGATTTCCAGGCTGACAGCGAGAGCGACGTCGCCGAAGAGTACGACAGCAACCACGAGAGCTCCGGCTCCGGCAGCGCCGAGAGCGACGTCGACGATGACGACGAAGATGACGACATGGATGAAGATGATGAGGAAGAGGAAGACGAGCGGCCAAAGAAGAAGTCCAAGAAATGATTGTCTAATGCAACATGGACGGGGGCTTCTTCCACCTTTTCATAAATATTCTTGAACCAGTCAGACGGCGAAAAAAAGAGGGAAAAAAGAAAAAGAAAAAGAAAAAGAGACAAAAAAAACTTGACCAAAGGGATGGCGTTTTGGAGGCGTGTGGTTAATAGGGAACCTGATGCTTTTTCGACTCGAGCTTTCAACGCGGTTGGTTGGTTGGTTGGTTGGTTGGCAACCCCCTTTTTATCTACCTTACCTAACAATACATGATAGTATGTATGTAGTTTACCAAGTGATGATGATGTTTAATACTTGCGATTCCTTTTATTACTCGTCTCCTTATACCATAATGTTTTAACACGTTATAGCTGCCTGCTCGTGCATACCAAAGAGAGTCATGGACATTTCGGTTAACAAATACGACAAAAAGTACCACGTCAACAAGTAAAGATCCAAGCTAGTCGTTTTTTATGTTTCTCATTTTTTTTTAATAATGCAAAAACACTCTATACAAAAACAGTACACTGCAATACAGACAAGGAAATATACACACAGTTTTGTGCCCTGACCTATTCAAGCTCACGTATGATAATTACCCCCCTCAGTACCAAGTACAACGGACTTTATAACCATCAAATTCCAGTGGTGACCCGAATTCCAAAAAAGTCAAACAAAGCAAACCAAGATGAGACGCAAACAAGCCAATATGGGAAATGGGGTAAAAAAAAAAAGGAGAAAGAAAAACAGAAAAAAAAAACACCTTCTAGTCCAGTTCATAATCCCGTCGCATTCGTCATAAAAATCCCCCAAAACCTATACCCGAATTTCCATACCATCCCTTCACGATAAAAGAAAAAAAAAAGAAGACCAGACCAAGTCATCTGTGTTTGTGTTGCCCGCTTTTTTCTATTTCGCTTTTTTTTTTCTTCTTTTTTGTAAAACATGTTTCCGCTTTTCGTGTCCACCTCTTGCCAACACCACCCCGTCGATTCAAAAGGAAAAGCCCAATGACGGGCAGAGGCGAAAGCCACGTCTCTAACACTCTATAAAATTGCAAATAAAAAACGCCATTTAACGATAGGATATGAACCAACAGATAACTCCACGCGTACAAGTTGGCGAGGTTATGAGACCCCTTTGCCTTAATGTACAACAATACGATCAAAAGTCAGGAAATGAAAAGGGAGGCGGTACATCGCTGAGAGAACATAGGAAATCGAACAGTGCGTGCTTTCGGAAAGGAGTGCGTTATGGTCAAGTTGATTCCATATCGGGATTGTGTGCCGGTGCATGTGTTGTTCGCTTAAATGCGATCACCAGTGGGCTTAATATAGGATCGAGGAAACAGGGCGTACTGGCCGACAGGCGGGGCCTGGCTGCTGACGCTGGCAGTTCTCGACCGTGAGCGTCGCCTCTGGCCGGCCTCAAACGATTTGAGAGCGGAAGTAGCGTCGTCATGAAGGAGCGACTCGCTGGCATTCTTGTGGTGGGAGGGTCGCCTGGAAGGGCCGAGAGGGAATGAGACAAGCTCCGGAACTGTGTCTTGTGAGACGGCCTGAGCAATCTCCTCTTCAGCATCGTTGGACGGCACCTCGGCCTGCGTTGCGGGCGCGAGCTCCGCGGACTCGGTCCAGGAACCAGTCATCTTGTTGACAGACGTGCTGCTACTAGCAGTGTGGCGAGTGAAAAACGACCAGGTAGAGTTGGTAGAGATGTGACGATCGGCGGTGGTCGAATCTGAGTGAGTGGAGACAGTTCCCGTGGTCGAGGTGCTCGCTCGTTGTTGGGACCACTGAACAGGCTTGCTAGTTTCGTCATAAAGGCCAGCGGTCTGGTGATAGGGCAACGCCAACTCTTCGTCATCAGGATACTCGTGTCTTGAGCTTTCTTCAATAAGCATCTGCTGATGGAAGTCGCTGGGGATGAGCAGCGATGGTGACAAGGTGAATCCATGTGACTCCTTGAAGCTTGAAGCATGTGAGGCACGGAACTTCTTCTTGTCGAGGAGTGGAAGCGAAAAGTTGTTCGCCGCAGGTGCATTAAAAGTGGGAGTAATGGCCTCTTGGACGGTGGGCGTGGAAGTCTGGCTGATGGGGCTCAGGGCCGGCACGTCGAACGTGGCTACAGAGAGCATGCCAGAAGACGATCTCGCGGTCCCAATGGGAACCTCAACCTCCTCAGTGGCCAAGGTAACCTCCACCGGCAGCGTGTCACTATCGCGAGCAGTGTCCATGGAGTCTCGCTCCCATTGGTAGTCGCAGTCGGCCTCGGCTTCGTGCTCGTAACAATAGTCGATGTCGTCTTCCCAGCTCTCTTCAATAACGCCAAAGTGAAAGCCGTGCTTATCCGCCGGTGACTCTGGAATGACCTGCCGCTGCACAGAGGATCCGTGAAGGCTACCAAGGGTCTCTGAAGCGTTGCTCGATGGGCGAAGCGACCTCCGCAGCATGGGAACGGACTGACTGCCCCGGATAGACCTTCTCCTGATGGCGAAGGATTGGTCTTCCTCTTCAGGAACGTCGGCGAGCGGCTTTTCATAGGGCTGAGCCTCGTAGGAAGGAGTGTCGTAAGATGCCAATGTGGGGCTAGCAAGGGGCCAAGCGGGCTCAGTGGGCGATGGCTGGATAGGTGACAGCTTTGTGTTAAAGACGTGGTAGTCTTCCTGGGAAATGTGAATGGGCTGGGCATAGAGAGGCCCGATGGGCGGAACAGGCTCGACCGTGCCCTCAGGGCTGAAGGGCAGCGGTCGTCGAAAGCCTCCGCTTGTTTTTGGTCGCTCAATGCTGACGGGAGGAAGCTGCTGCTCGTGGACTTCCTCACTAATCTCCTGGCGGCTGAGCTTCCGGGAGGGTGAAACGGGGGGACTCGGTTGCGTCGGTGCAACAGCCTCGATAGGCGACCTTGGCGGCCTAGGTGGAGGTGACATGGACGGAGTGCCCGCTCGCAACTGGTCCTGCGATCGGATGCGTCTCATCAATCGACGAGGCCCGGGAGGCGGAGCTGTGTGCCGTGATGATCCGGAGGGACGCGCAAAGAACGCGCCCGAGTCGGCATAGGCGTCGGGGTGGAAGAGAAGGCCGGAGCCTTCAGCCGTGTTAGCAGCGCTGGGCACGCCTGTCGGGCCGGTCGCGCGGATGGTCAGCCGCTCTGACGCCTCCTGAGGCGGGCCATCCTCGCGAGAATTGGTGTGAGTGACATGCTGAAAGTTAAAAGGGCCCGAAATGTTGAGCTTTCTCTGTGGCGCTGTGTCGTCTCGAGAAGCCCTTCGTCGAGTGAAAGCCTGGATAAAGGATTCTTTGTGGCCGACTGGAGGGATGGCGCTGTCCGCCGGAGCTTCAGCAGAATACATGGAGCTGGCCGAAGAGGAGTTGGCGCTGGCGCTTTCACGCTTCGACCTCACTCGTCGATGGAAAACGTTCTTTCCAAGGCCGTAGATGCTTTCTGAGCGCTCCTTTGATGGAGGACCACTATCCGTGGATTTGATGGAGGAGCGTCGGTTGAGCGACAGATTCTCCAGAGTCTGCTCCCAACCAGCATTTTCGCTGTTGAAGGATGATGACGCGGACGCGGCAGTGCGGTGGCCATTCTGACGGCGCATCTGGGACGCCCGTCTCACCTGCGAGTTGAGCTGCCGGAGCCTGCTTGGGGACGGCGGCCTGTCCATGGCAGGCTCGAAGAAGTCGGCGGCGCTCATGGAAGGCATTTCGGAGGATGAGTTGTCGGGGTTGGGAGAAGAGGGAGCCGTCGACGACTTGTACAAGTAAGTAGGTCGGGCCTTGGACATCTGCTGCTGCTGCGGCGGCGGGAAATAGCCAGCAGAAATGGCTATGGCATTGATGCTCCACATGTTGAGTCAAGGGCTGGGGAGGGCGACGACCAGACCATGCCCTCTGGGGATCTGCGGCAAGCCTGAGTGATCCAGGGTCGTGAGAGAGGCGATGGGATTATTACTTTTTTTTGGACTCTTGGGCTCCGCTATTCGTAAGAGTACATGTAAGGATACGGCGCTCCGTGTTCCATGTGAGGATATTGACTGGTCCCAGGGGAGGTTGGAGATGAACTCAATTGACAGTTCGGCAAGGGCGAAACGTGGAGTGGATATACTCAGCACGAGGCACGAGGCTCGACGTAGCAGTCCCAGGGTTATATCTGTTCTTGTATGCTGGAGCTGAGCTGAGCTGAGCGAACAAAGAGGGCAAGACCAGAGAGGGCTTCTCTGCAGGGCCCTAATTCGTAGGAAGAGGGCCCTTTTTTGCCAGATTTCCCAAATTTGGGGGCTGTCTATGACCCCAGGTCGCTCAGGAGATTGGACCGCGGAAGAGTCGAGGGTGGATTGAGCATGTCGCCAACAGGGGGGGTGACCTTATGGGGGTGGTGGTGCTGGGGAAAGGCTCCCTGTTGGTCTCTCGGCCGACAGGGTTTTGGGTCCCTCCCCCCTGCGAAGTCTGGGATATTGCGTCTTTGCCGATGCCTGGGATGGGTTAGCACTTTGTACTGTATGCAGACGGATGGGGCCGGTGAAAAGCAGAGGAGCAGAGGGCAGTCACACAATGAGGCACGGTGATAGTGTCGAGCAGCGTACCAGTACGGAGCATTAAAGTAGAGTGCAGATGGGTACGGAGTTTGTAGCCTAACAACCGGTGTGACGAGCATGGCTGCAGGCATGAAGACGCCTAAAGCAACGCCGCACGCAACATTGATTAAAAAGCCAGATGCAACTTGCGGCTCGCGTGTGTGTACTAATACAGCTGGGCAATTCCTGAGACGCAGGAACGCGAGGACTCGTAATTTGGAGTAGTGCAAGGCGGTGGTGGTGGTCGTCGCTCTTGGTGTACACCTAGGTAGGTAGGCAAGGCACCTGCAGCATAGCAAATAGTGCTAGTGGCACAAAGCATGTATACGAGGCCTACCTTAAGGTACTAAGGTAGGTAATGCTCCGTATCTGCTCCCCCATACCCGTACGGTTGAGCGCAGCGGACACGCCATGGCGAGATGAGAGGACCCGCGTATGGGTGAAGGCGTTCTCCGAACGAGTCCTGATAATAATAGAAACAATGGGCAATGTTCTGCGGGAGCTTCTAGAATGATGAGGGCGCCATCAGGACGGCTGGGTCTGAGACAGCGCGGCTCGAAGACGGCGTGTCTCGATTTCCTGCGAGGCTTTCCCAGCTGGAGAAGATGCCGCGAAGATCGCAAAGGCAATTTCCTGCTAGCGCAGCAGAGCCGAGCAGTGGTCGCCCAGGCCGATCGATTGGAGATGAGTGGCGGATGAGGGACGGCTGGCTGGCTGGCTAGACGGGACAAGTTTGAGAGTCAGTAAAGCAAGATTAGGTCGGTACGTACCTACGAAGTAGGTTCAGTTGGTATACTTCGTAATACTCCGTACAACCTGAGTTTATTGCTCCCTCGATCGCTTTCCTGGTGCAACAGCGGGAAGCGGGTGCAGTTACCAGCAGCATTTTACCACTCCTAGCCTGGCAAGAGCAACTGCGCTAGCACGGCGCCAACAGCACTAATATCACAAGGCGTCCTGGGTTTCGTCGACATGGCCACAGGTAAGGTAGGTACATTACTTGCCAATACTATACCGAGCAATACTAGCGGGCGCAAACAAAGCTATTCCTTGCGCATGCCCTGTTGTTACTAACATTGGAGGATCTGTTCAAACTGCAGGTGCAAATCTTTCATCGGCAGGAGCGCGCCTGAGTCGTTCCTCGCTCTCGCTCCGGGTCTTTTTGCCCACACGTCGGACAAGCCACAGGGCAAGGATCGGCGGTGCACTGCGCGGCCCTACCAGATTGCCAGACCAGTGGCCCAATCCGCTACGTCGGGTCCGTCCGCGCTGCAGTCGCGTTGAGCAAGTTCCTGCCCTCCGCACATGTGTTACGCGGAAGCGACAACCGGTCTCGGTATCTCATCAGCCAGTCAGCGAGTGGTGATGGGGGGGCTTTAGGAGCCTGTTAGCGGGCTAAAGAGGGGCCTGTATGATAGCACAGGTAGGTACTAGGTATTTGATGGAAAGTGCGAAAGACGTTCATGTTCTTAGCGCCCTGGCACGAAAAAGCACGTATGTATACAAAGTCTTACAAGCTGCGCAGACTCTTCGACCCCGGTCGCCGTACCCAGAATACACCAAGCCTACCTACCTTAGGCTCCATACGAAGTAATCGGCGATATGCGGCCTGCTTGCTTCTCCCCCCCACCAAGACACAGCATGCATATGCAGGAACGAGACAGACGTCGTTGGCCATCTCCCTGCTGCTGAAGATCGATGCTATTCGTTCAGCTCGCAGGCAAGCACGGGCAGTTTGCCTGATTGATTCCGCGCCCCATCAATCGACCCTACCGCATGGACGAGAACAGGGCAAAGAGTCCGCACAAGTACGGATAGCAACGCTACGACGACACTCGAGACACGCTTTGATGTAAACAAACAATTGGCACATTAGTCGGACGACAGACTTGGTGTCCGCTATAGCGTGACGTACACGGCGATAACAGCGAGCGCCTCCCACGAAGCGATGCTCGCGTGCGCTAACGTAGCAGCACTAGCACTCTAGTCAGTATCGAGACGATAGCGAGTTGATATGCCCTACCAGACGTTGGTGGGGAGCAGAGACGAGGAGGGGAAGGCCGGCAGGAGGGAAAAAAAAAAAATCTCGCTCGACGTTTCCACAGGAAAAGTAAGTCAATGCCCAATTAGCAGCCCAAGACCAAAGAAGCCCACCCTTTTTTTTTCTCCTCTCCCGAGAAACGGGCAGGCATGGGAAAAAAGCCAACGGTACTCCATCATCCGTACCGGTACAAACCCTACTTCACCTCGCTCTAATGCTGCCTGTACCGCTACAGTGCTACTCTTGATCCGACAGGGATTGGCTTTCCGGCCCGGGCAGCAGTCGTGAAACGTCTGGTAGGGGTGGCTAGTCTGGTCTTAGGACACAAACATGGGGCCCCCTTCGAAGCCTGGCAGTGCTCTACCAAGGCTGCTAGGCTTTACGAGGGGAGGGAACCATGAAGGAAGTTGACGGCGGTAGGTACTTTGTACGGAGGAGCAGCATCGTGGTATCCTAGAGAGGGGAGACGACAATCGTTGCCTTCCATCGTTGGCACCGCGCGGGAAAAAAAAAGCTTTTCGGAGCAATGGATAGAGATCCGCGCTGCCAACTCTGTGCTCCGTCCGGAACCATATTTTCTGCTCCGTCTCGAAATGGATCTCTGAGGGGTTTTCCACGGCTGCTGCATTCGCATCGCATGGCAATGACATTGCGACGATGGTTAGCGTTCGTTGCCGTACCCGCATCCAGACGGAGCACTTGGGAAGCGATGGAGCCTTGAGAAAAGTGAGCCAAGACGTAGAGGGGATGGGATGGCTAGGGATGGGTCCGTTCCGGGCCATCTCCCATGGCCGGGCCCCATCATGGTGAGGCACTCAGGGATCCCCGAGGGAGGCTCCGCTCGTGCTAAACAGTCCCAAGCCGGCGGATATCTTCGAGAGGGTTCGTGCCACGGAGTCAAGTCAGGACCGGCCACTCGATTGATTGATGGATTGATTGATTG
This sequence comes from Trichoderma orchidacearum, assembly GCA_023653515.1. Lineage (NCBI taxonomy): Eukaryota > Fungi > Ascomycota > Sordariomycetes > Hypocreales > Hypocreaceae > Trichoderma > Trichoderma orchidacearum. The sequence continues at coordinate 1,232,718 of JAAOZV010000010.1, forward strand.
AACTGATTGATTGCCAAAGAGCACACGACGCGATGCAGCCCGTGCTCGCTGGTGCCGGGTCCAAGCCGCGGGATGATACGGAGTGCTCCGTTGCAGGCGCCCGTTGGTTGCGCTCAATGTCAATGATCTGCTCTTCGTACGGAGTGATGCAAATGCTTTAGCGGCCCAACAAGAAGAACAAGAACACGAGCCAACTCTCCCGCACTCGACAATAGCCTACCTCAAGCTCCGTATAGGCGAAGACTGACTGTGTCGCACATGCGGATACTTTAGCACACACTGCGTGCGTGCATGCGTCTGGTGGGCGTAAAACAGACGGCCCTTGCTCTCGCAGCGAAACAGGAAAAGGAAGAGAGGAATAAGACCGCTTCGGGATCCCTGCCTCTGCTGCTGCTGTTGTTGTTGTTGTTGCCGCCGCCGTCGCTGCTGCTGCTGCTGCTACTTCTGCTACTTCTGCTAGCACCATCATTTGTAATTTCCCATGTATCTCAATCGCTTATCGCCACGACCAAGATGCCAGAACCGTCCAGCCAATCTGCCCGGGTATCGGCCGCTGGTCCGACAGCACTATATTCTGCCTGCAACGGCGGAATCCTCTTGGACATCAGCCTGTTTTCTGAATGCCCGCCCGATCCCCTGATGAAATCCCCCGGACCTGGGCTAGGCAAAAATCCGTCACTGCTGCTAGACACAACACCAACGAGTTGCGCGGAGATGGCTTCCCTTATTCATCCAAGGGGAACTTCTGCTGCCTTCCTGATTCATCTGCGCGCCCCATCTACGATCGGCTGTTTACGTCTCGTGGCGTTGCGCTAACAGCCTCTGGCTCTTATTGCCTCGAGCATGGTTACCCTTCCTGCTCGCCTCTTTTCAGAGTAGCTCGAAGAATGGCCATGAGCCACCGGGCCCTCATGGAAGGCGAAAGGAAGAAATCCTGGCCCCATCCTAATCTTAAATCTTCTTCGCGCCGCTGCAGACGTGGTTGGATGGGCCGTACATGCAATTCTCTGCTGTTGGTTCGAGGCGGGCGTTGTACGGGTACAATCTGCAGGAAGCCAGATTGCGGTTGGTAAGATGAACCCTGCGCACGGAGTAGATTGATTGAAGTAGATTAGTGCTGTGTCGACGTAGGCATGTTTTTCCCATGGGCCCGTAGCGTGTTTTACGTGCGAAGGCACGAACTATTAGGCGAACAGCAGCCCGGGTCAATGTGTAGAGAGTATGGGTCTTGGTTGCGGCCACGGCCATTGACGTGAATATCGGATGAGGAGCAGATGGCGTTGTGACCTCTTACACCGCTGAGGAGCAGATCAAGCCTTTGTTTGTCGACTTGAACAAGGGATCTCCCCGGGTAGGTGAGGGGGTTTAGAAGACGGAGGGAGTCGGACTAGACTGAGGGTATCGTGATTGTATCATATTGGGTAGAAAAGGTGAACCCATAGATGCCATTTGTTCCTTTGGTTACCCGGCAGCCTGGCCTCAGACTAGGTAGGCATACGAGTCTACCTCTCTCTTGACGACAGCAACAGACCCATTATCCTGACCGTTTTAAGCGATAACAGGTCGAGTCAAGATGGCGCTGATGGATCGATATCTAGCAAGAGTGGGCTAAGAACGGATAGACGTCAGTTTATTGCTACATGACTTGCCGTCACAAAACGTGGCAAAGCTTGGCTGCAATGCATATTTCTCGCCCATACTAACCCCATCCAAGCGGGTCAACGGAACCATTGGTCGCAATTTTCTTTTTTTTAGTCAATCATATCCGTTGTTGACGTTATCTGAGCTAATATATGTCAATTTTGGGGGGAAAAGAGAAAAAAAATGGAATGGCATGGCATGGTCAACCCTAGTGGGCGCACGCGGTCGGTTGCCGGATATGGCATGTGTGAGTCGAAAGTACTAGAGATATCATTATCATCCCAGGCTCGATGGAGGCTTAGGTTGCATTGGGTCTGTAGGGTTAATGTCCATGTTTTGGACTATTATTGGTGATGGTATGGGGATTTGTTTTGTTGTATCATGTGAATCTTGTATAGAGTGTGACTGCTTGATAGAGAGCATGAGAAGCATGTCCTTTGCAGGAAATGGTGCAGCATGGGCATAGACTTGTAAGCCAGAATTTATCATGAGACTGTGAAAGTGTGCGGCAATTGGAACCAGTCAACTGTAGTTTTCGAATTTCAAGGTTCCAAGAACCTCGCATGAGAATTGAAGAGTCAGGCTGACATGAATTGTTTAATACTCAATTCATGGCGAGTTAAAAAATCATGTCTGAATCTACAAACAAAATTATACGATGGAAGTGTGCCTTTTCAAAATGATAGGCTATAGGGTAGCAGTCATGAAGCCAAAGACGACGGGATATGCAAACCCATTCACAGTTTACCCACAGATATCTTGTTATAGAGAGAAGCACAATGAGAGCAAGTCGATTCATCGCGGGTCGCACGGCATGGGCTGGAAAGGATGTTGATGATAATTCGTCGATTAGTATTCCCAAGATTGGAAGCGGAGCACTGTTCTAATTTTATCCGCTTAATCTCCCTCTGTGGGATATCCATACAGCATGATTCGCCAAAGGACGATCTTCCTAGCATCTATTTCGTGAAATTGACATACATCCCAGGTACATCATTCATGCATACCTAAGGTATAGAGAAGTGAATTACAGTCCCCATCGCAATCACGTTCAAGCATCTGGCAAAGTGACAGTCTGGGGAAGCAAACATGGGATCGCAATTAACCAGTTGACCTGGAAATTACACACCCGCTTGCCCGAGCAAGGGCTTGATGCTGGCTGTTGATATCCTTGGGGACTCAATGACGGACGGTGGCTGTGCGCTTCGAGTTATAGGTGATGAAGCTATTTGCAAGATCTAAGTTGGTGATCTTTAAAAAAACGCCGGCTAGGATTAAAGTGATGCCGAAATGGGCATGAGTTCCAAGGTGATAATCTACGTGATACTCTTCATATCATCTAACAATCACCTAGACCGCCGGATAAACAGTCATCAATTGCCATATGATGCCCGACTTTGCTATTCCCCATGGAACCACAGGAAGTCAACCGAGCTCTCTCTTGATAATCCCAAGCCCAGTTCAATCAATCCCTGCAACCTGCGGCTAAAATCAGGTATACCGGGCCCCAAGAGGCCATCACCGCATCTCCACCACGACAGAGCTCGACAATGCAACTTCATCTCTCCGTTACATCGGCTGGACAACGTCGATCATTTCAAGTCCTGCTCGTCTACTTGTGGATTCTATTCAGGGATCCAGCAAATCCTCCACACGGTCATGAGGACAGTCGAGTCGCGGTGCACTTTTGATGATGATACCACGTCCTGCATGCACTTAGTTTGACCGCAACGACAATCCCATCGTCTGTCGATCTCTTTTCCATCTGGGCAAGTTTTATCTGTGGATTTCCCCTTTTGTCGCTCGAAGCGCTGATCGTGAACCAGGATCGCGACCCCGATTCGGAAGCTCAACGCGGCGGCCGGCCTGATTGAGCCAGTCTTTCGAATTTGGCATCTACCATGCTCCGTGATGCTCACCGTAAAGGGCTGCCATGTGCTTTGAGGAGGGCCGGCTGTCGCTTTTAGCAATCAGCCTGATGGGCTAGCCGATGGTCGATTTCTCCGTAGCAGCATCTTACCTGCTTAAAGGCATATGGGAGGTTGAGGATAGTGTTACGCCTTTCGAATCACTGGCCATTGTTTTGTCTATGGTGAAGCTCAAAATATCGACAGGCATTCTTCTCCGTCGACCCGCGAGCTCAAGGAGACAATCGCGAGACTCGACCTTGAGCCTACTTACCAACCTCAGGTGAACCCCTCGCAACGGCATTCGGCCTTCTCCCCTGGCTGCTCTCTCAGCCCGGCGTCATCTTGCAGCTGTCAGCGCGTGCGGTATGCAGCCATGTCGTTTTCTTTTTGTCTTGCGCGCGCCGTATGCGTAGGCGAACATGGGCCTTGTCGCTTCTCGCTGCTCCCCTACAAGCCTCTGTGCAAACATCCCCCAGGTCAAGGCCCTCTTCCCCAGTCCGCATATCACGCGCTGTGGTAGCATCACCACCGCGAATCCCTGAACTGGGTCGCCGGTGGCAGGGACCCGGCAACGACCTGTCCAATGCTCGGCACCGCTTCTAGTGTTCTGCTTGCACTTGGGTATTACTCCGTACTCCGTACTAAATACTACGAGATACCGGATGATGTCTGACAGTTCTCGTAAGACTGGTATTATAGCGTAGCTTTGTTGTTATCATGATGACTTGGGGATTCAGCGCCCGCAGTAGCAGAGGCAAGGGTGCTTGGTGGAGACGCCACGACCGGCCCGCTGCCGTAGGCCCGTCCCCTTAGCTAAGAGCTACTCTACTGTTGTACCGAGTGATATGGAACCATATCAATGGTGTTTTTTCATGTAGCGGTGATGTCTTGGTGCCCATTGACATCAGCATCTCTTACACCGTTGGCCGGTGAGGGTACGATATGTCTCCACCGATTTTTCCATCTTACTCGTCCTTTATGACTCTTACAGGGCAGGGCATCCAGGTGGACATCCGCAAGAGCTGCTACCACAGCCTTGCCAGGCGAAGAGATCCATTGAATGTAGAGATACTTGCCCTATGGCATGTTGAACTGGTCGCCGTACCGCGCAGCCGGATCTAATTACTCCAGACGGTGCAAGGTAGGTTAAATTGGATCTTGCGGTGTCATCGGCCACATGACCCGTGATTGTCAGCACGGACACGAAGTGCTGATATGGTAAGCAGTAGCCCTTGGCGATCCGGGGATGTGGGATGGCTCTCTCGTCAAGGTAACCTTTACCGTATTTTGACTTGTTGAAATGGGGATCTAGATATGTGTGAGAGCACGTGTGTCGACAATGTTGTGTCGCTTTCTCAGTGAAGCATCGTATTCCTCGTGATAGACTGAGGTCGGAGATTCACGGCAGTCTTCCAATGGTGTGTGAAAAGACCTGAGCTAAGGCAGCTCTATGGCAGTTCTGATGTAGCTACGCATTATAGCATCCCCATAGACGACTGATGTATATGCATTATTTTAGTCTCTGATAGCCTATTCGCAAGATCGTAGATAGGATTCCGTAGACCTTCCTTGGAGAGCATACATATGTACATGTATCTATGTAAAGAACACCCTTGGAAGGGACACTGTGACTCGGTGACTTATTATAGTAAGTGCTACTAGCATCTCGTTTGAGCTGCGGTTCTATACCTTGTAGCCGTTCTGTCGGTTGGTATAAATTGGTGTCATGCTGACTGGGTTCAAAATGCTTGGGAAAGAATGATTTGAAGCAAAGATAGGTAGCTCTGTGAAGGTCTCGCGTTATTAAGGTTGGGAATTCACGATACATTTCGGACATACTGGCCAATTTTGGCTTCACCATGGATGTACTACCCTGACCTCTATACCATAGAGGCAATTCAAGATGCGCCAGGAACCATGATGCCAGTCGATTAACTCTGAAGATCCTAAAATATTGACTTATCCTCTCATATCCTATAGCTGAGCGTGCCCTTCTAATCATAAGGTAATACTGCCACAGACACTAAACTGGAAGTCATAGGCCTGGGCTGATGATCGTAGCATCCCGTTACGGAGCCACTACTTGAACAATTATAGAAAAGGATATAAACTTGGTGGCTCGATGTAGCTGTTATAGACTGTAAGACGCGAGTATTCTATCAGCAACTACAAGTTTTGTTTGTAAACGTCTGTAAACCCTAGGAGGCTCCGTATTGGTCTACTAATGGCCCTACCCACTAACATCAACGTATGGGTAGCAAACTCACAGGCATGTATTAGACTCATGATTTCAATATACCTCGACTATTTGCTAGTAAGATGAGACGAAAAATATGAAGCATTGGCTTCTGGCCAACCCAAAGTCGTTGGCAGCAGATGAGAAATGCTATTATGAGCGCCCACTGAATGCTCCCGCCTCGTGCTTCTCGTGCTGTGGAATTCTCATGCAACCAAATAAGGCTATCAGCGTGTGAGCCCTGCACTGCTCAAATAAACTACTAACCGTGCTTTCAATTACTTATAAGGTTAACAGGGATCGGAGAATAGCTTCGTGCCTGATGACGCTCTAGACCCGCATTGGGGAGACCATCTCACTCGCATGTAAGCAGCAATCGTGCTAGAATTAGTCGACTACGAAACCCATCTCTTCTTGGGGTTACTACCTCGACGAGACCTGGGTCAAAGAAAGACTCCTCTTCAGCTTGGACTTTGAGTTACTGCAATGTAATTGCATCGCGACTGGGTAACATGCGGGCTATCACCTTTCTTCTAGCTAGGTCCTCAGGTTGTCTCGTAGCATTCAGAAGCCTCTCATCTATTGCTCCGGAGTAGTCGGGCCGACGAAATGGCTAAATCTTGTTGATATCCAGATAGACTTTGGTCCATGGAAGAGAATGGCGCTCTAATACATGAGCTGACCGCTCCTAGTTCCTGGGATTACTGAACCGTTATGCGACTTCATAACAAGTCCGGTTCGATATAGCTGACCCGCCGAACATTAACAGATTACTGAGCGATCGGAAAGACTTACAACCTGACAAACTATTTGTAAAAAAGCGGCGGAAACAATTATAGAAGTCGGGTCAGCAATAGGCATCCTTGTGCTACTATCTGTGGACTGATGAAGACAATCCTGGCACTTGCGGATCTATAAATGGAGATGCTCTCTCTCTCTGTGTTTCTACTATTAGGAGTTTAAACACACAGGTCGAAGCATCAACTGCTTGAATCTATCAATAGAAGTGAAGTGTATAACGCTCTATTGCAAGTATGACGATCGTACTGGCATCTTCTCCTCGAAACCCAGCTGACTGATATCCCTAGAAAATGCACTCCTCCATCACACTCAGCCTCGGCCTCCTCGCCTTGATACCCACCACCTTAGCTACACCACCTCAGTGCGGCGTCCGGCTCGTGTCCGATGAAGGCCTGACCAACTGGAAACAAGGCCGATGGGACGGCTTCTGGGCGGCCCGTCAATGGCTCTGCGATAACACCCCTTGTAGCGACGGATCCTACACCACGCCAGACGGTCTGACCAGCGCGCAGACAAAGGTGCAGCCCAACATTGGCTGCGATCCGCAGAGCTGCTGGAACAACTTTGAGGCCATCATCGATGACTGCATGGATACGGCCAACGGACACAGCACGAATGGTGGGCAGGTCAATGACTATAACGGGAACGCTTGGTACTGGCTGTCGACCGACACCGTCCTTGAAGATGGATCATAGAGGTTGTACGGTAGATATTTGTACTGTTTCGGTCAATGGGGTTAAATGTCCAGACTGCTGTAAATAAATCTAGACCATACATGTTCCAGGCTTGATATCACCATGAAAGGCCATAGCCAAGGCAAGTAGCGCCTGATAACTAGGTAGATCGAAGAAATAGACAACTCATATCTGTACAGATGAGTGGCATGTAAAAGAATATCTAAAAAAGGAAATAGACAAAAAAAGAAGTTATGAAGGGCATTGAACCCAACCCGATTCGAACGGATAACCTTCAGGAGATTCCAAGAAACTGGAATCTGACGCGCTACCGTTGCGCCATGGGTCCGCTGTGAATGCCACAGTGGGAAAAGGTGCCTATAAGCTTGTCAGCGATTCCCCTGTTGTCCACTGCTGGATATGCAGATGTCGCGATAGAATCCGAAGATGATTCGAACTTTCAGGCCGTGGCAGGATAAGTGCATTTTTTATTGTTTTTATTTTTTTTTGGTTTTTTGGTTTTTTATTTACCATTTATCTTGCAGTCTCAGTGATTCCTGCTGGCATAGACATAATGCTCCCTATAGCAATTATCGGCGTCATCTTAAAACCAGCCGCTCACTTAATACTAGCCCACTGAAACATTGAGCCTTGGTAAGGCAAACGCTCGTCTTGCATTGCCAGAAATATCATATAGTCGAGTCTGATGCCTTCATTATTAGCTACGGTATTGATGTTCGGCTTCAAATGTATTGGTGCATAGCCTGTCCCTCAGCCTATCTCAGTTTGCGGGGTCTGGCCTGTTTCATTCGCAGTGTGACGCCCTAGAGTATCGCGATATGTTCGACCCACCATACTCCGATATCTAAGAATGGGAGATATTCGGGGTCTCGACGCTTACGACCTGATATATGACCAGGATCCCAAAAGGGCAGTGCTTTGCCATGGTTGTAACGCTACGGACGACCTGATGGGGCTGTGTCCGTCTGCCTAGCGGCTGCCTCCGAATATCAAGTATCGTGATCATATAAGTCCACTTTACAATATAGCTCAAGGAGAGCCACAGCAAGTAAGTATAGTTTTGGTATTGCGAATAATTACAACAAAAATTAACGAAGCATTGTGCATTCTTAGAAATGTCCGTCCAAGATCATGATCCAAACACTGTCGAGGGTTCCAAGTCACTATACCAAGACCTTCCATTAAATGGACTGGAGATTCGGCTATTACGACTGGAACCAATTGTGGGATCATCCACAGAGATCCGAGCTTCACTCTGCAAGTTTAACCTTCTTCAGGCCAAAAATAGCACCGCCAATTATGAGGCCTTGTCTTACACCTGGGGAGAAGCTTCGGTTACGAAAGATATCATCATTAACGGAATACGTTTCCCTGTTACTACCAATCTGTACTCATTCCTGCAACATCAACTGGAGGCAGGCCAGTATGGCGAGTTCTGGATAGATGCCATCTGCGTTAATCAAAACGACCCGTTGGAGAAGAACCACCAGATCCCAATGATGGGCATGATCTACGCAGTAGCCAAATCGTTAACCATCTGGCTTGGGCCACCTTCTTCCGACAGCGACCTGGCGCTTGAATGGATCTGCGATCTGGGCGGTGGTTCTCCCTATGACAAGATGCCCTCCATCCCGGATGATGCCTGGCAAGCCATGCAGGCCCTTCTTGAGCGCCCATGGTGGAGGCGAATCTGGATTGTGCAAGAACTTACAATGGGCGCGATGGGAACCAAACTGAGTACAGTTTCGGTTGAGTGCGGTCGTGTTCGCCTGCTCTGGACCAACGTGGTGATTGCAGCTGCGCGCATGAAAGCGTACCAAGACGACCAAAGACAGGCTTTCCCGGCCATCACAGATATTCTGGAGCTTGACAGTTTGCGCGACAGAGCAGGCAACTTTCTTGTACGCCGGCCATCGATCCAAGCCTCGTTCGATCTAATCTGTCGGTATCGCCACTTCCTGGCCTCTAACAAGCGCGACAAGATATATGCCATCTGGAACATGTTTGCCTTGACACCCTCACAGAAGCTTGAAACAAAGTATGACGAGACAGTGGAAAAGGTCTATGTCGATTTCGCTGCAAAGCTCTTGTCAGACGGACCCGGGCTGGAGGTTCTTCGCCAATGCGGCCATGGTGATTTAGATATACCGTCTTGGGTTCCCGACTGGTCCGTTCCGCTTGGATCGCTACCACTGCCCATCAGGAACATTCAGCGTTATTTCGACGTTCCGTGGTGGGCAGAGCCGGAGTACGTGCAACCAAAAAAGCCCATTGATGCTGATGGCAACAGTCAACGGTCTCAGGTTACATACAGACTAGCCGCTCCGCCTAGGAGTCCGGAAGACGAGAGGCTGCGAGAACGCCGGATTAAACGATTGGAAATGGCTGTTCAAGGTTCAGCGGTCATAAAAAGCCTAGATGATATACCCCAAAACTTTGTATTCCACGAGCATATGCCGCCTGAGCACAAGGTAGAGTTTCAAAAGATGCTACAAAGCGATAACTGCATCTTCGTCGTTCAAAACGAAAACCCCGAACTACCAGAGAATCCAGATGCGTTGCAGAAAGGGGAGCTCATTACAGAGCGTCGAATGAAAAAGTGGCTGTTGCAAGAGTTGAAGCATTCGACTTCAAAGCCTCTGTACAATGCTGCCGCCTCGACCAATGCCTATTTCAAGGTAAGCAGAGACGAAAAGTCAATCCAAGTCAGGGGGATTCTCTGGGATGAGGTTGCAGTATGTCATGATGAAAGCTTTGTCGAGGATATCGACAAAGACTGGGCCGACACCACCCGTTTCATGGTCGCAGTTGGTTGCTGTAAGCAGCTCGCCATGTCCAACACAAAGGCATCCGTCAGATATCCGACTACAAACCAGCTACTGGAAGCCTTTTGGTCGACATTGTGTGTGGGACAGTTGAACAATACAGAGGGAGACGACTCCCATGGAAAGCCGCGTTATACAGAGTGGCTCCCAGAGATTCCACAGTCATGGTCTATTGGCCAGCCTCCGATAACAGCAAAAACAACAGGCCTAGTTGAATTTGCAGAGATGAACGAAGTCATGGACGCGGCCATGTCTGCAGTCAACGCAGAACAGACGGATGGATCTTCCACATTCCATACCCAAACCGATCCTCAGCTGAAGGAGCGGGCATTCCCAAAGCATGACGATGCACATGTCGCGTTAGTACATCAACTTGCGTCTACATGGCAACAGCAGCCGTACGACCTGTACCATCGGCCGTTTAAACTTCTCAACATGATTCCCGATCCGTATTGGGAATCCAGACGAGACAAGGACGAACTCGCCAAGCAACAGGCACAGAATAACTCGGCAAAGTACATCACAACAAAGGTGGCTACTGGCGAGGACTCCGTCGACGAGGAGCGCTTGTTCCGGGCCTTTAACGATGCACAAGAAGCGGCGAGACAGCAACCGAGCCTAGTTCCCCAGGACACTTTAGAAGCGGGCATCGAGAAGTATACTCTGGGGAGACGATTCTTCATCACCAAGAAGGGTTACTTTGGCCTGGGACCCCGGAAGTCGGAGCCCGGAGATAGTATAGCGGTGTTGTATGGCTCCGGAGTGCCGTTTGTGCTCCGAAAGTGTCTCACTGCAGCTGGCAAGCAGGCTTGGAAGATTGTCGGAGAATGCTACGTCCACGGGATTATGCAGGGTGAAGTTATTCAGCAATGGGAGCTGGGCATGGCTGATACACGAATGCTCTTGCTGGTGTAAGAGAGCTGGTTGCTTTGCTTGTGTATGACGTACACGGGTGTTAGTATCAGTTACTTGACCAAACAGACTCAAGTCCATATGAACTAGATGGCTAGACAGCTCGAAGCGTAAAAACAACCTCAAGCCTCAACTCATGACTTACATTGGAACACCCGTTGTGTCTTTATTCCAGCAATCCAGTTGCAAAACCTTTACAAGCCCTTTTCCAACGCTTACTAACAACAGGACCCATGGCGCAACGGTAGCGCGTCAGATTCCAGCTCGGAATCTCCTGAAGGTTATCCGTTCGAATCGGGTTGGGTTCAATGCCCTTCATAACTTCTTTTTTGTCTTTTGTTATTTTTTTCCGCGGTCGAGATCCTTTTAAGATTTCATCATATGATACTTGAGATTTGGGCTGCATGTGTCATGCAGATCATCGCATTAGACGACGGTTGGCTGCATTCTCAATGCTAGCTAAGCCAATCGAGTCAAGTTTGACCGAGTCAGTGCAGCATCCCTTACTTTTTGAGAAACTGCATGGTGATAAATCCAGCTAAAAATAACATCTTGTCTACAATGTGTAACCAACTGGTTGTAGACGCATAAATCATACCGTCCAGCGAGCGATGCTTTTGTGATTTACTAGCAAACTCTTTCTAACCGGTGCCGGCCCGGCCCGGCCTTGTGCTCCCGTAGCGGATCTCCGTATACCAAAAGTCGACTTACAGCAGCACCCAATGCCAAGAAAGAATCATAATTTCTAGCCTGAGCAAGAAATGTGTAAAAGAAGTGCACATCGATCATGCAGCAGCATAGGCAGCAAGATCATCTCGATCAGGCAACCAATAGAATCCCGACATCTGGCACCCATCAGAGTGCCACAAGGGAGAGGCTCATCGTGATGGATACGATGAGGCTGAATGGCCTACGTGGCATGGCTTATGCACAGGGAAGCATCTTTTAATATATATTTCGGTGTGAAAAGTTTGTCTCTGTTGTTACTTGATTGGTTCACCCTGTGTACATGTATATGCCGCCGCCTTATCTACATACCGCAATGTTGCTGTCTGGGACCTTTGATCTGCGCCCTGTTTTTCAGCCTCATTTCTATTGGTGCCTAAACCTTGAGGCGACTGAAACATGGGAGACATCTTCTCAGAAGCAACTCGCCATATCGTCAGTTAATCTGATTTCCTCATTAGCTTCTCTTCTTAGGCCATGGGGTCGAGCGGGTTGTTGCTATCGTTCTGAAAATGGACACCCAGTTACAGTACTATTAGAATCATCTACCAATCCACTCATACTAAATAGATACACTCTATCTACCTAAACTTGTACCTCGTGTCAGATTCCACATACCACAACCTCTCTTTCGTCATAGCTTCTCTCAGTACGTCCGCAGAAGTGCCCGAACCCACTGCGTGTACGCCCGATATCGAGTTTTGAGCCGCAACTGGCCTAGCCATAGACAGCTTCAAGGGAGGCTGAGAAGTTGAATTCGCTCTCCTCTGCCTGCTCTCGTCCAACGTGACGCTTTGCTGGCTGGTCTCGACCGGCCTCGCCTTGTCCGTCACCATGTACCGGCCCAAAAGTGCTTTTGCTGCTGCCGCGGCCGTTGCTGCAGCAAAGTTCTGCCATAGATGGTTTTTGTGGCTGTCAGCATAGTCGGCAACACCCTTGACAATGATAGACGGCACTTCTTCCCAGATACCAGCCCCTTCCATCTCAAAGGCGATGATGCCTTCTTGCTTGGCGATTCTATCTCGGTCCGATCCGCTCTTCATGACCGTATCGCCGGATGCGATGGCTCCGATGTGAATCATGGGCTCTTGAGCGTCTGTAATGCTTTGTTGCTCAATGCTCTTCTTGTCCTCTAGCGTGTCCCTAACAACCAACCGGTTGATGTTGCACCCAGCATCTTCACAGGAAGCATCACGAGCCTCGTCGCAGACAGCATCAGGGCCGCTATTGCAGATGCTGCAGGAATAGACCGGTGAACGATGTTTATGAAGGAAGCTCGGTTCATGGAGCTGATCTGCGCTTGTTCCAAGATAGTTGTACTTGAACTTGGCTCCGGGGCGACGCCTCTTTGCTTTTGCCTTGTTCTGGAGCTGTTGTAAAAACTGAGCCGTCTGAGACTGTAGAAGCTCCAAGCCTCGCTCTGTCTCAAACGTCTTGATCAGACTGCGGATATTTTTGTTTGCCTTGCTCAGATTGTCCTCCAACGTATCTTTGCGGATGAACCTATCTGTATACTTTCTCCCAAAGTCATACTGGACGACAGACTTGCTGATCACAACGTCGCCTAATAGTATCTCGTTCTCTGGACCGCCAGGGTAGGGAACACCCCCGCAGATGCCGACGAGCAAAACCAGCTCCAAGTGGCTATAGCTTGATCGAAAACTTGCTGCGGTAGCTGCGGCGTTCGCCTTTCCCATTTGCGGGAGCAGAGCGACGACGACATTGTGTTTGCCGATACGGCCAGTGGTGTAAGTGTTGTTATCTCCTATGGCCCTTCCGTAGCGGTCGCCATCCTCGTCGAAGAATCCATCAAAGATGAGACAGACGGCGTTATATTCTAAATCCGTTGCACAAATAATCGCAACGTCAAAGTCATCTCGCCGCGATGGTGCAATAGTGGCCATTGTGTGCAGTAGAAAGAAAGCTATACGGAATTAGAGCATATATTGCGTGATGGCCCATGAATCAGTCGAGAGATCAGTCTCAGCGAACACTTTATAAAGTTGCATAAGAAAACATCTACTTCTCGTGTTAGTAGTGGTGACAATTGGGTGTCATACTATCACGGCCTGATGAAGCATAGGTAGGATTAGTGTAGCCGGAAAGAATGCCCAACTCCGAATCCTCCTTGCGTCCAGCCTTACTTCAGTTAAGGTACTTACGCATGTATGATGCGTGTCGCGGCCTGACCTGAGGCAGGTATCAACGAAACCAATGGGAAGGAACCTTGCATCATATGACCATTGCCAGCCGGATAACCAGGAAGGATCGATGGGGTGAGGCTCATGACCAACTTCATTCAGTCCAACCGTTGGAACTGCTTTCGACCCAAGTGTGGTCACGGGTCTCCAGTATTGAGTCCCTAAGTAGGTACTAGCCTTGAATAAATTACCTTATTCACCTACATGTATCGATCTACCTCTCAAGAAGGTTGCGTATATTAGACAAGTGTGAGACTTTGGTCCTCGAAGATTCGCAGGTTCGAAACGCTGCCAAAATAAGGTAGTTCGAAGGAAAAGAAAAATGTCCTCCGCTTTCAGCAACGAACAGGGAAGCTGGGCATCGCGCCCGAGCAGCCGCGATGAATTTGAGATTGCCATACTTTGCGCCAAAGCAGTGGAGTATGATGCCGTTTGCATCCTTCTAGATCGTTTTTGGGATGACGAAGGTGAGCCGCTTGGCAGAGCAATAGGAGACTTCAACACGTACACCACAGGCTGCATGGGGAAGTTCAACGTCGTCGTGGTTCTGCTCTGCAGCTCGGGCAAAGCTATGGCAGCAGGCACAGCAGCTAGCCTTCGGTCGAGTTATCCTCGAATAGAACTTCTTCTCTTGACAGGAATCTGCGATGGCGTTCCCAGCGCGAAGGGAGAAGAGTTATTACTTGGAGACGTCGTCATCAGCGAGACCGTTATCCAATATGACCTTGGCAGTCGCCATCCGGATGGATTTCGAGAGAAAAGCACCAGCGAAGATTGCCTTGGCCGGCCCAATAAGAATATCAGAAACTTGCTCGCAGTGCTTGACACGGAACTCGGGCATCAACGCCTCGAAGACAGAGCCAAGTCCCATTTAAGGCATATTCAGAAAAGGATCAGTCTGGAAAAGTATCAGAGAAGAAACAAGAGGGCAGGTTACAATTACCCGGGTTCCGTGAATGACACGCTTTTTCCGTCGACATATCGTCATATGCACCATCTCTCAAGTCCATGCAGGTGCGGCGAGGCTGGAGATGCTGTATGTGATGAATCCCGGGATCTCACCTGTAGCCAGGCTGGCTGCGCACTTGTCCGCCTACTGCCTCGCGAACGTCTCAATTACAAAGTGCAGCTGGAAACCGAGGGCAACTTGGAAGCGGCTCAAGAGCCCTTCATCTTCATCGGGCGATATGGATCCGGCGACACGGTATTTAGCTCAGGAGTTGATCGCGATCAGGTTGCACAGCGACATAACATCATTGCTTTTGAGTCCGAGGGGGCTGGTATATGGGACGAGCTTCCCTGTATTATCATCAAAGGCGTTTGCGGCTATGGCGATGGTCATAAAACGGATAATCGGAACGGCTGGCGAAACTTTGCCGCTGCCACGGCCGCATCAGTTGCGAGAGGACTGATTGAGGGCTACACCCAGACGGACAGATCGCCTGCCGAAGTACGGATGCGTCAAGCGAATAAGGCCATCACCCTGGAAGAAAATGCGTGCCTGAGAGATCTACGCATAACAGATCCTCGAGATGACAAGATCCGTATCCAGACGAACAAAGGGGACTTGTTTCGAGATTCATATATCTGGATCCTTCATAATGACGCATACAAAGACTGGCTCGAGGATCCCCAGAAACGCCTTTTATGGATCAAAGGGGACCCAGGAAAGGGAAAGACGATGTTGCTTTGTGGCATCATCGATGAGCTTGAAAAGGAAGACCCTTCTCGCAACTTGTTTTATTTTCTATGCCAAGCAACCGATTCTCGTTTGGATAATGCAACGGCGATCCTACGCGGTCTGTTGTACATGATCCTTTCAAAGCGCCCTACCCTCATTTGTCACATCAGACAAGAATATCAAAACGCCGGCAAATCAATGTTTGAGGACCAAAACTCTTGGTTTACGCTTTCGCGGATCTTCTACACCATCATTGGAGATACCTTGATGGAAGACGCCATTCTGATTGTAGACGCTCTGGACGAGTGCAAGACGGACTTGTCTCAGCTTCTCGAACTAATAAAGCAGAGTTCCAAGTCTTCCTTTCGAGTAAAATGGCTTGTATCCAGTCGCAACGAGCAGCACATCTTCGAAATGATGACGAATGTCCAGAACAAGTCAACCGTGAGCCTTGAGCTCAATGCGCCGTCAGTCTCCATCGCAATCAGGTCTTATATTCAGCACAAGATGAATGAGCTGTCTGAGAAGAAAGAGTACGAAGACGCGACAAGGAAGTATATAGAACAATATCTCTTTGACAACGCAGACGGCACTTTTCTCTGGGTCGCATTGGTTTGTGCACAGCTGGGCCAAGTCTCGCGTTTCGAGGCTCGCCAGATAATGAACCAATTCCCTCCTGGGCTTGACGATCTCTACCGATTGATGATTCAAAAAGTATGTGCCCCAAACGGTCCGAATCTGGGAAGAAGACTTCTAGCTATTGCTGCTGTAGCCCGCAGACCCCTCAGCACTTTAGAGTTCCTCTCCTTCATCGACATTCGCGACTACATGTACCAGGAGCATGAGCGGGATGGTGAGTCTCGTGACTACAACTGGGAAGATATACTACGCTGTTGTGGTTCCTATTTAATCCTGAGAAATGATATAATCTATTTTGTCCACCAATCCGCCAAGGAGTTCCTCATCAAGGAGGCCTCTACGCAGTTATTCCCTGATGGTTCGCAGAGAATCAACAGAGACATTCTCACAACTTCCATCGCTTCAATGAGTAGCGTACTGAAACGAGACATTTATGGACTGGTGAAGACTGGAATTTCTATAGATGACGTACCGCTGGACAATCCAAGTCATAACTCGCTCATCGCGATCGCGTACAGCTGCGTCTATTGGATTGACCACTTTGAATGCCTCCTCACCTAACATACAGCTAGCACTTCAGATGATATAGAGAGTCATCAATTGATCTACATCTTCCTCAAAGAAAAGTATATTTACTGGCTAGAGGCACTGAGTTTTCTGGGGAAGGTCTTTGACGGCATGGCCGGCATGCAAACGTTGGAGAGAATCACAGTACGTAAAGCGTGTTTAGTATACATGAGTCTACCGGGTTGAGATATCTGCTGATTTACTCGACGCAGCGTGATAGCAAGGTATCTGGACTGAAAGAGCTTGTCTGGGACGCTTATCGATTTATCCAAATGTTTGGCAACATGATAGCCGACTTTCCTCTTCAAGTCTACATGTCGGGCCTGCTGTTCAGTCCGACTCAAAGTATCACCCGCAAATCTTTCGGGCTGGAAGCCCCCAGCTGGATCCAGGCATGGGGTGACATTGATGCCAAATGGAGCCCATGTCTTCGAAGATATGAGGGCCATGAGAGTCAGATAATGTATCTTGCTGTGTCTTCTTGCGGGACTTGGTTGGCTTCTTCCTCAAAAGACGGGACTATAAAGATATGGGAAATGAAGACAGCAAAGGTCATACAGAGCGTTGGAGTATCCTGTCTTTCTGATCTCAGTTTCTCCCCGTGGGACAACACCCATCTGGCATCCGTTGGTGTCGAAAAAGGTGAGATCGTGATTTGGGACGTTACCACCGGCAAGATTCTACGGAGTCTTAAGCTCGCTCCAGCGTCCACATACAGATTTTCGTTCCTACCATCGAGACGTAATCTTCTTGGCTATTGTTCCTATAACAAGACTAGCTCCTTTCTCGGTTCTGCTTCAATGTGGGATACTAAGACAGGTCAAGTAATCGAGGTCATTCCATGTGGAGAGAAAGTCAGAGCGCTGTCAGTAGAATTTTCACCTAGAGATTTCCGGATATATGCAATGATGCTAGACGACGGGCCAAAAGAGTCCAATCAGTTCACAGTCAAGATTTGCAATACGGATACTAGCAACAGTGTCTGCGTGACGCCACTTGCTGGATGCGTGAGGAGGATGACTTTCTCACCCAGCGGTAATCTTCTAACCACATGGACCGATGCATTAGGCGACTCCGGCGGCATCACTTTATTTGATACTGTAACGGGTGACGTTATCTGGGAAGCTCGGGGTGATCAATATATACTGGCAGAAGCTTTCTCAAATGAAGGACGCCTTATTGCATTAGCCGGTGTCGACTACATTGAAGTCTGCGATGCGAGCTCGGGTCATCGCTTGCAGGTGATAAGGATGGAAAGCTTTGGTCTGGTCTTTTCACATGATGGGAAGGAGCTGTTGAGCGCCTCCAATACAACTACGTGTATTGATGTTGTGGGAGTGGACACGCAAGATGCCTCGTCGATCAGTCCGAACAATGAAGGGGGGGCCGTTGCAGCGATTGGGAAATGGCCTTTAATATCACCCAACGGTAAGAAATACGCGGCATACGTCGAGGCGTCATCATCGATCAAGATCAATGATTTGTCCTCGAGAAAGACCACCCACCTCTTGGCAACTTCAGATCATTATAGACCATACTTCATCTTTTCACCCGATTCGAAGATTGTGGCGTGCAAGACCCAGCACAGAGTTCAAGTGTGGGATGTTTCGTCGGAAATGGAAAAGTTGATTTGCGTTGAGGAGTACCCTTCAGAGAGCTTTATACATGAAGTCCCGATCTTCTCTCCCGACAGTCGACATTTGGCCCTCGTTGTTACAACAAACCATTTAATGTATAGTATTACCGAGATTGAGATTTGGTCCATGGCCTCTGCCCGCCGTATCGGTCACTTGAAAAGGAGGGAAGAGGGTGGCGGAACGAGCCACGTCCTTCTGACCTTCTCCCCGGATAATAAGTGTCTCGCAATTGCACACACCCTGCGCTGGAAACAAACCCGTGTCGAGATTTGGGATGTTGCTGCGTGCACAGTAGTCCGCGCCATTACTCTGAAGCACGAAACCTTGTATCATAGCCTGAGCACTCTATTCCGTCTCCTCCATCAGTCTATCAGCCCACGGACGTCAGAAGCAACTAAGCCAGGTCATTTTTCATTTCCGAACGAAAGTTACTTGATACTTGACTGGTTTGATCCATTCAAAACGCGAGTCGTGTTACAAACAAAACTGGACCCAGGAGTAACAGCCGGACCCTGTGATTGCATATTTCGCTTCCGAGAAGAAAGTGTCTTCGGCACAGACCCATCGAATTCTTGGATCACTCTGAATGGAGAGAAGATTTTATGGCTTCCTCCTGATCTCAGAGAAGCCAAGGAGTTGTGGAAGTATCAACAAGATTATATTACGATATCTACGGGAATGGATATTGGCCGCCTAATCATTAACATCTGCTGCGACAGTGGCCCCAGACAGATGCTTAATTGTCAGGCGAAACATACATCTTGCTCAACAGAAAGGCCGCCGTGTACAAATATGAGTGAGCTGGATGATTGGGTCTTTAAACATTGTGTCATGGAGCCATCGAGGAGAGACGACAGTATGTTCACCATGGGCCTTGACGGCGCGGCAGATCAACCTAATGGCTCAGCTACCGAAGAGGCATATCGAGCCAGCGGCTCAGTCTATGGCACGGCGGAACAGACCAGTGACTCAATTCCTGACAAGACAAAAGCAGCAAACGAGTCAAATATCCATCAGATAGAACATGCCGATGGTTCATTTACATATAAGATAAGACAGCCCAACGGCACTGTTACCTACAAGACAACACGGCCCAGCGGCACTGTCATCAATAAGACAAGACATACCGATGGTACTGTTACTTACAAGATACGACGGCCCAGTGGCACTGTTATCAACCAGACAAGACAACCCGATGGTACTGTTTCCTCCAAGACAAGACGATCCAACGGTACTGTTACCTACAAGACAATAAAACCCAATGGGAATGTTACCTACAAGATTAAAAAGCCCAACAGTACTGTTACCTACAAGACAAGAAAACCTAATGGGAATGTTACCTACAAAATAAGACAACCTAACGGTACTATTAACTACAAGATAAAACAGCCAAATGGTACTGTTACCTATGGGACAAGGCGAGCCAAAGGTTCAATCCCCAACAAGGCAAAAAAGGGCAGTAGTTCAGGTTCCATTAGAACAGAATGGGGCAGCGATGCAGTCGCCGACATGCTTACAACCGCGTACGCGTACGTGCGCCGAAAATTTAGAATCCTTTTACTGGGTTGGTTCTATGATATATGAGGTTACATCCTTGACGGTTATGTCGGTCGATGATCAAGCCTTTATTTGAGGACTACCATCTGGCGTCTTAACCAAATGACTGTGACAACATTTCGCCATCTCCAGTACCCTGTTGATGAGCCGGCGTTGAAGCGGCTGAAACTACGCATGATGGAATCAAAATGGCCGTGATGACGCGGCACTCGGACACGACACGGAAAGTTTACAGAAGACTGCTCTAGCTGAGCTGAAGGCCCTGATTCTTATGGCCCTGAGTATATACCGTCACACTATTACTTCTAAATGAGTTGCTATCATACGCCAGAGCATATGTCGACAGCTCAGTATTCAATAGAAGAGGGACATGATTTGCATTTTGTACCATTCGTTCAGTCCACTAAGGTGGTTCCAAAATGTCATACTGGTGACTCTGGAATGCTTACAGAACCTTTTATAAAGAGCCCAATTTGATTCTCAAGTAGCTTTCACTATTCCAAGTCACACAAGATCCGCAGTCGAGCTCTTTAAGTCGGACGGTTTCTATAAGAATATAAAGGAGAATCACAGCCATAACACTAACCTCCAAGACTAAAAAAAAAAACTGATCAGTTAACTATTATCCAACTGTAGAACATAAAAAAGGAGTCCAAAAAAAAAAGGCAAAAAAATTTGTAGCTTCTCTTTGATTGAGCGTGTCATCCTTAGTGCAGGGGCCATGCTAATCTTCTCTGTGGTGACACCGTTAGCGATTCGAACTGACGACCTCGTGCGCACGTGAAATTTGGGTGCAACTAACCTGTATCGTTTCAAATTGACCAAATGCCCGAAGGCGGTTTACCCGCGTTTTATTTGCCTTATAAGGGTATATTCCGCTGACTAATCGAATCGCATGTCTGCATTCCGCTTCCATAGCACGCTGTTGCAATACACCAGCTATGTATGCAGAACACGTTCATCAAGCCGAGCTATATAAGATAATAAGGTGCTATATGCTGTTGACTATCAGGCTATGTCGTCTATGATGCTGCCTCACTTCCGTACATGTTGAGTGGTGTACTTGTACCCGGGTACTTTATCTAGATGTATCTCGTACAGCGCACGGAATATATAGCATGCCTACATTAACATGTACGAACTGAATCATCACTTGAGGCGTTAAGAATCGTCTGCATTTAGATACACGTCTTTCATTACTACATAATAGAAAGGCTGCATCATAAGTCTCAGATGCAGTGGTCCAATACGAGGTGTAAATGACGTGCACTAATGGAATAGTATGTAAGCATACGCATATTACACGACCATCACGTCTCATATATTCAACACGAAAATGAACAGTAGCATCAGTCAATAACATTATTCCGCTCTAGATATGGTATCTCATCAATGCCGATCAAGCAACAGAAAAAAAGGAGATCAAGTGGCTCATCTCATCATCTCATCTCGCCTAGCCAACACAGCCATATTTTCATTTTATTATCATCAGAGCGCGAGGCCCAGAAAAAGAGTCATGAACAGGATTATAAAAAAAAAGAAAGGGAAAGAAAAAAAAAAGGAGATCCGACCCAAGAGCCCCACTGCCTCATCGTCCAGTGCAGTCTCTTACCCTCCTCCCAAGTGCCAAAAACGCCGTTACAATGAATGCAATCGTCCTCGGAACTTTTCAAGTAGTTTGGATGAAGAGATGAGTTGAAATATACGTGAAATTTATCTGTAATGACTGCAGCCGCCGAGAGAAAAAAGGAAAAGAAAATAATAATAGTAGTAGCTTTAAGGTTATTATGGGCTTCGACTCAGTTCATGTCCTTCATCGTCGCCTAGATTGGTGTCGTCTCCATCTGCTGTTGCTTCCTCCTTCTTCTGTTTTTTGGTACCGAAAAACTCCCCCAAGGTATCGCTGAGACTTCGTGCTCTTCCTCTCGCGGGAATTGCGTCATCGCTTGGTCCAGCGTCATCATGTTCCAAGGCTCTGGGCAGGTTATCGGCCGATGCAGGAATGATTGGCTCCTCCCCGATGCGTTCTGGGACAGCGGCATCCCCGTCATTACTATTAAAGAAGAGACTTGCTCGGATGCTAGATCGTATGCGTCGTAGTGAAGATGCGCTCGCCTCTGGCCTGTCATTCTCTCGAAGAATTACATCCTTCACTGCAGTAGTGACGGTGGAAGAAAAGGGTGAAGGTGATATAAATGTCCTCGATCGGTGACCGCCCGACTTGGAGGAACTGTGCCCCGTCCGAGGCGTAACAGGTCTATCGGCAGATTGCGAGGGGGTCGTTTGGGAGCCTCTTGACGATGCAAGAGGGTGCGGCTGTTTGGGCGTTGAGCCCAACCCAGATCTCGTAACGACAGAATCTGCTGACACGGTCCGGGAGCCATGGGGGGTCTCCGGACTTACATGAAGCCCTTGCCACGGGTTACTGACGAGAGAGCGTGCTTCATCGCTGGTGAGATGCGCAGGTGAGTCTGCTGATTCAATGTAGTGTATTGAGGGATGTTCAGTCCCGTTGAGAGCGGAGTCCGGCTTGGCGGCCTCTGCAAAGCTCACTCGCGACAGCTTACTAGATCGGCGAGACGGCAGATTTGGTCGAGACACGCTGTACTGCTCGTATTGTTGCGGCTGCTGTTCGTGCCGTTCTTGGACGAGGCCCGAAGACGTGGTGCTGCCGTCGTGTTGCGTCAAGCCGATTGTCTCCTCGATTCCATCTGCTTCAGACAGTCCGTCTTCGTCATCATCTCTTTGCTCTCTCCCAGACGTAATGAGAAAGACGCCAAAGAAGGTGAGAAGACAGCCGCCGACAAACTTGGCCGCCTGCTGCCTGGTCGTCCTTTCAAAATCTCGATACAGCACGGCGCTGCCAATGATGACACAGAGTGTGAACATGACGAACTGGATGGGGATGACCTGCGTCGAGTCGAAGCGGGACAGTGCCTTGTTGACGTAGCGAATCTGCATAATGGCAGTCACCAAGAGGACGAAGAGAAGCGCATATGTCACAGGGGTGGTGAAAGCTCCCCAAAGGGTGGAGGAGAGCATTGACGATACACCTTTGGTTGACAGAGCCGTGTATCCTCCTGCAAAAAGGTGCTGGTTAGTGAAGTTTTTTCTTATGAGGTGGTAAGATGGACAACCTACCAAAGAGTCCGACGAGTCCCAAGTCAATGAGAATAGTCTGCTTTCCATATCTCGTGCTCGCCCACATGAGGATGCCTATCAGCAAGGTCGTCACGCCAAGGTAGATTTCAAACTCCATCGTCGTAATGGCACCCCACACGTCGTGAGGGTTCAGCTTCGTCTCCTCCTGGTTGGCACTCAGGACGACGGTGACAACACCGGACACGGCAATGGCAACGCCCCAAAAGTCGCGCGGTCTAAACTTTTCGTGGAACATGGCAGGCGCAATAATGCAATTGGATATGAGTGCGACTACGCCGAGGGGTGAAACAATGGAGGCCGGTGCGAAGCCATACGCCAGGAAATTGCCCGCCTCACCCAACGTTATCAAGATTTGGCCGAGCCACCAGTATGGCGATTTGAGATAACTGGAAGGGGGCTTGGGGCCGTCTTTGGCTTCGTTGACGGTGCTCGTACTCGTTGCGCTAGACTGAAAGGAAGCCATCAGCGGTTCGCTTTCCTCGTCCTCGTGGTCCTCATGCTCGCGTTCGTCGTCTGGGTTGTCGTAGTAGGGTCGAAACGAGAAGCCGTTTTCGTGGCCGTTCCGATACTCATCTCTCGCACCATCATCCCCAATGACTGTGCCATACACTCCCGTTCGGCTGCCGCCTCCACCGCCATTACTGCTGGCACTGCTGCTTTGCGCCCGCTTCAGGGCCGCGCGAGCTTCTTGCCGTCTCCTCTTCCGCTCCTTGTGCAGTCGTAGATGCGCATATCTCTGCACGTTGAGCGCGAGAGCAATGAGCACGTTTCCCACGATGGCCGTGACAATGCCGATTAACGAAGACCACCTCTGCAGAGTATCCTTCCCATCGTGACCGTCGGACCCATCACCAGCGCCGGCTCCCAGACTGCTCGTAGCTGTTGGTGCTGATACAACGCTGGTCCATGTCGGGAGGGTCGACTCGATGAGGACGGCTCTCATCATCGGCCAACATGTAGAGAAGGAAACAGTTCGTTTTTGGAGAGCAGAGCAGGCCAAAGCAGAGTAACGCAAAGCAACGCAAAGCAAAAGCAAAGGAAGCAAACGGCGGAGGACGGGGGGGGCGTGTGCAGACGGCGGTAGGATCGGAGATTGGTGGAGAAAGACGCGAAGACTATGGTCGCCGTAGGGCCGAGGCAAATTGCCCGACAAGGTTATTATCGGAACGAATGGGAGCTTCGAAGGAGGCCAACAAGCTGGGTCATGATACTTTTCTTTTTTCGCGGCGTGGTTGCGTACTTTAGGAGGAGGGGCGTCGCATGTCTTTGCTTCCACATGAATGGGTTCAGATGCGGTCCAACCAGGCATCACGCATCATAAGTAATACCGTAAGATCCAAAAAAAAAGACAGAAGCTCCTCCACTAGGAAGAAACTGAGCAGATGACGGCGGTACGTACCCCCACGCAATGTCATCGCTGCAGCCCGTTTTTGACAGGCAGCCGACCAGTGCTAAGCTTTTGGCTACAGGCGCTGATGGGTGCTAACATGACATTGATGCTTCTGTGCTGTGGAACCTACCAGACCTCAACCTGCACTGGAGTTTAGGTAATGAATTCTCAACTATGTTCAGCACCGCCACAGCACATGTTCTGTACATAGAGTGTCTTTGATGCGCGCGCTGCACATATGCAAGCTATTAAAGTTTTGAGGGCGTCTTAGGTACTGCTCCGAAACTGGGGAGTACCTAAGGAACTGACAGCGCTAGAGTACATTGCAGCTGCTACGGATATATTACAGAGACCTGACTGACAGTGTATATATATGTCATGATGAAAACGATGCATCTTGCGCGATCCCATACTTGCCTATTCCCATCACCAGCCAAGCAACATACGCAGCCACAGGTCTCTATTCCATCACATTCTATTCCAAGCATCCATCAAATAATTAACAGAGTCATGTACTCGGCATGCCGCGCGACGGCGACGACCCTTCGCTAAACGCCTTTGTCCGATTCAAGCAACACGTGGATTCACTCGTAGAATCCATCTTTGGCCTTCCACGAGGACCCCACCAGCCACCAGTGTCGTCAACTGCTGCATCAAACCCAAGACAAGACCAACCTAATACGTCGACGGCTTCTACATCAGCAGATTCATTTGCGCCCACTTCCTCTTCCCATCAACATCAAACATCTCCTCCCCATTCAGTCACAATGGACAGCGTGCAACCACACCCGTTGGCGCTCGACACATTCTCCGTTGCGTCATGGGCCTATTCACCATCGAATTTGCGCCACCTCAAGCAGCCGGTCCCGAATGACCTGCCATCCCACTACGACTCTACCATTTTCACGTTTGAAGATGCCTTCGAGGACCTGCTCGCCGTCTCGCAGGGGCAGCCTCTCCCCGACATCAATTCCAGATATGGCCAAAGGCAGCTCTTAAGGCAAATGTTCCCCCATGGAGAGCCTACATGGTTCTGGCTCCGAAGGCTCGAGTCTCAAGGCCTGCTCAGTCGCCCCCCTCGCGATGAACTTTGGCGACTTCGGAACATTGGTTTACTAGGAGATCACGTCGAGACCGAGTTCTTTGGATCACGATGGAATGATTGGGCGAAGCTCCACGAAGAGCTTGATCGTAAAGCTGCCGAAGTTTGGGGAGGTCTCGTTTCAAGCGATGAAAAGACGGATAACAAGGCCAACGCCGGTGGCAACTTCTTTGACGAAGTGCACAACATCTTCAAGCAACTGGAGGATAGCTTCCACGGCCGCAGCTCAACAAGACGGGACGACTATGAGCACCAGCAGCACAAGAGCCTGCCCGACCACTTCGACGACCTCTTTTCCTCCATCAGCTCTAGCTTTGCGCAGGGACACAAGACTTGGGATGCCTTTGTCAAAGCCATCACCGAAGGAAGACCTACGTACGCCGACAACAGCGCTGCTTCAGCACCTAGCAACACGACTGAAGAGAAAGTACTCGACGACGGCAGCAGGGAGGTTGTAACCAAGGAGGAGCAGGTCAACCGTTTTGGCTACCTAACCACAACGGTTACCAAAAAGACGTACGACAAGGACGGTAACGAGATTGGAACAGAAACACACTTTAGTATGCGTCCTGCGGATAAAACGCAGAAGCTCGAAGCCAAAGAGACAGGCAACAGCAACGTCATCGAGCGGGTAGATGATGACGGGGATGACCAACAGGAACAACAACACCAGCAAACCCAGCAGGTACAGGACAAGAAGTCGGGATGGTTTTGGAAATGACACGGCTTTGTGTTCTTCTATTCAATGGTACCCATCTCAAATCATGTAATATCTTATTTTGAACATGTTTACGTCGTCTGTATAATAGTCATGATAGTTTTGAATTGGCCCGTTTTATTCACTGCCAGCTTTCTACCATATTTACCCATTATGAACCTCAAAATTCATGTACTCAGAATAAAGAAAAAAAAATATATGTATAGCCATGCAGTGAACCCAAACTGTCCGCTCCCGTCTATGCTCCTCTCCTAGCCACCGCCTTCTTCTTGCGCATCAGCCTCTTCCGGGCAATCAGCTTCTGCTGGATCGCCTCCTTCGCATTCGTGGGCTTCTTCTCGCCCTCCTCTTGCTTAGCAGGCTTCTCCTTCGGACCCTTGTTCATGTTTCCTTTATTCTTCTTGCCCTTTTGCTTCTTATTCTTCTTCGGCTCAACAATTTCCTCTTCCTCCTCCTCCTCTTCCTCGTCCGCCGAAGAAGCACCATCGTCGTTGACCTTGGCCTTGGCTACTCTGGCTGCCTTCTCGGCCTCCTGTCTTCTCTTGACCACCTGGGCGTTCTCAATGGCGAATTCCACAATCAACCGCTGCTTCTTGCCATTGTTGCCGTCCAGCTGCAGGCCGTTCAAGTACCGAAGACCCATCAGTGCCCAGCGGTGAGACGTGTATTCGATGAATCCGTAGCCACGGCTCTTTCCTGCTCCGCTCGCCTCCGACACCTTGGAACCCTTATTATCCTCAAAGACAACCTTGGCCTGCTTGACGATACCCTTACGCTTGAGTCTCCGGTCCTTCTCCTTCTCCTTCGCATCCTTGCCGTCCCTGGCGTTCTCTTCTTTGGAAAGTGGCTGTCGCTTGCCTTCTTTTACGTCCTTGGCGAATCCAACAACGGCCTTTCTAGCCAGCTCCTTCAGCTCCTTAGAACCAATGTCGCTAGGAATGTTACGGAGGGCAAGTCGCGTCAGGCTTATGTGCAGCATAGGATTCTTCTCCACAAGCTTCTTGCGCTGCGCTGCACTCGCTTGCCTCATCCGAACTTCAGCATCAGTCAAGAGACCACGTAGAGGGGAATTAGCGCCAATGGCACCTTCTGACAGGAGGTACAATCTGCGCTTATCCTTTTGTCTCCTCTGAGCGAGCGAATTTTCCGCCAAGTTGGCGGCTTCATTCTTGCCAACCGCTTGAGCCACTTGTAGAACTCGACCATCAAGAGTGTACTTTCCTGTAGGATCAGCATTCTCATCTTGAAGAATGGAATGCTTTATTCCTCCCACTGTGGGTTGCGTACGGCGGGGGGCGCCAACTATGCAGGCTTTTGCATCTGCAGTATCGACGAAGCAAACAAAACCAGTACCCGCTGGCTTTTCCGTGGCTTTGTCGACAACAACCCTGGCGTATCGGACTTTTCCGAAATGGCTGAAAAAGGACTGAAGTTGCTCATCTGTAGTCGTAAAAGGTAGATTTCGAACAAAGACGGTTGAGGAGTTGTCTGTCATCAGCTCTCGCTTCGGCTTAGCTGGCTCTTTCTCCTCCGCGTCCTCTTCCAACAGCTTCATATCCTCCTCGTCATCTTCCTCGTCCTCATTCTCCTCATCTTCGTTCTCGTCATCTTCATCCTCCATATTGTGCATATAGTTTTTCATAAAATTTGCGAGATCCGACGCCAATTGATCGTCACGGTTCTTGACTTCGCCGCCCTCGGC
Organism: Trichoderma orchidacearum; assembly: GCA_023653515.1. Classification (NCBI taxonomy): domain Eukaryota; kingdom Fungi; phylum Ascomycota; class Sordariomycetes; order Hypocreales; family Hypocreaceae; genus Trichoderma; species Trichoderma orchidacearum. The sequence goes on from JAAOZV010000010.1 coordinate 1,260,820, forward strand.
ATCCGCATCTTTATCCTTGACTGATGCCCCCCCATCTTCACCTTCATCATCATCATCTGCAACGTCTTTCTGGTCATCATCGTCGTTTTGTGCCGACTGCTGTTTATCCCAGGTCTCCTTGTCCACAGCCCAGTCAACAGCAAGGGGTCGGCCGTCAACGATCTTACCGTTGACAGCCTCTAGAGCCTTCTCTGCATTCGGGCGCCCTCGGAGGGTGACAAACCCAAATCCTTTCAGCTTTCCCTTTGTCTGTGGTAGATCTGCATATTTGACTTTGCCAAAACTTGTGAAGAGTTTTGAAAGCTGTTCTGGTGTTTTGATGCTCCATGGCAGGTTTCGAATAATCAGCTTAGGTGGCTTCTGGAACGCCTCCGCTGCTTTTCCATGTTTCTTAGGCGCTGCGCTTGCATCCGTCTCGCCATTGCGATGCCTAGGCTCTGCAACCTCGATCCGAATGCGTCTCCCTTCCCATTCTTTCTTGTCTAAGGCCTCCTTAGCAGCTTTGGCGTCCTCTGCATCAGCAAACGCAACAAAGCCGAAACCTCTCGACTCCTTCGTCTGCTGGTCGACAACAACAGTGGCGTGCTTGACGGGGAAATACTGAGAGAAGAAGTCGGCTAGGCTCTCATTCGTAGCGCTGGGGGGCAATGACCGGACAAAGATGGATCGTCGCTCGTCAACCTTTGCTTTCTTGTTGGTTCGCGCAAGTCCACCATCTGGATCATGAGTTACGGTGGCCGTGGAGTTCTCATTATCCTGGCGCTGGCGCTTGCGATCATTCGTGGGGGATCCCATGGCTATTTGGGCGATATCAACTGCAGCTTTGCAATCGAATTTTGGTAGAAGGAGCCCTCGCATCCCTCTAAGAAAAAAAAATCTGGAGCTTCAGCGATTCAATTTCCTTATCTTATCAAATCTAACAATAAAACAACGTCCGCGCTAATCCATATAAGGATGGCGGGGTATCAACACAGCGTTATGCCGAAATGGGATAATTGTTGATGGCAATCTTTAGACGACGCGCTGAATCCAAACAACACACCCACCATTTGGCCTTTTTACATAAGCTCACAGGAAGTGTCTTGCGCTTCGAACGCAGGGCATCTGTGAGAGGAATAGAAGCGAAAATGCCTACAAGAACAGGGACTCGATCCGGGAAGACGTCAGCTGGCTCCCACAAACACTCAGCCTCTTCAGAGCACGCCGATACGCCGGACAATGCCCTCCGAACGCAGATATGCGCCGTCTTTCGCGATGCACAAAGGACAACCGCCACACACCGAAAGCTAGCTGTGAATCTTCGAAAAATCCAGGAAGCCTGCTGCTATGAGCCGGTCAACCCGAAAAAACCAGCCGTCGATGAGTTCGACGAGAAAGCATTCAACCATGAGTTCATCCGATGCGTTGTACGAATCATGCCCGTGAAGAAGGCGGAAAGTGTCGGTGAGAAGTCGATTCGATTCATCGGGCTGTTCTTGCGGCATGCTTCGGACAAGGATAACGAGCTATTGAATGAAGGCGATGCGGACGCAAGTCTGATGCCTGAGACCCCAAGCACACGACTTGCTTCGCTTGTCCTCGAAACTGCGCTCTCCTTGATGCAGGCCAAAGACAAATATGTGCGATTTCGGTCCACCCAGCTTGTCTCCCAGATCATCAACTCTCTCGATGCGATCGATGACGACCTATTCGAGAAGCTTCGCCACAACTTACTCAAACGAATCCGAGACAAGGAGCCCATGGTCCGCGTCCAGGCGGTGCTGGGCCTAGGCCGACTTGCCGGGAATCAATCCGAGGAGGGCAACAATTCAGACGATAGCGACAATCAATCGTCAAGTCTCTTGGATAAGCTGCTAGATGTCTTGCAAAATGATTCGAGCGCCGACGTACGACGGTCGCTTCTTGTGAACCTTCCGATCTTACCTAGTACGCTCCCCTACTTGCTTGAGCGTGCCAGGGACCAGGATGCGGCAACGCGAAGGGCGGTATATTCTCGTCTCTTACCCGCTTTGGGAGACTTCCGTCACTTGTCTTTATCCATGAGGGAAAAGCTGCTCCGGTGGGGTCTCCGTGATAGAGATGAGAATGTGCGAAAGGCAGCAGGCAGGCTTTTCCGGGAGCGCTGGATTGCCGACTGTGCTGGCGTAGGACCACAAGAGGAGGCGCCTCCTAACTTTGAAGGCTTATTAGAGCTTCTAGAACGAATCGATGTCATCAATTCAGGCGTCGAGAATGGAGTGGCCCTCGAGGCAATGAAGGGCTTTTGGGAGGGTCGCCCAGACTACCGCGAGGCTCTAATTCTGGACGATCATTTCTGGGAGACACTTTCGGCCGAGTCTGTCTTTATAGCTAGGAGTTTCAACGATTTCTGTCGCAGCGAGGGGAACGGCCGATACGAGTCCTTAGTAGAGGAGAAACTTCCAGAGGTTACCAAGTTGGCCTTTTTCTTAGAGCGATATATAAAGGCTCTAATGGACGCTATCAAGAGAATTGCGGAGGCAGACGTTGAGGAAGAAGAGGAAGAAGATACCGTTGAGCAGGAATTCATCGTTGAACAATTGCTTCACATTGCGCTGACCCTCGACTATTCTGATGAAGTCGGCCGTCGGAAGATGTTCACTCTGCTTCGCCAATCTCTGGCTATCCCAGATCTACCGGATGAGATCACGAAGCTTGCCGTGGAGGTGCTACGATATATATGTGCTCCAGATGCCGCTGGAGAGCGAGAATTCTGCAGCGTCGTGCTGGAGTCGGTTGCTGACGTCCACGACACCATCGTGGATCTGCCAGGGGAGGATGATGAAAGCTTCGTCTCAGCCAAGTCCGAGATGATGAGCCGGGAAACCACTCCAGCTTCGGATGCAAACAGAGGCAAGTCTGAGCTGAGTGAAGAAGAAGATGCTCATGAAAAGGCAGTTAGGGAAATCGTCGTCAACATGAAATGCCTTCACATCGTCCAATGCATGCTCACCCACGTCGCCGGAAACCTAAAGGAAAACACCGACCTAGTGTCCATGTTGAACAACCTAGTGGTCCCTGCCGTGCGAAGTCACGAAGCGCCCGTTCGTGAAAGAGGTCTCGTCTGCCTGGGATTGTGTGCCCTTCTTGACCGCTCGCTGGCCGAGGAAAACCTGGGGCTGTTCATGCACTTCTTTAGCAAAGGACACACAGCCTTGCAGATTACTGCACTACACATATTGACCGACATTCTTAACGTACACGGCGCTCAACTACTTTCTACGACGCCGGCTGTCTTGAAGGTGTATGTCAAGGCAGTAAAGGGGGGCAACAGATCATCCGAAGTTCAGGCTGCGGCCACCATAGCAGCATCAAAGCTGCTTCTTGGACGGGTCATTTCCGATGAAGAAGCGTGCGAAGAGCTGCTCAAATCCCTTGTGATTGCCTACTTTGACCCCGCATCCTCCAACAACCAGACCGTCAGACAAGCACTCAATTACTTTTTGCCGGTGTTCTGCTTCTCCCGTTCAGAAAACCAGGACCTCATGCGGAGGGTTTCTCTGCAAGCGCTGCACTCACTGCTCAACTTGCGCGAGGGCCTAGAGGACGATGATGTGGATGTTGAGGAGGACATGGTTAGCATGACAACCATTGGTGCTTGTTTAGTAGACTGGACCGATCCTCGAAAGTGTTACAGCTCGGACATTGGCCTTGATGGAGAAAAGAGAAACGTCAAGGGTGATGTTCATCTTGACTTTGCCAGCGATATCCTGGAAAGACTCCGAAGCAATATCAGCAGTAAGTCTCTCTCATCAGATGAAAACCAAAAGGGATCATTTGGCTAACAGCAGTAATAGAAACTGAAAAGAAGCTCGTTGCCGGTCTGCTTGGAAAGCTTTACGTATCACCCAGCTCTTCCGAGGAGAAGCTCCGCGAGGCATACGAAAACGTCTCCGAAGCCGTCGAAGAAGGTCTCGTGTCCGATGCCACGAGCCGCAATGCGCTGTACAAGATTCACGTCAGCCTGGGCAAGATCGTCAACAGCCTTGACGAGCAACGCCCGGCTCATGCCCGCACCAGCCGCAGTGCATCCGTGACTTTGGGCCGACAGACACCGCCTGAGGATCGATCCCTGCTTTCGAACGCGGAGGAATCGAAGATTAAGGAGGAAGAGGAGAGCGATGGCACGGTGGTGCCGGACCAGGGGAAGGATTCGCTTGTGGACGACTTGTTGTCGGATGAGGATACGAAGATGGAGGATGCGTGAGATAGGACGAATGCGTAACGTGTCATGACCCTGGAATCCAAATACAATGATTACAATGACAATATCGAGTATAGCCATCTAGTCTATGAACGATGTGAATGACTTGTTCGTTGCATTACGAGACATATCTAGTCGTCTCTATTAAATCTTGTCATCAGATTACATGGGACCGTATTACGTTGAAACTAGCTCACTCCTGAGATCATCTATCTGTAAAGCATCCTGTATTACAATCTAGATACCCACCCAGAACAAAAAGCTCCCAAAGCCTACATTAATCAACAGATGCTGCCCCAGGCTCCACGCCATACAATACAAGTACTTTGGCGAAAACACGGTCCAAATAAACAAATGCGTCCTCAGCGCCGTACACGCGGCCATGACAAAGACCACACTCGTCGCCGTAAAGAGCGTCAACAGGATTAAATGGTATCGAAAGGCATCCGTCCGACCTTCATAGTGTTTCTGCAACAGCAGCAAGTTGGTGGCGGAGGTCCAGAAGATGGGACCGGCCCAGTTGCTGACGAGGGTGAGGATGCCCACTGCGACGACGTTGAAACCGCTGATGCCGTTGTAGGCGCTGGACAGGTCGACGGAGGAGATGGAGTTGGAGCCGCCGAAGGCGAAGAAGGTCGTGTACTGGAGTAGGACGGAAGAGGTTGTGATTTCGGCGATGGAGAGGTCGGCTGACTGAAGGGCTTGGAAGATGACGCTGGATAGGAGGAAGAGCGGAATATTTGTGGCGCGGGACTGGGTCATGGCGAGGAGTGTGCATAGATGGTGCACGAGTTCAGCTGGACGATGGTGTTAGATCTTGGGGAGAATTTCTCTATGTTAGGTAGAGTGCATGGACATACCAGATGACAGTGAATCCTGAACACTGCCAACTTTCGCCCGATATATGGCATATACGCACAACACTGCGAGCAACTGGAATATAACTCGCGCCCTCAGAACGAGAGATGGGCCCTGGAAGATATCAAGGAGGTTGTGAGCAAATCCAACAACCAGCTCAGGGGCATCTTCCGCCGTAAACGCAAGCTTGAAGCTGAACGTTGCCAAAAAGAGTGCGGGCATTAGAGAGATGGCGAACACGTAGGGCAGGCCAGATAAGCTCTGGAGAGTCTGCATGGTCGTCGTGGCGTAGACTAGAGTGATGAGGGCCCAGAGGAATTCGGGATGGGGGATGAGAAAGGTTTTGACGGTGTCCGGCTCGCCGGCAAACTTTTGGCCTGTTTGGTTCCAGCTTCTGAGAAGCCGCAGTGCACCTAGGGCGATGAGATGGCTTGATATCGAAGAGAAGCGAGAGGACCTGTATGTGTTGTAGTTAGTAAGAGATCGTATGATGAAGGGGCTCCATGGCCCTACCTGTAAATCTCTCTTACTCCGAGGTAAGCTAGCCATATGGTGGACGTCCAGTACCAGTAATGATGCTCCTCTTCGACGTAGCTACTGGCAAACATCATTGGACCGTATGAAGCAGCAAGCAGTAATAACGGCAGTAGAAAGCCTGCCTGCCGGAAGCCCTGTAGGCTCAAGCTTGCCACGCCAGCAATAACGGCGGCAACTGACAGACCCTGGCCAAGAGACAGTCTCGATAGGTCGTAGTTGGATGCCATGCTGCTCATCAGATCTTGGGCTTTTCGGATCCAGGAAGACGTAGCCGAGAGCCACGCTCTGTCAACACCATTGGCATGGGCCTGAGAACCCGCTGCCCGATTGATTTTGTGCCATTCACAGGCCAGTTCACTGATATCCGTAGACTTCGAAGAGCACGGGTCGACAGAAGACTGTGCGTCAAACAGTTCGCCGCCAAATGCCGCCGTGACTATGTTTAAGATTTGCCTGGCATTACGGATAAGAATCTGGACTTTGTCACTTGAGCTTGACCAAAACGGCAGAAACTCAGGGATGAAAGCTCCAAGATTGTTCTTTGAGATGGGGAATCCCAGCAGCGCGGCGAGAGTTGGCGATATATCAGACTGTTCAACTGTAGAGTAATAGTCGAATTCGTTCTTGGGTTGTGCAGGGGCCGAAAGTTTGGGGGAAATGTCCCTAAGCTTGGGCGACATGAATACCAAGGCTGGAGAAGTTTCTCCGGGGGAGGACGCGCCGTGATTTCCTGCATCATTCATGCCATGGTCACCACATAGCACAATCAGTGTCGACTGCAAGTGATCCTTGGACTCTAGAGCATCGAAAAGCTGATGAACAATGCCATCCATCTCACGCTGTTTAGCCGGCATGTGACTGCTTCGCGGCCCCGATTTATGGCCGATATGATCAAGGCCAAGGTAATGAAGGACCATTAGGCTCCAGTCTTCGTTTTCAAGTTCGCCGGCGATGTGTCTGGTCACATTGTTGTCTACCTCTGTAAAGTCCTTAGGTGGGCATGTGAGTCAAGGGAGAGCGAGTAAATGGTATTTATGTTTGAGGCCTTACTGCAACAAAGAAACTAGAAGTTCCATCATGACGATCAAACGTCTCGGGAAACAGCTTCAGCCACGTATCGTCGCCATACAGGAGCAGCTTGCCCGTATTTTTGGCCTTCAGCTGGGCCAGCCACGTGTCCTGGACGGCCAAGCTTGACGAGGTGTCGGCCTCATCAATGTTGAGAATGAGATCGACAAAGGACGGAATAGACCCTGTGGTGATGGCCTTGATCCTTGGCATGGTAACGGTGGGAGACCGCGCATTGGCAGTGAAGGGGATGGCACTGCCATCTCGAATCAGGCTACACGAGTTGTGAGAGACGAGTATTAAAGATGCCAGAGCAAGTGACTGACCTTTGCGTGTATTTAAAGTCAGAGGTATCGGAGAAGACAAAATCGCTATGAAGATTCGTGTTAGTTAAAAGTGATGTCGCGCCCAGACATATACAACTTGACTCTACCTTCGCAGCGCATCAACTACCATGAATATCAGTTTATTAAAGGGAGCCTCAGGCGGAGGGCCGTACTCGAGCGGCTCATACTCTGCTAGACCCGGAAGAAAAGGCTTATACGGGAAGAAGCCGGTCGCGAAAACGACAATGGATATGGGTATTAGGAGGTTGGCTGCAATGAGCAGAAGTGAGCCTGCAAGCGACGCATTCTTTGAGGCCACCATGTCTTTATAAAAAACAATTGGAAGGAATGATCGAGTTGGGAATAGGAACCAGGCTAGAGAGGCGCCTTATTCGTCTATTGACATTCCGCGAATCACATATGGAGTGAGATCCATATAGGGAGATTTTATTTGAGTGACAGATAATAAAAGTCTCCCTCTCACTAGATGCATCGAGGTAGCTGGCTGGCTATGGAGTTCTAATGAGATGGATATGTGAGAGTGGGAGAATGATTGGCCAAGGGTTCATTTTAGTTTCGAGTTGCTGCGCCACAGGAACAGGGATGCCACATCAAATCTAGAACTTTTTATTCTTTTAATTTGGAGATCGTCGTGGGTATCGTCAATAGAGACCGACTGCAAAGCTGCCATGCAGGCCAGGAGGAGGATGAATTATATAATGCAAGATGAAACAAATGAAGCCGATAAAGATGCGCAACATTTCCAAGAAACCCCAGATAATCAAAGCCCAATTCGTCTACGCCTGCTTCGCACTCCTCTTCTTCTTGGCGGCTAATCTGTCGCTGTACTTGGGGAAGGTGATGCTGGACTTCTTCCTCCGCTTGTCAATGCGCTTCTTGGAGATGCCGCCTCGAGACGGCTTTGTTGATGTGTCTACATCCATGGCTAATAGAGGGAGTCAGCAGATTGTAACCCGAGGAAGAGACGGGTAGAGTGAAGGGGGAAAATACATGTCTCATCTGCGCCAGCCTGTTCCTGCTTCAGTTGTTCCTCGGCGCCATCCTCTAAAGCAGGAATGTTAAAGATTGATCATCGTCTTGATAGAATTCCTGCATAGGTTCAGTGCGGCCCAGACTCACCATCAATCTTCATCTCTGCGGCCTCAGGCTTGGCTTGCTTTGCCAATTCCAGCAGCTTGGCCGACAGCCGCTCCTGTCTGGCCGTCTCGGCAGGGCCGAATATAGTAGCGGCCTTGCGCTGGTTGTTGAACTTTTTCGTACTCGATCGGGAACTTTTTGCCATGGCTGCGGTATTGTTGGGATGCTGTTTTTCTTCTTTGGTTCCTGGTCTTCCACACGAACTGCTACTCTTAGTTGGCAGGAGAAGAAAGAAAAGTTACGATAACGGCGGCAAAGATAAGATAGAGAGGACCCAAGTGTGGCGTATCGGCTCCAACAGCTGTGGCTCAGCCCTGCAGCTTTCGCGTCTCATCCACGCACCTCAAAATTCTTGCCAGCTGCTGCCGCCTGTCCGCCATGACGGTCAAGTGGCGATAGCGTCCGACCCATTTGCCCATATCTTCGTAATAGAGCGAACGTCCTCCGAGGCTGATGGCGAGGCGACGAAAGAGGGTGAGAGGAGAGTGAATTCGAAGGAAGGCGCTGCCTCACACACTCATTTCTCTCCAACGCCAACCATCCAGTAACACGATAAATCACCGCCAAAGGGCTTTCGAAATCGAACGACTTCATAATAAGGTAGAACTACGATCTTGCCCTTCGCATCGCCTGCGCCTCCCGTCAGGCTCACGATACCTCACGGCCACAACTCGCATTGCAGCTGTGGCCGGCGTGATAGTCTACACCCTATTGCATCTGCTTTGCTAGAAATCATCCGCGACCTCCGCTGCGATCTCCCTTTCTACCCTTTTCAACATCCTTCGCGAAAGCCCGTCACCTTGATCACATCCTGATAAAGGACTAGACGTCGCTTTTGCATCACGCCATATTTGCAAGAGCTGCCCAAATCTTCCCGCCACCGGCACTCCTCGCCGTCGACTCTCTTCGCTTCACATTCATGCATATGCGAGGATCCCTTTCTCTATCAACCCTTCGCGCCGGCGCCAAGAAGCAATCATGGCATCGCCGAACATGACTTCTATTTCGCGGCACGACGTGAACGCGCTGCTCCGGCAGGTCCAAGGCAATTCTCTGTTCAATCGCCAGCTCTCTTCTGTCTGCCAGGTGAACGGGCTTAAGAGCACCGGCGTCAAGGCTGAGCTTCAGCGACGCATCGTGGTCCGTGAGTTACTCCTTTGCATCTGCTTTCCCTACATCCCCTTTGTCGCGGCACCTTCGCGCGCCGCTCTATCCTTCAAATGTGTGTAAAGATTTATAAAATGCCCAGTGGCTGACCTCAGTTACACATAGTCATAAACGAGACTGTTGCCCACAACGACGTTGCGCGATTCCATCAAATCCGTCAGAGCATTGTAAATGCGTTCGCCCAGCGAGCCAGCCCATCCAAGGCCGCAACATCTCGGAGCAATGGGGCCCTAGCACAACCCTCTTTACCAACTCCTGCCGCGCCGTCGATGCCGCTATACGGTCAGCGGTCATATGGAAACGGCTATCAACCCTCCCCTTATGGCGCAGGGATGTACAATTTCTCGTTCAAGTTAAGCCCTTTCTATCAAATCGAGGCCCCCGTCAGTGGGTTGCGTGCTTGTGAAGGTAAGTGTCCGTATACCTCATAACGCAGTATCCACACAAAAAGAACGCAACAGCTGACCGCTGGCCCATCTTCTCCAGCCATGGCGCAGCATAGGAATTCTGTCACCATACCGCTAAGACTAAGCGACCACCCTATCCTTCAAAAGTGCAACGAGGATAAATCATACAGAGTCATGGTGTTTTGCGCTGGCGACGATTCCGGTGTACAAGACATTGCCTTTCCACATCAGTCCGAGCTTCGGGTCAATGGTGATGAGATTAGGGCCAATTTGCGAGGCCTCAAGAATAAACCTGGCTCTACAAGACCGGTCGATATTACCAATTCACTTCGCTTAAGATCAAACTACATGAACAATATCGAGTTTACCTATGCGCTAACGAATAAGGTGAGTCGACAGGCAATAGTTGACAAGTCGAGTTGTAGCCGTCGCGCATCTCTATTGGACTTTTTGGTATTAACATACTCCTTATCTTAACTCGCAGAAATTCTTTTTGATTGTCAACCTCTGCAAGACAACATCGGTCGTCGACTTGGTGTCCACGATACGTAGTCGCAGAAAGATTTCCGAGGAGTCTGTTGTGTCGGAATGTGGGTCTCGAGCTTTCCACCTCGGCATATACCAGTTGCTGACGCCTCGCTGGGCAGTGAACAAAATAGCACAGGATCCGGACGTCGTGGCGACATCTCAGGTCCTATCATTAAAGTGCCCTCTATCATACATGAGATTAGAAGTACCATGTCGGAGTCTTAGCTGCACGCATCTCCAATGTTTCGATGCAACCTCCTACTTACAGCTCCAAGAGCAAGGACCGCAGTGGCTCTGTCCCATATGCAATAAGTCAGCGCCCTTTGATCAGTTGGCAGTTGATGGGTACGTCTATACTCTATCTCCTTGTATTCTTGCCCGCCGCATACTGACAAAACGCCTAGCTATGTCAAAGCCATACTTGAAAAGACACCCAAGAGCCTGGAGACGGTCACCATTGAGCCAAATGGCAAGTGGTCTAGCGAGCCGCCCAAAGAAGAGACGTCATCCAGGCCGAATGGAGCAGCAGTCGAGGACGACGATGATGACGACTTGGTGGTGTCTGAAGTCATTATAGGTGGGCGGCGGTTGGAAACACCCAAGAACCTGACGCCGTACACGGACAGAACCGGTTCGGGAGGTAGAGACGGCTCCTCGGCAGCGCCGCGGGTCGGCTCACACAGTGCCAAGCGACCAGCGCCGGCGGTGATAGACCTGACCTTGTCGTCTGACGACGAAGAACCCATCCAGCGGCCGAGCAAGCGCCAGCACACCGGCACGAGCAGCTATCGCGGCTCTTCCAGTCTTCCGTTTCTGGACGAATCCCCAAGTGATTACCCGTCGTAGGGGAGGGTTCGCCGGATTCGCCGAAGAGCAAGGTAGACAACGGAGCATGGAGGCAAAAGGTGAAGATTTAGAGGCAACACCAAAGAGAGAAGCACCAAGAGAAAGTTGCTTTTTTTTTATTTATATACAAATCAGCAAGAGGCGTTCCGGATGACGAAGGAAAAGAAAAGGATGATTCCCCTGGGGTCGGTATAAATGCTAGTTTGTCTTTTTAATTATCTGAGAGAGATGGCGAAACGATTGCCAGCAGGGGAAGAGAACCAAGATGTATGACTAGCTATTGCTGGTAGATGTCTAAACAACTGGATATTTGGCTATAGTAGCTATTAGGAGATTCTATCTCGTATCATATAAAAATAGAAGAAAAGACTGTTAACATAAAATTACCTTGCTTGTTCCTTGTAAGAGTTGATTGCTTTTTGCTCATTTCATCCCAAAATCAGCAATTGCTTGCTAGTACATCCACACCCCCGCCAGAATCCCACCCCCACACCCGTTACCTATCGTACACCTCTCCTCCATCCATCTCAAACCATCTCCAGCATCAACACCAAACAATCAAACAAAAAAAAACATAAACCTCACTCGCGCCCACCATGTCCCTCTCCCCCGTCATGCCGCCCTACGGCTCCACCGACCCGTCCGCCACCTTCCTCTCCTCCTCATCCCTCGACTTCCTCCTCATCGAGCTTGTGCCCCTCGCCCATCGCATCACCACCGAGCGCGACTTCGCCTCGCCTTCCCCCTCGCAAGCACCAGCAGCAGCGTCTTCCACCTCGGCCGACAGCGCGCACAAGTCCGAGGTATCCACGAGCGGCGGCACCGTCGTCGCCGCGGCGGACCATAATAGTACCACCCCCAGGCGGATAGACGACGAGGAACATCTCGATGCGGTGCACTTCCGGCTCGAGGCGCAAGGATACCGCGTGGGACAGGGCCTCGTCGAAAGGTCAGTACCGACAAACACACGTTTAACGTGCAAAAAAATCGAAGGGGGGGGCTAAAAGTTTCGAGTTAGATTCTCCCGCGACCGGCCTCGCTTCAACGACACCCTCGACGTCATCAAGTTTCTCTGCAAGGACCTCTGGTCGCTCGTCTTTGGCAAGAACATTGACAATCTAAAGACAAACCACCGCGTACGTTTCGCTCTCAAAAAAGACATGCCAAATCATCACCCCCGCTTACAACGTTGACATAGGGCGTCTACGTTCTCACCGACAACACATTCCGGCCATTTTCGCGCATGAGCACAGAGACCAGCAGCCAAGCCGTGATACGAGCTCAGCCTGTATGTAAAAAAGCGCAACTCTTTGCAGCATATTCACGTTCTTCATCATGTCTTATTGTTCTATATGTGCTTACTTGGATCATACAGTTCCTGTGGTTCCCATGCGGCATCATTCGCGGCGCGTTAGCCGCCCTGGGTATCAGTGCCACCGTCCAAGCCGAAGTCAACGAGCTGCCAGGAGCTATATTCCAAATCAAGACCACTGCCGCCAAACCATAGCGGTCAACCGTTCCTAGACAGCTTCATCCGAACGACATACCCGTAAGACGAAGGCTCAACGAATGAACCATGTGCAAACAGACAAGCACCACGGCCCTTTGTTTTTTGCCGAGAAAACGCCAGTTCAGCTTAGTTCAAGCTGCAGCCAAAACTAATCAATGGACATGACAAGGTGTCCCACAGGGAGGGCTTTTTTTTTTCGCAGATGATGGGTACTCTGGGACAATTTACAGCCTATGAAAGAAGATAAGACATCAGCAACCCTGCTTATGCACTCGTATATATTATACACCTAGTAGTCATAGCTATTGCCCTCAAAGACCGGGTCCTCGACACTAGAAAGCTACCAACAGGTGGAAAGTTTGGAGGAAAAGATTTACTTTTGAGGGGGGTTGTGGGCGAAGTCAATGCCCTTCTTAATGTTGCCCTTGAGGCCCTCGACAGCCTTAGCCAGGAGCTCCTTCTCCTTCTCGGTGATGCCCTCCAGAGGGTTGGTGGCCTGTTCCGCACCGTTGGGCTGCGCAAGGTTAGCCAACAATCACTTTTTTAGAATCGATAAGGGCAGCTTTGCCGACTTACTCCAAGCTCGACGGGAACCGAAAAGAAGTCGACGCCGGTGGCCTTGGCGACGGCTTCGCCTCCGGGCACACCAGGCAGGTAGACGTAGCTGGGCTCAACGAGGCCCTTCTCGCCCTTGACAGCACGGAGCAGCTTCTCGGCGAAGCTAAAAAGATTGTGTGTCAATATCAACTATGTCCTCAAGGACCAACAAGTTTAGCTAGGTAACAACTCACCGGAAACCAGCATATGCCATGGAAAGGGTGGCAGAACCAGCACCATCCTTGGCCTTGACGACCTCGTCACCACCAAACTGGATGCGGTTGACGAGAGCGTCGTACTTCTCGGCGGGGATCTTGACGGCGGGGTTGGCCTTGCTGAACAGGGGCAGGATGGTCTCGCCAGAGTGGCCGCCGACGACGGGGATGGTGAGCTTCTGGGGCTGAGACTCGCCAACAATCTCGGCGACGAACGTCTCAGCGCGGACGATGTCGAGGGTGGTGACTCCAAAGAGACGCTGGGGGTTGAAGACCTTCTTGGCCTTGAGGACCTCGGCAGAGATGGGGACGGTGGAGTTGACTGGGTTGGAGATGACGAGGATGAATGCATTGGGGGCGACCTCGGCAATGGTCTCAATCAGACCCTTGACAATGCCAGCATTGATGTTGAAGAGGTCGTCACGGGTCATTCCAGGCTTGCCTAGAAGCAACTGTAGCGTTAATAATGCAATCTCTTTTCCTCATCATAAAGCCGCTAGCCTAACAGCCCCGGCCCCAGATAACATAACCGGGAGAGCTTTGAACATACGGGGAATGCCAGCGGGGATGACAATAATGTCAGCATCCTTGAAGGCCTTCTTGGCGCCATCGTCGGCGGGCAGGTAGCCAGTCACTTTCTGTCAAGAGACATAGCTTCTGTTAGCGTCTATGGTATTGATTGCGGAAGTCGGAGGGCCAAAGGAGGTTCGGGAACTGGCACTCGGCGATCCGGAGAGTCGGAAGGGGGGAACGCTGCAGCTTACCGCGGGGGAAGAGATGTGGGAGAGGTCGGCAGCAACGCCGGGGGTGTTGACGACATCGTAGAGAGCCAGCTCGTCGATGAGAGGGCTGGCCTTGAGCAGGAGGGACAAGGGCTGTTGGGAGTATAATGTTAGCCAATGCTAGCCGGATGAGGAATACACTGAAAATTTCATACCTGTCCAATGCCTCCAGAGGCACCAGCAACAACTGTTGCGCGAGTAGTCAGTCAGTCAGTCAGTCAGTCGGTCACTATTCAACCATGACGCGAGCTCTCAAAGCAACCTGCTCGCTCTGCATGGTGCGGGGTTGAGGGGCAACTCGGTGCTTGGGCAGAGCTCAACATACCTGCTTTGACCATGATGTGCGGTTTAGAAAGGGATTTGTGAAAAGGTAAATTGGAGAGCAGAGAATCTCAAGGTTCCTGTATCGAGAAGATTGGTAGAGGGAAAAAAAAAAAAGAAGAAAGCGTTGGGAGAGGATGAAGGGATGAAAGGATCGCGGGGATGGGAAGGGATTGCGTGCGACGGGCAGGTACAATGTAGCCACGCTTCTCAAGAAATTTATGTAACCGCTATTTGCTACCAGCTACCAGCTATCTTAGGTACCTACTTTCCCCCCCAGAAAGGGTCTCGCGCTATTCAAGCAGCCCAGCCTCCACAGCTTGTCTGCTTTTGGCCACCCGAGAGAAGTCACTAACCCAACGTATAGTTCGTTAGGGGGTCTGATGGCTGGCTGGATGGAGGGGTCGTCGAGAGAATGAGGGGCCGCAGCGCTTATTGGGTTTACTTTTTACCAAGTATTATTGCTTGGATGGCAGACCAATCAGATAGGATGAATAAGAGTAATGCTACGTGATATTTTCTCCGTTTCGTGTTCTTGTTCTACATGGATGATATTCTCATCGCAGGTCTCAACAGTCAAGTCTCAGAAGACTAACTTCCCCCCCCCCCCCCAGAATCACGAAAACAAGCCGCGCTTAAACTCATTGCCGCAAAGCCCGTCATGTTCCGAGGCATAGGCTTGTGATTCGAAGCAAGCGAGGCTCGAGCTTTTCAGTTCTGCGTTGGTCCCAAGACCAAAAAGAAAGCCCGGGCTGCTCTTTTGGTTCCGAGGTCTGCCGGGTCGCGGGAGCGGAAAGGGTGCCTGTGCGGTAGCCGAGCTAACGGACGGCCGATGACGTTGGTTGAATTGTAGGTAGTTTTGCAATATTATGCTTCCTAAATTGCGTTTCTCTACGAGGCATTTCCGTTTTGAAAGCCTAGAGTCACCAGTCAGTCGACCGGTTACCCCCCGGATGGAGCACGCCGGCAGCTTTTCGGTTCTGACGGACGGCACTCGGGACTCATCATTATCCACAATCATGTGAATGGTCTAATTATCTCTCATTATGAATAACTATATGTTGTACCCTCGTCGACACAATTTGAGCTAAGACGACGGCTATTGCTACTTGTAGACCATGGCCTAAGCAGCTCAAGTCACACGAAATATGCGTCAGTTCTCACAAGGCATTAAGATCAAAGAACAGCAAGCATAACATATACACACATATATCATGCAATAGTCAAATAGGTCATACATTGCGAGAATCATGGGATGTATTTCCTATCCTGTAGTGATCCTCAGTCCATGGCACCTCATCGGCCGCCACAGTAGCACTCCAACTCATCTTGACAGTCTCAGGAGATCCAACTTTTAGCCCCCCGGCCTTGAATCGACGAATCTCCAAATTGACGCCCACGATCATCTATACATAACATGGGCCGCCCACCCGGGTCCTTTCTTTACCAAAAACAGCCCAATGTACAATGAAGAAATAGCCCGTAAGATCTCACTAATCCAGCCAAGAATTCATCCCCTCAGTCCTCCCCTGACATTCGCCTCTCATCTCACATTTAAGCCTCACCGGCGGCGGCCTTCTTCAGGGCCTTCTTTCCCCTCAGCTTGGGCTCGGGCTCGGCCTTGACGGGGCGCTGGGATCGGCGGATGGCAGAGGCACGCTCGACGGCAGCGGCGCGGAGGTCAGCACGGTAGCCGGTCTTGGCGACCTGGCTGGCAACGGCCTTGTAGGTCCTGCATTATTTCCCCCAATAGTCAACATCTCTGGACCCAGAAACATCGACTTTTTGTATTTATTTCCTGGGGCTCGACTCACTTGCGGTTGGACTTGCCGCCGCCAATGGTGGTCTTGGCAACAGCCTTGGCGGGCTGGTTGACGGCATCAGCCTTCTTGCTGAGGACAACAACGCCGCCCTTCTCGTTGGGGACAATGCCGACAGCCTAAATTCATGAAACATTTCTTTCTTTTAGCAAAACCTCTTTCCTCGTAGACATTTCGGATTTCGTGCTCGTTTCGCCCAGTCGTACCTTGGTGTTGACAAAGCCAGCGTACTACCCAAACAGTTAGCCCATTGATTTTTCCCAGGAGTATCATCTTTTCTCATTCGTAGATTCGCACCTTTCGGCTGTGGACGTTGGTCAGGTTGAAAGGGTCGCGGGAGAACTGAACGCCGCCATTTCGGGCATTGCCAGTCTTGTGGAGGTAGCTGTTGTTGTTTCCTGTCCGCATCCCACCACTTTAGTCTCTGTCCAGATTTCCCCCAAAGCTTTCATTTCTCCTCCAAACGACTTCGGAAAAAGGTGCAGACTCACGGACGACCTCCCAGATCAGGTCCGAGGAAATGTTGGGGAGAGCAGCGGCGGCCATTGTGACGGGGATATCGAGAAGGGGTGTTTCGCGACGTTGTTTCCTTTTTCCTATTCTTTCGCTGGTTTCGGGGAGGCAGATCTCGAAATTGCAAGACAAACTGAGCCCGGAAAGTGTGGGCTCGCTTAGCTGCCGCGTTACGGTTTAGTGCCAGTTTATCGAGGTTCCTTATCGGTACGTACTACGCTAGGTACTTCCATGCGGTACTACTGCTGCTAATTAAATGAAGCTGACCAGCTGTGGCGCCCACATGCTTCGAGCAAGGAGCTTGAATGGATCTGCACCGCCACGTTGCTGCAAAGCCGCATATGTGCAACACGTCAGATGGAACTGGGGGGGACCGGGCGCAGAGGCCTCAAAAAGCATCCGACCCCAACGAACGAACGCATCGTTGCAACACCATTATTGCAACACCAAACCCATAAGAGCTGCCTGCTTCAGCGGCCGCTTTTAACCCCCAACTTCCCTTCCCGATAGCCCAGCCATGAGCTGGTCCATCTGCTAGTTGCCTGCCTGCCTCATTTTCTTCTTGTATCTCTTGTATTACCGTCGAACTTCTTTTCTTTCCCTCTTCCGCGCACGCTTACAATAACACACATTCCGAGACAACCGATACGACGAAAAAAAGAAATTTAAAAAATGGCCTACCTCCTCTACTCCATCTGCTTCGCCCTCTTCGTCGCCGCCACCGCGCTCTTCCTCACGCGCTCCTACTGGACCCATCACCTCCCCGAGCTCCACGTCCCCGGCGCAAACTACCTCTACTCCCGCCTGCCCACCTCCTTCGCTGACGACATCGAGGCCGGCCTGTCAAGCAGCACCTTTGACCTCCACGGCAACGTCGAGGCCGGCGACTCCCGCGCCGGCCTCGACGACGAGAGCAAGGCCGAGATCCTCAAGATCATGAAGAAGCGTCGCATGAAGTTTGACCAGGCCCGCAAGGTCTACATGGAGAACCGCTTCAAGGCCAACGGCATCGGTCCTGATGGACGACCGAGAGATCCCAAATTTGTCAGCTTCTCATGAAAGCGACTATATAAACTCCCACTGTTTACTTCGGCACTGCAAGATGATGTCTTTTGAGCGAAACTTTATACAAACAACGACTGCTACTGCTGCTCCGCTTACTTACTCATCATCAGGAACTCTTCACTGCAACCTGTCTTCTTGCTCTTACAACTCTTGCCTTTGTTATTATATCGCGCTTGGTCGCACATCATCCTCTTCTATCCGCTCCCTCATACATTTTCATATCCCCTTTGTCAAATCAGAATCAAACGCGAAAAAAAAGAAAAAGAAAAAAAAAAGAATAGCGGGTCTATGTATTATACGTCACTCAGAACACGAGCGTCACTTGTTTTCATTTTGTCAAGCTGGAGTTTAGGGGTTGCTTAATTACTATTACATCACCGGGTGATAAGACGCCGGCGCATTTGAGCAGTCGTCAAATGAAAATATGCTACATATCATTTTCTTTTTCCACAGACGTCTTCTTGTTCGCGTAATCCCTCTCTCATCTTAACGCCTGTCTGCCGCCAAAAAAAAGCTTTTTGGTGTATATCCAGCGTTAACCCAAACTGAGGGGGAGGCCCGTATATCAATATCCACCTTGTAGAATCTCGGAAACTATATACACGGCATAAAAAAATAAAGTGGCAGATAAATGTGTTTTCTTGGTGGTGGCGCCAATCCGGCACCTCGTCACGACGCAATGTTGTGAGGTCGCGCCGGAGATGGTAACTTTCCATAGTCGTAATAAAATGGTTTGAGAATAAAAAGAAATATGCAAAAGATGATGTGAGAAGAATGTAGGCGCGATGCTTATTCGTTCTTCTTAGTCGCCAAGTCGGGACTGTAGGTTCTCTCGTCGGAGCCCTCGACTTCCTTGACGGTTGCATCGACCTCCTTGGCCTCGTCCTTCCACTTCTTCTCGGACATCTTGACCTCCTTCTCGAACATCCAGGCTTCGGGCATCTTGTAGGTACCGCCCATGCGGTCAAAGGCGGTGAAGAACTGGCCGTAGTTGACCTCGAAGCGAGAGTGGTGCAGCGAGTGGCAGGCGGCGCCGTTGACGATGGGGTTGTTGGTGAGGTACTCGCCGTCGTGGATCATGATGGTCCAGAAGTTGACGAAGACGAAGAGGAAGACGTAGGCCATCTTCTGCAGCGGGAAGATGAAGGGGAAGACGTGGTAAGGGATCGACTGTGCGAAGCCGTCAAAGGGGTGGAAGGCATGGCTGGCAAAGGGCGTAGGCATGATCCACTTGTGGTGAGGCTTGTGCAGGTGCTTGTAGACGAGCGGGTGGTGCAGGTAGCGGTGGATCCAGTAGATCCAGAAATCGGTGAAGACGAGGAAGAGAGGGAACTGCAGGATGTTGTACCACATGCCAGGTCCCTCCGCCGTCGTGTCGTAGAGCTTGCCGTAGCCTCGGACCTCTGCCAGGAACAAGGGTGCAGTGAGAGCAGCCATGACGGGCATGGACTTGTTGGTCTGCACGACTTCGAGCCAGATCTGGTTCTTGATAAACTTGGGGTGTTTCATTGTGCGCTTGTCAAAGATGAAGAAGTAGGAGAGAGAGGCGAAGATGAAGTAGACAATCAAGCCAAAGACCCTAGACACGTTCAGTTGTTTAGCCAGAATGTTCAATCACTCATAGCGCGCGGCAGAAATATCTTTGGGGATACATAAGGGCCATTGTCTATATCCGTCGCAACTTCGTACGTACCATGTGATGAAGAAGAGCGTCGCCGCCTGGCGATAGACGTTATCTCGCGTCAAGGAGCTCATGTAGGCCGCTTGGAAGGGCTGGACCTGGATAAACTTTGTCGCAGGCTTGTAGGTCCATGATGAAAAGGCCTCGGCAGAGGCATTGGCCGCGGTAGCCTGGGGGAAGTCATAGGGCGCCGGCTTCAGCGGGAAGAGCCAGGCGTAGATGTGATCCGCGATGAAGGTGTCGGTGAGCTCGAGAACGACATCCATGGTGGGCAAAAACCCCAGCGACGCGCCGCTCAGCAAATTACAAGAGACTTTTGGGGACAGAGTTCGACAGGTTCTAGCACAACCTTTTTGGAAGGCTTTGCGCGCAGGTTCGGAGGCGGGCGGGTTTGCCGGTCAAAAGAACGACGCGGGCAGCGTTGGCCAATTTAAATACTGAACCACCTAGGGTAGTCGCCAAAAAGCAGTGGCACCACGTCTACCTGGGTAGTAAAGTAGTATTCGTATTAATAAAGAGAGCACAGAGAGAAAAAAAATAAAAAATGGGGCCCGTAGAGTCAGGGGTGCAGCGCGGATGCTCCTGAGTACCCCCCAATTGAGGTTTGGCGGCGCCAAAAGTGCAATCAAAAGGGACGGGGAGCTTGTCTCGATCAGATAAAGGACAAAAAAAAAAGAGGCGCTCGATTTAGCGACTCGGGAACAAGCAAGGTGCTTAGGTAGGTAGTTTCGTCGACGATTTATCACAGACCACCTGGCAAAGCTCCGACAAGGCGATATGAATTGCAGACGGGTTTGTCTGTTATCAAATTGGCTCAAAGTAATTTTCACGGCCTGTCGGGCTTTTATATAAGTAAGTACTAGAGCTACAGAGTCATAGAATACATGCATCTTCGCAAGAGGCCTGCCTCCCCCATATTTTTTACTTATATGCCCGCAACTCATTCGCTCCAGTCCATATGCGCATCCTTCAACCGCTCTGCAGTACTAAATCAGACACGGTGCCCCCTTTCCACGGAGCAGCAACGACCCGGCGCCCCAAGGTGGTGTGATATAACGCAAAAGCCCGAAGACGAACGGCTCTCCGAACAGCGAAACGGGCGCGGCCTGCTGTCTGATTCGACATTGCAGCGCATCATAGCTCGCTGGAGAGTGGTCCGCCGAGCGGATCCGAGTGGCCAGAGTGGGAGCTGAAATGTCCTGATATAACGAACGGTTGTCCAAGGCGGGCGCGGATAGGCGGGAGCCAATTATGTAAGCCGCGTCTGAGAAAGAGGTCCCGCGAATGAGATTGCGCAGGAGGGCGGGCTAAACGTATTCGTATTCTTATCGATACGAATACGTTCCTGCCCGTTCGCAAACCCCTACTGTGTGCTGCGTACCTGCCACTGTCTCGCCGTGCATGACGTGCCTTTGCAGCCAAGTTGACGCTCCTCAACGGAGTTGCTTGCTGCAAGACCATAACCCTCTGCTCGGCGCAGCGAGGTGGAAAAAACACCGAATATTGCCTCTTTCCCAAGACCCGATGTCTCGATAGCGATTCGAGCACAATTCCATGTTTCGCTCTCTTTTCCATAGTCTTGCTGGTCAATTTTTTAGGTGCATGTCTTCGAAGTTGAGGTTTCTAATATGGGGTCGGCCTCTTCATCTACCATCCGAGATGCGTGAAGGGGTGCTCTAATGGCTCGTGATGATATGTAAATGATATTAATACACTCGATCACGTCTTGATCGTCATGCCTTTACGAAGCTTTGTAGTTTGGTAGATCTCAATACGATGATTCCATGGCGACATCATATGCTTTATTTTTCAATGCGATTACGGGATAGAAGCTCCGATTCAGGCTTCATCAGCATCTTATCGAATAATCAACAATCGAGAATTACCATTCTCTGAGTACCTCCTACCGGCGGCCATGATCATCATCGATAGCCCGTTAAAAAGATGTCGAATCTCTGTGCTTAGCTAAGTCACAATGCTCCCCCATAGTGGGATCAGTAAGGACAGTCAGCACAAAGTCATACAAAAACCCAATCGCCAAAAATAGCCTGGTCCGTGTCTTTTCATATTTCGAGTCTTGGCAGCCAGACCTTACCAATCCCGCGGACTCCATACCTGTGGCCAGGCTTGCATCTCTTCTGGGATTAATTGCGGGTAGATACCCGGCCCTAGCCTCGAGAACCTAGAGAGGAAAGAAAGTTTGCTGGGTCACGTATAGCGCCTCGGCTAGGGGTTGTTTGAGATTGATGCTGGCGAGCAATGCGGAGCGGATACATTCGACCGTGATTGATGTAATAGCACGATGTAAGGGACAAGCCACTGGTTACTAATGCCTTGTAAGGACACTGCAAGATCCTGCATCGTCCACGCCTCAAATCTATTGCAAGCGGTGATACGATCAGCCTCCCGGGTAGCCCAGCTCAGCAACAAAATCTACAAGTCGAAACAGCAACTCACCCCAAGTCCCAGATCACGGGACGTAGCTAGATGGGTGAAAGTTGCTTCTCGATACGCTCAACGGGTATTTTCCTGTTGCAAGCTGCGAGCATGGCGATCAACAAAGAAAAAACCGGTGGCTTTTCCGTCGCGTCCTTTCATGCAAGAACGAGGTATGGTAATGTACCACCTACCTATTTCCGACGCCTGGGCAGAAGTCCACGTCATGATGCTTATGGGATGCACAGGCTACTACTATTAGTATGTGCTACCCTACTATATAAAACACCACGCATTAGTGATGGGATGGATCAGCGTTTGCCATGCCCGATAGAATAGGTGGCGGTTTGTCTACTCTCCGGAATGCTGCAAGTCATGGCTGCTAGCAGCTATTCGCCCCCCCCCTTTGCCCCCACCTATGGAAATTGTTTGCTCTTTTCTACCCTTACCCGCGGCGGCTACTGGGTCATGTTGGCCACCTAGGTGAAAGCTTGGTCCTCGGTGACGGGTTTGCAGGATCTGACTCCACAGTGGTTGTCAAGGCCGGCAAGAAGAATTTTCTATATCTGTACCCATTGTTGGGTGTGTATTCCACCCGGGGGAGTGGACGTCAAACTGCGGAGCGCAAGTTTGTTTGCCCGCCTCGGAAGAGAAAGAACATGAGTTGTATCGCTTTTAAGAATATCAGGCGTGCTATGAGCCCGAGGTGGCTCGTCCGTTAGCTTGGCACTTGCGTCCTGCATGCGCCCACTAGCAGAACTAAGGTAAGTGGTGGTACAGATAGTTGGGAGCATCGTTATACGGCACTGCCCACCGGGCCTCTCGCACGCCACACTAGTAAGCAGGCCATGGCTCTGTGCTGCCGGCCTGGTAGATAGATTGATTGCCGCTTAATTACTACCCAACGCGTAGCAAGGGAGAGATCGATCCTGGAGCCTGCAGCGGCTGGCACGGGCGGAAATGCACTGTTACGTTGATGCAAAACAAAGAGTCTTGAAAGCTAAAGGAAGAGAGAGAGAGAGAAAGTGGTGTTGGCTGCTTCTCAGCCTCGCCAGGGAGCTTGCCGGAGCTAGCATTGGGTTATCTTGGGCATGAAGATGGCTGATTTGGAAGCAAAGGAACAAGGCTGCCAAGGCTGGCTGGATCCTCGAGCCTCGTGTGGCTTCAGATGGGGGGTCGTTTGAGAGACACTCGGCGCGCCGCCAACGAATAGGGTGGCCTGGTAACATTTCATGCAAGAGGACGGTCGTCCAGAAAGGACATGCCATGCCCCAGACCATGGAGTACCTGTCCGTGACAGGTTCGAGATACCTGGTACCTCGTACGTAGTCGGCGCATTGTGCCTTTCCAAGGCAAAGGCTCATATCCCTAGGCAGCACCTGGAGGCATGATACGAGAAGCAGATGGAGCTTGTTGCTCAGCTCAGCTCAGCTCAGCTTTTCAGGGGGCGGACGTCTCTCTTTGCTTCTGCCTCATATTTGCGACTAGTCGAGCACCTTTGTCCGCATGAGAGGCGTTGGGAGCGGCCACTTGCCGGCATCAAGGATCTCTCCCCCGTAGTGTCTGCCACACGAGCTCAGGGAAGAGCTCAAGACCGCCCGCAATCGTTTTGCAGCAGCAATCAAGTTGCATGAACTCAGGTAGCGCACAATGGCGCTTCCTCTGCACGGCTATCGGGAGGAAATACCCACCAGACCTGGACTAATTACTAGTAGGTACCAAGGGTAGTAGATATAACTTGCATACCTTATGTGTACTTTTGCCTTGAAAAAGGTACGCGTGCCATGGGCCTGTGGTGCGACTCCAAACGCTGCCTCAGAGAGGAACGAACGAAAGCCCAAGACAAGGGGGCCTCCTCTAGGCCGCAAATGGAAGCCTCCAGCCGGAAAGAGGTACCTTGGAGCAAGTACCTACCTGGGCGACTGGGCCCCTCCACATGGGGGAGCGAGATGGCTGTTAGGCTCGCTGCGCGGGCTCCACTCCCTCTTTCCCCCCTGCCTTGATGGGCCCCTAGTGGGCCGCTGGTGGTCCCGGCGCGAGGTCCCACAGCCTGCAGCCCACTTTGTGCCAACCCTGCATGCAAGCCGCTACCAGACGCAGACCTCACCTCACCGTGCAGAATCCCCATCATGACTTAGCAGCCTGTCCTCTCTGGCAACCCTTGCTTACCTTTTTTGCCTTGCTACCCCACCGTGCCGGGCTGGGCCTCTGCACGCCCTGCTGCTGGGGAGGGGGGAGCGGGCGGCGGGCTTTTTTCGCTAGTACGCAGTACTTGCTGGTAGGGGGGAAAGAAGAGGCTGAGAGGCGCTTATGTACATACGAAAAGTAGCAGCGGGCAAGAGCAAGTGGCAGTGGCAGGTACCGATAGGTCGTGGCAACTCCGTCACTGCTCCTTCGGATGGAAAGTGTCATGTACCTACCTGCCTCAGGCTATATCTGATGAGAGCGAGCGCCTGTTGCGCCACCACCCACGGAGGCATGCTGCAGCTGGGGGCAATGCCTGTCGTTCGGTGCGGCCAAGGTATTACTGCCGCAAAGTAGTGAGAGCAAAGTGTCTGTCGATGGGGAACGTTCGTGCATTTGCATTGGCATTTGCATGCGCATGCGCTGCTGCGTCGTCTTTTGTGTGTGTGTGTGTGTGTGTGTGTGTGTAACCCCAGCTGGCAGGCCTGGAGGTGTTCTGCTCGCCTTCTCGGCCCAGTCCCATCAGCGCAGTTGTTGCGTGCTTGCTCCGTGCTCCGTACTCCGTACTCCGTACAGCGCTACTGCACCCCCCCCTAAGCTGGCCCAAGCTTTTTTTTTCCCATCCCAATCCCACACACCCTATCCGGCTGGCGCTGCCCCAGCCCAGACATTTGACGGAAGCCAGGCTAACGGACTGCGGACTACGGGCGACGGAGCCAGTACCTGTAGCGACATGCAGGCCCTGGCGCATGTTGTATGTATGGAGCATGTACGGAGCATGTGGGAAGGGTGCCAAGTACCGCGATGCAGCGCGTCGTACAGCCACATGTACTCGGGCTGCATGCACATGAGGTACACGCTACGTACCTGTATCATCCGCTACCACTACCACCCAGCACTACTGCCGCTACCAAAGAGGCGCCCTCCCCCCCCCCTTGGCGGCGGAAATGCCCACCCAGCTGCTTTTGGTCAGGCTACGAGCCCCGAGACGAAGCCTGCTCGCTTCAAGTGCTCCACCGAGTTACCTTATTCCCCCAGCCGCGACGCTGTACTTCCAAAGTTCCTCCTCTCACCTCTTTTTTTTTCCCCTTCTCTTTTCCTTTTGCCGCTCCGCTCCTTCAAAGCTTCACGCATCAGTCACGTCCGTCCCTCGTTGCGGACACGCGATCTCAGGCGCAACCCACGAGTGCTTCCCCCGTCCTCTCCCCTTCATCACCGCCTCTGCCGTGAGCTTCGGCGGGCTGTTGAGCTAAGGGATTTTTTTTTTCGTCGTCAACCCGCGGCCCTTGATAGAGCCTGGTGACTTTCTTCGGCACTCCGGCCCTCCCGCCTGTTGATCTACGGATCGAGGCGACAAGCTGGCCTCGAGCCGCTTCTGATTTCCTCCTCGTCCACCACCTCATCGCCGAATCGATCGATTGTCGCGCCGCGCCGTACCGCACCGCACCGCACCGCATCAACCCTCTCCTTTTCTCCTACATCGGCTCAACAAACGATGTCCATGTATTCCCATCGCGGCATGGGGGCTGTACCCCCCGGTAACGCCCGCCTGAACGAGCTTCTGGAGCAGATCAGGGCCGAATTCGATAACCAGCAGCGCCAGAGTGAAAACTTTGAGCATCAGAGTACGCCTTTTTCCTTCGCCATGTGTGTTGTCCGTGCAGCCATTGTGCGCATTGGCTGAGTGCAGATGTTGAACTACGATGAAGAAACGAAGGAAGACAGAACGAGGAAGAAGAGACAAGACAAGGGGCTAACCAGTTAATTAGTCTCAGCGCAAGTCAGTGAAATGCAGCTGGTGAGAGAAAAGGTCTATGCCATGGAGCAGACGCACATGACCCTCAAGCAAAAGTAAGCGTGTCTACATCGTCATAAATCTCACATGGCGCGCTAACCGCATCTGTTCTTTTTTTCCCAACGTGTGTAGGTATGAGGAAGAGATCAACATGCTGCGACATCAGCTCGAGGCTGCTCGTAAAGGCGCTCCCCAGCCAGGCCTGCCCGGACCCCCTCAGCATGCCGGCCCGTCTCAACAGCCTCCGTCGATTGCGCCTGGAAATGGCCTCTTCAGCGGAATCATGGCCGGCGGAAATCAAGGAGGTCTCGCGCCGCCTCAGCCGCAGGCCCCTCCTCAGGATCAGCCCATGGGCCCTCACCACCACCAAATGGCACAAGGCCCTCCTGGACTGCCCGTCCCTCCTCCTCACCCCAGTGCACAGCAGCAGCAGCAGCAGGCCCAACAGCCTCCTTATCAGCAGCAGGCTTACCCTCCGGGACCCGTCTCCAATGGCATGGGCCCGCAGCCTCCTCCCAGCACGGCCTCGCCTGGCCCGGGCCGTCGGGCGATTGGCCGCCCGCCGAACGCTGTCGGACCTGCTACACCCCAGATCAACACTCCCGTGCCGTACTCCGGCAATGCTCAGTCCCCGCAAGTGAGCCACCCGACGCCCGACCACGCTCGCATGGGCGGCCCTCGTGCTCCTCCCCCTCCCGTTAGCAACGCTCTGGGTGATCTCGAGGTCGATGCCGTCGCCCCGCACAACAAGAAGACTGGCAACGACTGGTATGCCATTTTCAACCCCCAAGTGCAGCGCGTCTTGGATGTCGACCTGGTCCACTCCCTCACCCACGAGAGCGTGGTCTGCTGCGTGCGATTCAGCCACGACGGCAAGTACGTTGCCACGGGTTGCAACAAGTCTGCCCAGATCTTCGACGTCCAGACGGGCGAAAAGGTCTGTGTGCTGGAAGATCACAGCGCCACTGACATGGCTGCGGATCTGTACATTCGAAGTGTTTGTTTCAGTCCTGATGGCCGCTACCTGGCTACTGGTGCTGAAGACAAACTGATCCGAGTAAGTAGCGCATGAGAAACGCCTTCGACATGCCGGTTGATCGGTTCGCTAACACAAGAATCCTTACAGGTGTGGGACATCGCCACTCGTACCATTCGCAACCACTTTTCGGGCCACGAACAGGACATCTACTCGCTTGACTTCGCGCGCGACGGCCGCACCATCGCCTCTGGCAGTGGTGACAGAACCGTCCGTTTGTGGGACATTGAGCAGGGTACCAACACCCTGACGTTGACCATCGAGGACGGCGTGACAACCGTGGCCATTTCTCCCGACACCCAGTTTGTTGCGGCAGGCTCGTTGGACAAGAGCGTTCGCGTGTGGGACATCATGACGGGATTCCTGGTCGAACGATTGGAGGGCCCAGACGGTCACAAGGACTCGGTGTACTCGGTGGCCTTCTCGCCCAATGGCAAAGACCTTGTGAGCGGCAGTCTGGACCGAACCATCAAGATGTGGGAGCTTAGTGCACCACGCGGGCCTCCCAGCTCTGGCACCAAGGGCGGCAAGTGCGTCAAGACGTTTGAGGGTCACCGAGACTTCGTTCTGTCGGTCGCTCTGACGCCCGATGCCAACTGGGTCTTGTCCGGATCCAAGGATCGCGGTGTCCAGTTCTGGGACCCTCGGACGGGTACTACCCAGCTGATGCTTCAGGGGCATAAGAACTCTGTGATATCCGTGGCCCCTAGTCCGCAGGGTGGCTACTTTGCCACTGGTTCGGGAGATATGAAGGCTCGCATCTGGTCATATCGTCCGTACTAGGATGTCGAAGATGTGATGAATGACGGGCATGGGCTATGTATTTGGACCAAGGAAGATTGGGAATTGATTTGCAAAATGAACAGGGAAAACAAGAAATTCTGACTGATCCGAGGAGATGGTAGGGGAGGGAATTTGTTTTGCAGCAAAGGATGAATCTTGGAAGAGAGAAGGATAAAGAAAGCAAGTCTTATACCTTTGGAATACGTGCCCACGAGGGAGATGAAGGCGGGAGTGATATTACCAATGAACCCTAAAGAGGCTGGCGCATAGGTGGGAAAGCACAGCCTTTTGTTACATGTACGGCATGAGAGGAGGCCAAGTGAAGGTTCTTTAATCGTTCGGCCATTATTTTTGACCTGTAGTTTTTTAACCTTGGTAATGAAAAACGAAACTTTTTTTTTTAAATGCAACGAAAATGAAATTTGAATTGGGGTATCTTGGTATGCACTATTTAACTAGGCCAAAGAGCCAAAGAGGCTGGACAGTTCGTCGCCTTTGCCCTTCTTTTTCTTCTTCTTCTCCTTGGACCCCATCGTACCACCGTCTTTGGACTTGGCTGGCTTTTTAGCATCTCGTTCGGGCTTCGCCAGCGGCTCGTCTGATGAACCTTGAATGATGACATGTGAGGGCTCCGTCATGGACTTGGAGATGGGCTTTGCAGATGGCGGCAAGTCTTGACGAGCTATTGCGACGCCTCTGTCTACGGTGGGTGCGCCATCATGGGAGCGGTCGGTGTTTGACGTGCGCTGTTGCAGCGAGCGAGATTTGGTGGACGCTGCTAGAGGGGTGGCGTCGTTGTCTAGTAAGAGCTGGGAGGTGACTGCGTTGATGTGGGCGAGGACTGTGAGGAGGAGGAGACCGAGGGGGGCATGTTGGTTATCGGCGGCGAGTTGTGTAAATGCCCTGGATGAGAATGTCAGAACCACTTGCTAGATGGCCGATGCAAAAGGGAAACGTACAAGTATGCCCTGGGGATGAAGTGCTTGTGGAGCCAGACGGCGCGGGGAGGTAAAGGCGCTTCCCGGCGCGACGGGCGTGATGATAGTGAAGAGGAAGATGAGGGCGTCAGGTCGGCGATGAGGTTGCGCGTGTTGCGACGGAGGATGCGGAAGACGGACCACCAGTGGGAGGAGCGGTGCTGGTTGTGGTGACGGTGGTTGAAGGCGTCGAGGATGGGGAGGACGGAGGAGAGGGACGATGCGCTCATGGTGGTTTTGTGACGACGATGATGGGTGAGATGGATTTTTTTTTTCACTTGGGCGATAAGATGACTACTGATACGGGAGCTACTACTTGGTGGATTAGGTGAGCTTTAGCTTCATGCTGCTGCTGCTGCTGCTGCTGCTGCTGCAATGACGAGATAGTATTGGCAAATTTACCTAGGTGAGGTACTATACAAGGTAGGTAGTACACCGGACAAGCGGTGAGGTTGTCACAGCTCTTTTTTTGACCTTTCAACTTGACTCCATCATCATGATATAACAAATGCAAGGTGAGATGAATCGGGACAAAACTTGGGCTCCGCCGACGACAGCGGCCAAAGTACGTACAGGGGGGCTGGGCCGCCTCTATAATGGAATTTACAAGGAGCTTGAGCACTAGTGTGTTACTCCGTTACGTTTGTAGCGGATTGCGGGGCGGAATTATGCCGCCAAGCCGCCAGACTTACACTATGACCCCTAAATGTTTGCAACACAGATACTTAGAAGGCTAGATGAGCCAATTAAATCAAGCGGATAGGCTACTGTGGGCCCTAGGCGATACCTATCAATACATGTCAGCTGCATGTGTGGATCTAGAATTATATAGAAATACAAGGATATAACTGATCTAGCCATGGGTAGTAAAAGTACTTTCCTTGTATCTTATTTTCTAGTTATTTTAAATAGATTTTATAGCTTTATTATAGATAATTACTAATAAGTAATAATAGCTTTATATATTATAGAATATAGAGATTTTATATATATATTTATATATAGGGTAGGCTATTATAGTAACGCGCTAGGAAGTGTGGGTCTTCATGTAGCAGGGTGATAAACTTTCAAGGGTTGTAGTGTATGCAGCGAGGAGCACTAACACTCTGTGTCGCTGGAGCTCAGGAGCAAGCTGCGCTGCCTTGTACTGCACTGCGACTCTCTTGTGTTTCTAGTAGTGGCAGGTGAAGAAGTACCAGAGTACCCAAGGTAGTATCACACAGATGATGAAATCAAATGCCGGCCCCCACTCTCTTAACTCTCTAAACCAAGAACTCACTGATTCATTCGAGATAAGCTCTTGTTTGTGCCCACTCGGCATCGCGTCACCATCATGCATGGGGGGGGGCAAGTCCTATCATGGCATAGCCAGCCATTTTTTTTGTTACTGTTGTTCCCGGTTGAAACTGTCCTGCTGACGTCCACAAGGGCTTTTCACAAACAAATACCTTGCTTTTTTCTGTTCAGACAAAAGCTGTGCAATCGTCACTAGGATAGGATGCGCCGTGTGCTGTAGAAAAAAAAGAGAAAAAGAGGCCGCCACCCCTCCTTCACCTTCTTTTAGTTGTTCCCTGCTTCTTTTTTAGCTCCTGAGCCAAAACATTTCTTTATTTTCTTTTGCTTCTGCGAGCTTCGGCTGCATCTGCCCCGCTCTGGCAGCTAACATATCAGCTTCAAGAGACCTGACTCGAGAACTTTCTCTCTGCTCTCCCTCTACTGGCGTGCATCAACCAAACGGCCTTTCTTCTCTTTCCCTTTCTACCGGGCCTTGCGTGACAGGTCAATCCCAATCGTATAGCCACTGCGTAGCTACTAGACGCTCGCAAAAAAAGCTATACCTGCTTCGCGAAAGAGACGTACAAACGACTTGCGCGCGCCGTTGCGGGAGCCAAATGGCTCAGCCGTCGAGGAATCCGGTGACATGGGACGAGTATGATGGAGTGGCATCGCCGTCTGGCAGCGCCTCGTCAGGCAGAGAGGCAGAAGAACGGCCATTGCTCGACGACGTCGACGACAACGACGACGACGGTGGCGATGAGGGCGGCGACAACGGCGCAAATCGTGCCCTTCGTAGACGGTATAGCTGCAGATTTCACATGCTCTAGTGTCGATTGCGCTAACAGGACTGATCAAACCAGTGGCTCCGTCACCAACCGCATATCTGCCATGGCCGACATTGGTGGTGTGAACAGCATCAGGTCGTTCGCCCGCAGTTGGCGGCGCGCTGCCGCCTTTCCCGAGGTCATTCCTCGCCGCCCGAGCCTCGTCTTCAATCCCGATCAGCAGCGGGCCGGCGATGCGGTTGAAGATGGCGAATTCTCGAGAAGCTATGAAAGTCTAGAAGAGCCCGCACCCTCCAATGGATTGGAACAGCGGCGCGGGGAGGCATCGCCTTTAGGAAGCCCGCCCGCTGGTTCAAGTGATCACGTTGATGCCCGCGGCAGAGAGCGAGAGAGCAAGCCGCACGACATAGAGATGGCAAGGGGCCATCTGCCAAGGAATCCCAGCTACACCAGCATATTTGGGACGTCGCCCTACCTAGCGACATCCTCCATCATCGGTAGCTATGGCTCGTATCGCGGTGCCACCGGCTATGGCGCAATAGGCGGATCCCCTACTCGACGCCGGCCTGCCATCATCCATGCCACAGGAGAGATTGAAGATGCAGGAGAAGAGGCAGAAGACACTGCTTTCGGCGAAGAGCAGCCGATCTTGGTGAAAGAGGTCAGACAAGGGGACAAGATGGTTCTGTCCGTCGAAGGCCAGAGCACGTTGCCGCAGTCCATCTTCAACTCCATCAACGCCATCATGGGCATCGGCTTGCTAAGCCTGCCCCTGGCCATGAAGATGAGCGGTTGGATTCTCGGCCTCATCATACTCACGCTGACGGCGGCCGTCACCTCGCATACTGCCAACTTGCTGGCCAAGTGTATGGACTATGATGCTAGCCTCATCACCTATTCCGACGTGGCATATGTTGCATTCGGCACTAGGGCCCGTGTCATCGTGTCGGCCCTCTTCACTTTGGAGCTCGTAGCTGCCTGTGTCGCGCTTGTCATCCTGTTCTCCGACTCGCTCGACCTCCTGCTCCCCGGATTGGCAAGCGTAAACATCTGGAAGTGCGTCTGTGCCGGGATCGTTCTCATCCTCAATTCCCTGCCCTTGCGCTGGCTCAGCTACACCAGCATCATTGGCATCTTTTCTACTTTTTGCAGTAAGTTTGCGCACATCTGGCCGCCCATATATAAAAAAAGTCTGTTCGTGGCCTGTCTAGGATGTTAACAGAGCCTCTGTCTTTTAGTTGTGTGTATTGTGATTGCCGATGGCCTCATCAAGCCAGATGCGCCCGGCTCCTTGCGACAACCAGCCGCCACATACCTACTCCCGTCGAATTGGCTGTCTTTACCTCTTGCATACGGCCTCATGGCTAGTCCATGGGGAGCTCACGGCGTCTTTCCCTCTGTAAGCTGTCCTCCAATGATGAATTAACTAGAACTGTCTTCTTATACTAATCACAAAAATGTTAGATTTATCGCGACATGCGCCATCCTCATAAATGGGGGCGTGGCGTCGCAGTCACCTTTTCGTTTTCTGTATGTGCCCTCCCCCAAGATGAACAACTCTTTTTTCCTTTTCCTTTCCGTTCGTCTTCCGAAAGATTGTAGCGCTAATCAATATTTGCGCACTGGTCCTACTTCACAGTACATCTTGGACACATGTCTCGC
Organism: Trichoderma orchidacearum; assembly: GCA_023653515.1. Classification (NCBI taxonomy): domain Eukaryota; kingdom Fungi; phylum Ascomycota; class Sordariomycetes; order Hypocreales; family Hypocreaceae; genus Trichoderma; species Trichoderma orchidacearum. Next base: position 1,293,377 of record JAAOZV010000010.1, read on the forward strand.
CATCATCGGCATTCTCATGTTCGGCGACGGCATCAACGACGCCATCACGTCCAACATCCTCAAGTCGTCCGGCTACCCGAGGGGCCTCACCATCTTCATGTGCGTCTGCATCACCATCATCCCGCTCACCAAGATCCCGCTCAACGCCCGCCCGCTCATCACGACCGCCGACGTCGTCTGCGGCCTCCATCCCCATCAGCAGCAGCATCATCACTCCGCCGGCGCGGACGGGCGATCCCCGTTTGTCAACTCGTGTCTCAAGGGACTAGTGCGCGTCCTCATCGTCCTCATGCTACTCTGCATATCCATCGTCTTCCCGGCCTTTGACTCGGTCGTTGCATTCCTCGGCGCTGCTCTCTGTTCCCTCATTGCCATCATCCTGCCCATCTTGTTCTACCTGAAGCTCTACGGCAAAGACGTGTCGGTCAAGGAACGCACCGTTTTGTACTCTCTGCTGGTGCTCTTTTCCTTGTTTGGTCTCATCGGTACGGTCTGGACATTTTTGCCAAAGGATCTCGTAGGCGCTTAGATGACTTTTTTTTTTTTTTTTTTTTTTTTTTTCAAAAACATCCTTTTTGGTATGGCATAGCTGTGTTTTTGTGGCGCAAAGTCTGTAGAAGGGGAGCTGCATTACTGAAATCGACATAATTGGCACGAAAAGACGAGATTTTCATGTCCAAAGTTTGTTTCACCACTCTTTCCAGCTAGCCAGCGTAAAATCACATCACATCTCATCGTATCTCATGCCATACATAGTACATGACGGTCTAAAACAGTCGCTCCTCCCAGCACCTCAAGTCTATTTCGCAAGGCATCTTACAAAAAAAAAAAAGGTCCAATCAGCTCGACGGCCCTATCGTTGCATTACAGGATGGACTACCTTAGATATATATGCCACCAACATACAGAATCAAAGAACCGCATGCATGCGCATTCTGGCATCGTCAACATTTACTATGACCTATAAAACAAGTCGACTTTTCAGAGACCCCGAAAAGACAAGACAAAAAAGGTCAACGCCTCCTTCACGATTGGGAACTATCTCGTGCCCAAAGGTCATAAGCCATTTAAGCAAGATAAAATGTATGAAACTACGACTCTCATGAATGGCTGGCTACATATTACGTCACGGTTGCAATCAGTAAACAATTTATATGAGTGGGTAACTTCTGGTATTGTTTATTAATGTAAATAAGTTATACGCAGAAAGCGAGTTAAAGCCTGTATCATATATCCTGACACCCAAAGCAGTGCTCCAAAGCACCGTAACCAAAAAACCATGGGATGTTTTGATTGACGTTCCCATATTGTGTCCGCAGATCCTCCCAAAATAAAGAAGCTCGGCTGCAGAGACAGCATGTGATTTTCTCTCTCATGGGCCTTGGGTCAAGGCACACTCTCAAAGCACTGCTCCATTATGCCAGCCACACAGAAGGCGGCGATAACCACGATTGGAGGAATGAGAGGCCCGAAGCCTCTACCAACCTCCAACCCACTCAATGTCCCCCAGATCGGGGCGCCTGTCCCGACGCCAGTTCCAATCTTTAGCCTTATTCCAGGAATTTTCCTTGAGGCGATCCTTGCTCCAGCCTTTGCCGTAATTGTTGTGTAAAATATGGTGATTGTGAGAAGAAGAAAATTGATCCAAAACGCCCGCTTCATAATATTTGTTGTTGTATTCGTTGTTATTGTACCCAAAACCAAAATGACGACGCTGCTTCCACCCCGGAGACTTTTCCGGCTCCATCCGAATGTTCTGGCCCCTGCGGCGCTCCCCGAGCGCTGACCACTTGTCGATGTCGCCGCGCTTGGTCGGGGGCGAGTAGCGCGGCGTGATTGTAAATGCATGCTTGGCAGGCGGCGAGGCCTCATGAAAAAAGAAACCATCGGCAACAAGATCGTCATCCACGTCGCCCTTGATGGCGTGAGCAGCAGTGACGGGCTCGGTCTTTTGGACCGGGTGGTCATTGGTGCTCTCGTGGCTCCAAGTGCGCGAGTTGAGCTCCTGCAGAGCGTTGGCTCTTTGTTGTTGTTGCTGTTCTTGCTCTTCCTCTACATCCTCATCCCACATGTCGCTCCAGCTCTTGGAGACAGTGTCGTTTTGCCTGCCAAAGACGGAGGCCATGGATGGCAAAGGCTTGACCATGGCGATTGGCAGCGACCCTGCAGCAGGAGAGACCTTCTTTGGCTGAGGTGGGCGAGAGATGTTGAAAGCCTGCATGCGAGAGGCAATCATGTGGGTATCAAGAATAGAAGACGAGGGAGTCTTGATGCCGGCAGAAAACCAGTCGCTGGTTTCTCCAGACTTAGAGAAGAGATCCTCGCTGTAGCTCTCGTCATCGGGGATGGCGCTGAGCTGGCGGCGAGCAGGGTTCTCGTTGAGGGCCTTGGTCCACGGGAACGCGCCTCCGTCCACATGGGGAGTCTGGATGGAGGGAGTGCGGAGAGGCTCGCGATGAGCGGATGCCACCGTGGGGTTCTCGGCGCCGCAGAAGTCATCCAAAGACTCATCCTCCGTCGTGAAGCTCACAACGCGGAGAAGGGCATTCCGGGCACCCTCGAGCGAACGCTTCTTGGGGTCCAAGTTCATGCACTGCACGATGACCTCGTACGTGTCCTGCGACATGCTGGGAAACACGTCGAAGAGACTCTGCTTGTCGCGAGAGAAGTCGAGGAATAGCGGGTCAGCTTCCGTGGGAGTCGTGAAGGGGTTTCGCGAGAACAGAATGTTGAGGAGGCAGATGCCAATGGCCCAGATGTCGGCCTCGGCGGGCGAATATCCAGCGCCAGCGGAGTCAAACTGCTCAGGGGCCATGTACCTGTCGCTGCCGACGGTGGTCTCGTAAGACCACTTGTCGGTAGTGGCGAGGCCAAAGTCACCGAGCTTCATGGCGCCATCTTGAGTGAGGAAGATGTTCTCCGGCTTGATGTCACGATGATAGACTCCCTTGGAATGGATGTATGCGACCGCATCAACCAGCTCGAGCATGAACTGACGAACATGCTCGGTCTCGAGGGGGCCGTGGCCGTTGCGGATAGCTTCATACAGATCGCCTTGAGAGCAAAACTCCATGACCAGGTAGACGTGCGCGTCGGTCTCAAAGGTATCCAGCAGGTTGACGATGTTCGGGTGCGATCCGAGGCTCTTATGCAAAGCATACTCCTCAGACCGGTCGTCAACGGCAAGATCGAGACCGGCACAATCGCTGGAGGCCGACTTCTTGGTGAGGCACTTGATGGCCACGACCTGGTTGTTCAACAGGTCCTGAGCCATGAAAACCATACCGAAGGAGCCGTGGTTGAGAGGCGAAATGGTCTGATAGCGCCCTCCATCAAGGAGGACACCACCGGTGAACTTGTTCCTCAAGCATTCCATGCTGCCGAAAAGGTAAGAGAGAAGAAAAGATTCAAAACAAACGAGTAGATCGAAACAGTGATGTAAAACAAACAAGCAACAAAACTCTTATTTGTACAGGCGTGTGATGGCAAGATATGTAAAACTGATATAGGCCTTTCTCTAACCGTGGATCAATGCGCAACCTCTAGGAAGAAGCGTTCGACGTTTCTATACGTTGGGTTGCGAAAAGGGTAAGCGAGAAAGGACGGGGAAACGAGACTGCTCAAGTGGGCAGTGAAAAAGAATCGAAAAAACAGACGGTCAAATGTACAAGCGCGACGACAGAAAAAGCAAAGGAGAGAGAAAAGGAAAAAGGAGATCAGTGATGGGTGCAGCCACGTGTTGGAGAGTTGGTGATGTTTTTTTTTGAGAGTCGTAGCGGTTTATCAGATATTCATTTGATATGATGTTTCAACAAAAGAGATGAAGGAGACGCGTATTAACGAGACCGTGGCTGAGAGACGCCGAAAACCGGTTTTTGCTTTGTAGAGAAGAAAGATAAGAGATTATATGGTCGTTATGTTGACATCGATGTCGCGTAAAGGGTTTATTGCTAAAGAATGAATGACTTGATTGAAAGTGTGTTGTTGCTTGGAGCTGGTTGAAGTGGTGAAGATGAGGCTTGAGTAGACGGCGAGGATCGAGTCCGTCCGGGTCTTCACAGGGTTGGGCGAGTTGAGAGCTGTGAGGTGTAGAGGAACAAAGGGAGTGGATGAGGAAATGGAGCAACGTGTCGTCGGACCAACCGAACTGGTGGCCGGAAGCGGAGCGTAGCTCGCGCTGAAAGAGGATGACTCAGTCAAAGCGAAGACACGGTCGAAGTCGCCAAGAGGATATTGAGTCGGGTGTGAACTTTTTTGGTTGGAAGAAAGCCGCTGTTTGAAGAAGAGTTGTGACTATTAAACCCCCCTTTGTGTGACTCGATGAAGATGTGATGTTATCGAGGCGGGCCGAGACCGGGGTGGTATGACGAAGACGGCGGAGTGCCGGGGGGGTTTGCAAAGAAGGATGCCGAGGCAACTAGGCAAGAAGTAAAGAAAAGAGGCTACACGAGTGCGGCGATGCAGTGACAAGGCCACGCTAGCAAGTGCGGTTGCAGTGTCAAGGCAGAGACGTTGAAGCGTCGAGTAGACAAGAACGATTCGGTAGGACCGCTGTGGAGTTCAAGGGCAAAGGGACCCTTCTTTCTCTCGTCGACTTTTGTTTTCTTTTTATCTAGGAGTTCGGTTGCGTCGGTCGGTGCAAAGTCGGATCGAGTTGGCTTGCAAGGGGAGGTTTGTGTGAGTCGTCGGGGTGGCGAATTGCTTGAATTGGCTGCGCAATGCGGATTAGGCAATGCGATGAAGACGTTTCGTGGACGACAAGGCGAAAGAGGAGAGGAGGAGAAGAGGACGCAAGCTCGAGGAGAAAGAAGGCCTTTGGAGATGGAGGACAGCAGTAACCGAGGGCGGGAAGGAGACGGATGGGGGGAGGAGGGAATGAAGGAGTAATGTAGGAGGTGGTGACAGGACGGAAGGGTGAGCAGACCGGATGGGATGAAAAGGGAATGGGATGAGAAATGGGCCATAGAACTGGGTGGAAGGGCCTGGCCGGGGGTGTGTGTGAGGACATGGAGTGCTCGCTCGCTCGCAGCGAAAGACACGAGAAACCTGCCAGCGGCGGCTCGGGGGGGGTGGAGTGGGGCGGCGTCCACTAAAACTGCCCAAGCACAGTACCGCTAGGTAGGTGCTGGGCGCTCGGGGTAGCCAGCACCTCAGTTGGCACCAAAGCACCTAATCAACGGCGAGCGACATGGCCCCAAGGTACGGAGCACAGTGCAGGCGGACGGAGGACAAGAAACGACCTGCGCGGCGCACATGGTACGTACCTGCCGTGCTGGGCAAGTTGGGCTCGGCCTGGACAGTGTGCGTCGAATCGCTAATGCCTGGTAGTGGCCTGGTAGCGTCTGATAGCGCCTCGTAGTACTAGTAGTTGCGTCGCCGTGTAGCGCCTGTAGCAGTACGAGCCCAGGGCATCGTACACGGTGTTTGGGGTCGACGCAAAGTACTCCGTACCGCATACTGAGTACGGCACGCTGCCGGAACTTGGGCAGCGTTCTGACCGGATCGCCACCGTGCGCGCACAGTCCGTCCCAACAGAAGTGTCTTCGCAGCGAAGGCTGGATTGTCTCTGCTGAGGGAGTCACGCGTGTCAGTTGCGGAGCACTGTGCGGGCGACTCACACAAAGCGCACCACGCATCCCGCAGGTTCCCGGCCACCCTGCAGCGTGCGTGCTGCTAGTGCCAGGCAGTCTGGTACCTCGTGAGAAGAAACATGGGCGGTACATGCAGTACCTACTGACCTGCTGCGGTCACTACTGGCCCGCTGGCAGCAAGTCTGGGGTCGTCATAGCGCTCAATAGTATTATCTTACCAGACTTGTTCATGTTCACCATTCAGCAACACCCGGAGCGCTCCGAAGTGGTAGCAGCAGCAGCAGCAGCAAGCTATTATATCAGGCCACGCACGTCGTCGACAACGTCTAGTCAGAAAAGCCGGTCGTATTCGTGGCGACAACGAAATCGAATCAATGCATGCCTTGAACGGGACCACGCAATGGCACCTAAGAAGCAGCAGCAGCAGCAACAGCAACAGCAACAGCAACAGCGTCTGTTGAATAAGGGACCGATTTCTGCGGTGATAAAACTGCCAGTACTTCAAGTACCTTCGTACTCGTACCCCCAAAGTCCCGCTAGCAGGTAGACACGGTGATTAATGCGAACCCGGATAGGAAGGGGGGAGGGGGGGTTCCCAATGACGACGCTGAAAAGGATGGAATGCAACACGTTTTTCTGGCTGCCCCAGAAATTGTCGCAATTGTTAGCGTTTGGCCGTCATGGCGCCTTGTGACGCTAGCAGCAGTGCCTACCACGCCGGCGCGCTGACAAAGAGTTGCTCCCCTCCCCTCTCCTCTCCTTCCCCCCCTGATGAGCGCTCTTGCGAGCTCACGTTGTAATATTATCCAGCAACGCAGTTATGCCAGGTGGCGTCTCCACAGACGACGAAATGACGGGGGTCTGCGTGACTCAACCGTGCCAACACGCATCTGGCGCACTATGCAAGCTTAGCATTTTCCTGTCCCGTCTGGGGGAACAGGATGTACCTTAATTACACCATACTATACCTAACGGAATGCCTAGAGCCCGCGAGATAAAGTACGTACCCTGTTACTCATACAGGGTTCCGGAGTCCGGAGACACACCATGACCCAACGCCTGCCTAACAATCTGCACCCAATCGTCGGCCGGCCGTCGGTGAGGTGCAGGGCCCCAGGCAGTGTACGATGCTCCGTGCCCCGTCGATAGACGTACTGTGGGCATGTAAGACCCTTTCGTCCTTTGTCTCTGGCTCGACTCTCGCCTGCTGCCCGCAGGATCGTTGCTGTCCGTGTGTTGCATCTCGGCCGCGGATCGCCATCCGTCCACGTCGCGGGACGAGACAAGAAAAGTGACAGCGATGCTGCGTGGCACCAATTGAAGGGAGAAAGCTTTTTCTTGTCCAGCCTCTCGTTTCTCCTTGTCATCCCCGCCGCGTTGCTTGGGTTCAGACGCCAACGTGCACAGGCGGCATCGACAATACGCAATGGGCTCGAGAGCACACGACCTGATACAGCAGAAGCGCATAACTCTGCCGCGTGCTGCGAATCAAAGTTGCACAGGTACTAATAATTGCAGGTACTCGCTGCACAGTTTAGGTACTGTCGTTCTTTGGGAGCCTGACAAGGCCCTCTCCATTCAAACTTGCAGCGACACCCCCCCTACTTCAGCTCTCTCTTTCTGATTGCGTACTCCGTACTCCGTACTCCGAGGCCTGTATACGGAGCAGTACAGCGAGATGCCACGCTGCTCTATGCGGAATGCGAGTATGGCCGATGTACCGTCAATGGACACGTAGGCAGCTTATTAGACTTTTGTTACGCCTCATCGTTGGTTGACGAGATTAGAGGGCCCTCAGTGCCAAATGCGTCGCATACACGGAGCGTTATCTATTCGACACCTTACTCAGTACCTCAACTTGGGTTGTTCACTCTCCATAGCTGAAGTACCAAGGGCATCTCGGCTGCGAGCGGAAATCCTTCCCCAGACAAGAAGCAGCCATCACGGATACCCAAGTGCTCCAAGTACCTACCGGATCCTGCGTAGATTGTCGAGAAGCGAGAGCCCTGGGCCGCGGTCTGTTGTTTCATGTGCGGCTCATTGCAGGACCTGATTGGGCCCCAAGACGCGCAACATTGATTTGTTTTCCTTTTTGCCAATGGGCTGCTTTCATGCCTATACCGTACACAAAGCACGGAGTAGCTAATGCATGCCTTTTGTACAACCCTGTTTTTTTTTCCTTTCCTGCTGCCCTCCTCTCTGCTCCAGGTGTCTAGCCATCGGGTGGATCTGGTTGCTCTGCCGAATCCAGAGCTTGACGACATAAAAACCCCCGAACTCGTTGTACTCGGTAGGGAGCTGCAGCCGACGAACGAGGACCAAGCGTTTCATGCCATGCCGGCGTCAGGAGAAGGAGGGCAATCGAGCCACCATTTTTTTTCCTCATTGGTCCTGGCAGCCCAAGGGCAGAGAACGTTTGTAAGACATTGTTTTTGCTAATACGTACCTGCGGGGAGAGGGAGAAAGATGGACCCTTGGATCTGCCTTGTTTCTGCAGACACTGTCAAAAGGTGTATACCGTATAAGACGCAAGGTTAGTTCACTGGGCAAAGGGGACCTGCGGGTTGGAATGCAGCTCGTGGCGAGCACGACAGCAACTTTACTTGGTGGCTCGCATGTTTCTAGGGGAACGTCTCGACAAAGGATGTTGTCATACCATCCCATGCATCCAGCGCGTTTCTCTGGGGAATATGATCGGCTAAAGTAAACAAAGGTGCATCAGTGGTTGCCTTGGGTGCATGAAGGAATGCTCCCTCTTGATTTGAGAGCATGATTATACCCCCCCCTTAGGTACTACGTACAGCTGCCGCTGGCATTAGCAATAATACCTGTTGTCGGTCCATCATTAAAACAAGTTCTGGCAATGACACACGGCGTACAGACAAGCATGGCGAACCACAGTATCCAGAGAGCGCTTCTGGATCCGTACCCATACGATGGAGCAGCTCCATCCACGCAGACGGTAGCTATTATGGAGACCTTGTAAAGTGTGTGCTTTTGCAACCAGACTTCCGTACCCAGGTACATGAAGCATTTTCAGGTGTCATTTTGCAATTTTATACGGAGTAGCTCCGTAATAATGTCACGGGCTCCCTTTATTACCCACCGTAATAATGAAAAAAAAATTAAGAAATAAATCAAATCTATTTTTACAAACATGCCAGCGTGTCCTCGTCCATCCTCTTCGCCACGATTCTCCCCCAACAAAAAAAAGGCGTGCAACTCGTCATCGCAATGACCTCGTGCCCGCCCTGTTACTCATGCCCTTTGGCCCGTTGTCGGCGGACAAAAACGACTCACGAGGGATGACCTCTTTTTTTTTTTTGGAAGGGTCCGCAGTTTATCGAGAACCGCTAGCTAACTTATTGTCACCTCCACTATATCGAATGTTCTACCCCATAGAAAAACGGCCCATACGCTCGATATGGGCGGCCACGCGCTTTAATCGATCCCACCCCCTTGAACTTTCTTTTGGCGCCCAGGGTGGTCGCACTCGTACATGCACATTAATTAATTACTACTTTACTTACTCCGTAGATAGCAGACACGCGTTTGCCAGAACGAATGGTGCGGTCGGTTAACGCTGTGCTAGCGAGCACTGCTGCATACAAGTTACATGCACGCTTTGCAACTCCCCCATGCAGCCAGCAGCAGATCAAGCCTCCATGCGGTCTCAATTCAAAATCAAAAACATGCATACGCCACAAAAAAAAAATTTTTAAGAAAAATAAAAGACACGGGGGGGAAACTGGACATCCCATCCTGACCGCCTTCGACACACACTAACCCATTCAAAAACCTCTGCACGCTGACGCATCTCGATGCGCCTCTAATGCACCCCTTCTGCATGCAGGCTACCCCGAATGATACTCTATCACGGCAGCGGACTGGACGAGGATGCTCCCGGCGCCAGGCCTTCTTAAAAAGCTCTTTGTCAAGCGCGAAAAACGGACACCCCCTAATTAATCAAGTCAGGAACTAGTTAGCCCACTTCCCTGGCTCTCAGCGTCGCTGTGCGCTTGTTCTAGGGTAGCAGAACCACACCAAGAGGGAAAAAGAGAGCCGATAACCAACGTGCTCACAGGCTGGTGAGGGGGTGAAGGAAAAAAAAAGAAAATCACTTTTCTCCATCAACCAGCAAAATTTTCTTTCCTCTTCTGCCGGGTCTCGCATCATTCTCTTCAGCTCTTGCTTACCTACTACAACTGCTACCTTGTCCCTCTTCAGCATCTCACCGCCTACAAGTTGATACCACTGCCGCCGTTACTACTAGTACTACACTGCTCTGCGGAGTAATAGTTATCCTGCTAGACATAATACGATGGAGGCTGATTTCGGCAATTTTGATGTTATTCTGCTAGATATTGGTATGGCGCCCCCCTCCCCACTTACCCCAGGGTGATCAACCTAGCCAGTGATGAGCTGCGCGCCTTCACGTCACGAGTCCTCTGCTCTCATCGCCATCATTCGCTCTCTATTGCTCTGGTCCTCCAGCTGATGCTTATCGCGCAACCTTTTCTCATGCAGAGGGCACCGTCTGTCCCATCTCCTTTGTCAAGGATGTTTTGGTGAGTCTCCCTAGGGCCCTATTCTTATTCGTCCTGCCCCAACTCTCGGCTACGGCGTTCTGGATTAATCGTCTTCCGCCATCCCTGTCCCACGACCAATCGAGTTGCGATGTTCAAGGCTAGACACCCTTGCATCCCCAACACGACCGCTTAGCTCCTGCTATACCACATTATGCGCGCATACTGGCCAATGTAGTAGTACTGCCAGTAGTACTCTGTCCTATTGCTGCTGTTGTTCGCTGTCGCTGACCTTATGGTGGCCTGTGCCTGCCTTTAGTTCCCATATGCCCTCGACGTCCTGCCTACCTTTTTGAGCGAGCAGTGGGACGAGCCAAGCTTTGCTGAATATCGCAACGCGTTCCCCGAGGAGTATCGCAATGATCGTGCTGCATTTGAGGCCCACGTCCGGGACCTCGTCGCCCGAGATGTCAAGGCCTCGTACCTAAAAGCGCTCCAAGGCTACCTTTGGAAGAAAGGATACGAGTCGGGTGTTCTCAAAGCTCCATTGTTTCCTGATGTGCCACCTTTCATCAAGGATGCTCATGCCTCTGGCAAGAAAATCATGATATACTCGTCCGGGTCCGTCCCGGCCCAGAAACTCTTCTTCGCTCACACGACCGCCCAACCCCCCGACATGTGCATCTTTATTTCTGACTGGTTCGACACCGTCAATGCGGGGCCCAAGACCGACGTGGCTAGCTACACCACTATCTTGTCTCAGCATCCAGACATCAGCCCCGCACGTTGGATCTTCCTGAGCGATAACCTGAAAGAGGTTGAAGCTGCCCGCCGGTCGGGCATGCATGGCGTCCCAGCCATCAGACCGGGCAACGCACTACTGCCGCCGGACCACCCTCTAACTGAGTTTGCTCTTTCCGAGTTCAACCCGGCGTCTGTGTCGAGAGCTGCCGCTGCTATCGCGGCGAAGGAGTCGGCTTGAAGAAAGATTTCGAGGCGGTGACTGTCAGGTTTTCTGGAGTCCCTCATTGTTTTTCCCCCCTCATAAAGCGGTCAGAAGCGGGCAAGTTGATAGTCATGTGTTCAGCGTCATAAATAGGATGATGGTCGCTGCATCGACGGACATGTTGATAAAATGGTCGTCTCCACGGACTTCGAATGATAAATCTGACTGGGTCGCTTCTAACGTCGGCTATGCGAGAAACTAGTTGACCGCCATCTGAGTCCGAGATGTATGGCTCTGCTCCCGTGTGGGAGGGGGGCAGGTAAGGAGACTTCTTGGCGGTCAGTATGTCCGATTCTCCAATTCTCCAACTACCAAATCCTCTGCCGAGCCTCTTATGACGTTCCACACCGGGACTCATAGAGCTCTGATGCATGGTGTCATCTTGTGGCTGCGCACACAGTAGTATTTAGGAAGTCTCCCACAATGTGAAGCTCTCACCCACAGACCAATCATAGCTGCTGCTCTTTGAGGGTGATCACAAAGTTATTCCTTGTCTTGCCTGGATTGACTTCTTGCTTTGGGAACGTTAAGCCCGCCCTCACAAGTCCCGTAACTCTTCTCCATAGGCTGTAGGCGAGCTTTTGCGTCTTCTTGCTTCTTATCCTCGCGTAACCGAGTGCCGTCATCAGCTCATCGAATTTCTCATCCGTAAAGTATCGTGCATTGTCGACGCAACTTCTTGGTAAGACGACGAAGAGAGCAGGAAAAAGGGGTTCGCTGGTAACTGGATTGCTAATGTCGGCCTTGAGAAATGACAACGTCCGTAGAAGCATGGCGCCGCGACCCGCAGCATCGGGAACGAAGTTGAGTACTAAGCTCAGAGAGATGATATCGAATTCTCCGTTGCCATTCTCAGGCAACGGCCTTTCCATAAAGTCTTGCTGCTGAATACCCGGCTCCTGACTGTTCAAATCGATGTGCACGACGTTGAAGATGCCGCTGGTCGAGCAGGCGTTTCGAGTGCTCAATGCCCCAACCTCGAGCATCCGAAGAGGTCGAGACTGCTTTTTCAATTCATTCAGCGGCAGCCATTCCATTAAAACTTTTGATGTGTCCCCTCCTCGATCGAGGCTTTGCCCTTGTAGACTGGCTTTCTGGTAGTGGCCTAGTCCTCCCAGGTTCTCGAGCTCAGCTGTGATCCTGGCTTCTGCTTCTTTGTCGCCACTCCTGATGGCTCTGGCGCGCGATTTCTCTAGCTGATGATGCTTGTTTATCAAAGTCCGACTTGCCTTGCGAGTCATAGAACGTGAAGGTTTCGCGAGAGGCGGGCGACCTGCGGCGAGGCGAGTCAACGGCTTTCTCTTTTTCGAGACCATTTCCCTTGATTGTTGGACGATCTTCGAGACACCAAATAGAAAGAATAGTGATGTGTCTTAGCTATGACAGCGAACAGTCTTTGACCAAGGGATGTAATTCGATATAATACATCTCATACTAAGCCGAGATCTTGTTTTAACAGCTGCTGCTGAGGGCGAATGGGGAACGTGGGTCAGAGCTGCCGTATAGCTCGCCTTTCAAGGTGTGAAATACATCGTATCTTCGGCCCTCAGATACGAGTTCTTGCGCATGAGATGTCGAACATATATGCACGAGAGCTCCAACGCAGACAGAATAACATCTGTTCAAATGATGGGAATGGCGATATAAAATCCGCCTTTACTTATAAATACTCTTCCCTATTTGGTTAGTGTAGACGACAAAACCTCTTGATAACGCTCGTGGGGTGAAGTCACATGACTTGAACCTTGAGCGGGCCAATCAAAGCGCACGCTTGCCGGTGCCCTAATTTTTTCCAAATTTCGCCCACATCGGCCGATTAAACCACCTCGTAGCTGGGAATTTCTTCCCCTTCTCTCTTCTTGTATCATTCCGATCAGTCGACAACCGCCCAACGCACAACCCTTCGCCGTGCCCAACCTCGACAACCGATACAATGGCCCCTTCTAACAAGAAAGGTACGACTTGAAGCTGTGTCGTCGGACGCCGAGCACGATCTTTGCGAAACGACTATACACACATACACACAATGCTCCCCCACCCAAAATTCCGCGCGCAAGCATCATGCAGCAGCAGATTTTGCGAGTTCTGAATAAGAGCGATTGCTGATGCGTATCTTGATGTAGCTGCCGCCAAGGGCACCAAGCAGGCCAACGCCGCTGCCAAGGCCGCCCTCAAGGGTGTAAGTACTATCTATCTGTTGCTCGTCTTTCCTTTTTTTCCTTTAAGAGAGAATTTCAGCCGAGACTGACCTCCATTGCTCCAAACAGACTCACTCCTCCAAGAACCGCAAGGTCCGATTGAGCACCTCTTTCCACCGCCCCAAGACCCTGGTCCTGTCCCGCGCTCCTCGCTACCCCCGCAAGGCCATCAACCACGCCCCTCGTCTGGATGAGCACAAGATCATCATCCACCCTCTCAACACCGAGAGCGCCATGAAGAAGATGGAGGAGAACAACACCCTGGTCTTCATCGTCGACGTCAAGGCCAACAAGGCCCAGATCAAGCTGGCCCTGAAGAAGCTCTACGACATTGACACCGTCAAGATCAACACCCTGATCCGGTAGGTTTTTTCATGTTTTATACAAGTATTACTGTGATGCGCTCGTGCTAATTTACTTCTTTCAGCCCTGACGGCTCCAAGAAGGCCTACGCCCGCCTGACCCCCGATGTCGATGCCCTCGACATTGCTGCTAACAAGCTGTCTCTGGTCTAAGCAGGATATCTGTTTGTGGGGGTTTCTTCTTTTTTAAACTAAACATTTTTCTTCTTCTTCGGGACGGGATGGGTCTGGTCTTGAAATGCACTAAAAGCATGGGCATCGGAAACTTGGGAGTTGAGCTTTGTCATTTACGGATCGAAATTATGATACAACTATGCAAAGACAAGCCGGTCCATCCAACATACCCATCTTGGGGAAGGGAGAATGAATGAATGAAAAGACGGGACTGATGGCAATCTACTGTGTCTTGACATCTACCCTTTATGAGTGCTGTAAAAATCATACAAAACCTGTAACCCAGTAGTTCATTTCAATTGTCTAAGCCAACCAAGAGCAGTGTTGTAATCCTATTCCACATAACATCATATCATACACAATCCACTCCTTTAATGCCCCTCATGACCGCATATTGTTCAAATGCTTCATCGTCAAGAAATTGATATCCAGAAACCGATCGACGCAGTTCGCCAAGCACCCTTCCTCCGACTTATCCAGCTTCGGACCCTTGATGCTCCCCGTCACGCATTTTTTCCAGCAAATCTGCGTCAAGTTGTGAGTCTCTAAATGACAAAAGGCCAGTCAGCACACAGACGACAAAAATAAAACATCTTGACCAAAAAAGAAGAAAAACGTACGCGCTTGAATCTGCGACCGCTGCTGCTCGTTTGAAAGAAACTGTCGGAGCTCCGTCTTATCCTTGTCACTGAGCTTGTCAAGGTCCAGGTTTTCGATGCCTGTCTGTGCAGCATTCATGATGGGCGGCTGGTGCTTATTCCAAAGTCGCTAGGGGAATATAGAGGCTGAGATGTATTTCCCGTAGATGAGAGAGAAGACAAAGTAGTCTGTGTATGCCCAGTAGTGTACGTCGCTTTTTGTCTGATTCAAAAACGTCGTCCTCGCGGGTGAGGGTGGTTGATAATATTTTTCCATGGGCGTTTCCGCTTTCGGCCAATGACGGCTCAGAGTCGTCGTTGCTTTGGACGAATGAGAGCCAAGATATCATCTCCACATTTTGTGTATTGGTACACCTAGCTTCATCTTGATCTTAAAAGATGCTCTAAAACGGAGTTGAGCAAATGAAACTGTCTTCACCGTTGAATCATCTCTAGCAACACAAGACACGACGTACTCTTGAGCAAGCTTATTACTCTCTATGTACCGACATTATACTGACGCATGTACACGCAAGTTTCAATGCAACACATACACGGAATAGCTCAGAAGATGAAAATTACATGCAAAGCTGACAAAACCATGACCGCGCGCCTCAGAATGCCTCCCGAGTCTATCATGTCTTCCCCATTCTACCTTGCCAACGTCGACTGACTGAACAAAATCATACCAAAAAAAGCAAGCAAGCAAGCATACATATCAGACTGTCTACATACAGATTCCCCATTAGATCCACCGCTTGAGCCTTGCCACAGCAATCATTATGGCACAGAGAACAACCATACTGCCGATTATCCCGAAGAAGGCGGCGAGGTTGTCAACTGTCTCAAAGGGCACATGAACGTTCATTCCGAACACACCACTGATTAGGTTGAGAGGAACAAGAATGGATCCGATCATGGTGATTTTGCTCAGCACTCGGTTCATGTCTGTACCTTGGGAAATGTTGTTGATTGACAAAGTTGCCAAGTAGTTGCTGTGAGCGCGAGACAGAATCTTTTCGAAATGTCCAAGGTTGGTTGCCATGGTCACAACGTGATCTTGAATGTCACCGAGATACATGCCGATGTCCATATGCGGTGTGACTTGGTAGTTTTCGTTGCAGCGCTTCGTAAAGCCGCGAAGGACATCGGCCTTGCCGCCCAAGAGGCGCAAGAGCGCCATACAATTCTTCCGCACCCGTCCAATAGACCGAAGGAACGTATTCGAATCGTCGAAGCGCATAACGAAAACTTCATCTTCAATAGCATCGGCTTCAATCTCAATCTGGTTGATGACAGGGGCGAAACTATCGACAATGTTGTCACTGGCATCACATCGTTAGCTCTGGGCACTGAAGGGCGCAGCCAGATCATCCAAAGTAAAGATACTCACATCAAGGCATAGCAAATCCAGTCGCTGCTAAGAGAGACGTAATCCTTCAGGGCCGTGATTCTCTTGCGCACCTCGGCAGCATGAGAATTGGGCGCAAAGCTGAAGCTCAGCGTTCCCTCTCGGAATACGATGACATAGATGTTGAAAGGCTCGTATTCCTTCCCATCAGGTTCGTCCACAACGTTGAAGGATCGGAAGGAGGCAAAATAGTACGAAGGGAAGAGCTCAATCTTCTCTCGGGCTTCCTGCGTAGCGATATCTTCAATCGTCAAAGGGTGGACGCCGAACGCTTTGCAAAGACCGTAAACCTCGGACTTGGTGGCATTGTTGACGTTGAGCCACCAGACACCGCCTTCATCCTCCGGCAGTTCAAAGAGTCCTCGGAGATCTTCTCCTGGAAGGACGAGGTCCCCCATCTCGGCAGCGTGAATCGTAGACTCCCATGCAGAAGAAAAGAAGCTGAAGCGAGTGTTGTCGACAGGGTGCGGCTGAGGCTTCGGAGGAGGAGGAGCGACATGTTCCAAGGAGATCTTCTCATTGGCCATCGAGTCATCAGAGGGTACCTCGATGATATCTCCGTCTACAGTAGCCAGCTGAGCCTGCTTGTTTGATGCAGAGACGCGCCGCATATCTGCGAAACTCTCTACAGGGATATCAGACCGTGCAGCTCGCTCAGCCCGTTCAGCCCGCTCCTCATTGATGAAATCCTCAAGCGCCTCAAAGTCAATGCGCAGGTCATGCTGCTTGGGGTGTTTCTCCTGGAGAGGATAGCAAACGTCCTCCTCGGCCGTTTTGTTGGTCAAGAAGCTCCTGCCATCGGCATCTCCCCCGCGAGCGCTTCGATGACTTCGCCGGCTAGAAATCGACATGGCTCGTCCAACGCCCGACTCCTCCGCCTCGTTCTTGGCTTCGGAAAAGGACATCTCACGTTCTCTGCGTCGAGCTTCGGCGAAGGCTTTGACCGAATTAGGGGGCGAAATAGATCGACCATCAAGCGACGATTCCACAGTTGGGCGACGGCCATGCCGCGGAGTAGGCTGGACATCGCCTCCTTCCTCATCGACGATTGCTTCCTCGAAATCGCGAACTCGAACACCCGGGTTGCCGAGTTCAGGTTCAAGATGACGAGAACCGTACAGGCTATCAAAAGTTCCTCGACGTGGTCGGTCTGGCCTTTGGACGGAAGCATGCTGGTGTCGATGATCGTCAAGCTCAGGAACAGGAGCATCATACCCCATATCGGGGAAGGTTTCCTCGGGTTCAGACATGGTGCTTGGTCTATTATCGTCGGAAGGGAAGATTTTCTTCGATAAATTTGCAGAACGAATATTAAGCGATTCGGATTGAGTTTATCACCGCGCAACTCGGACGAAGCCTCCTGGCAACTTAGGGGTTCTTGAACATTCTTCAACGATGGGTTGCGACACCTTGAGCCCTGAGTAGGCCGTCAAGTGCCCTCTCGGCGCGCCTTTGCCGCGCCGAGTAGTTAGTTTTGAACAAAACGAAGACCCTCGGGTCGTTTAGGTCCCCTGTCTTGTAGCTGCGAAAGCTGTGGGAAAGGAAAAGGAAAAGGGTAGTGTTGATATAACGAGCGATTAAACTATCAACAAGCCCAACTTATGGAGGTTCCTTGTTGACTCCGCTATAGACCCAGCAGCCGGGCCCAAGGAGCGAGGGAAAGATAACGATCGGGGAGGCGAGTTGAGCCAACTTGAAGGCTTTCCGAGGATATATGATAAACGGCAGCGAGGGTTTTTGAACCCCAAACGAGGGCAAGCAGGTGCTCTATGAGTCCTCGGAGCGTGTCAACTGTTGATCAAAGGGGCAAGAATTGCTCTTGTCGAAGAATTGTTCGTGTTTGCGATGAAGAAGACTGCGTGAGTCAGGGAGAGTAGTGTTGTTTTGTTTCTTTCTTCGTTTGCGGCGTCGCAGCAGAAGAGAAGAGAGGGCTGATGTGTGCGCCGCAAGGAGAAAGTGACGGGGTTTATAACGCTATCACTTTAGCGAAAAAGGTTTCATAGAAGAACCCGAGAAGACGCGTCAAGGGCTTGGCAAATAAGGAGAAAATGCAAGCATCTGAAGCCGTCGACGGCAAAAGAGTGGTGCATAGACGAGGAAAAAAAATTATTTTGCTCTGTGAGGAAAGGAAGATTCCTCTCTGGTGGTGGTGTGTCCGCCGCTATAAAACAAGCTGCTGATACGGAAGTACTAACTGCTTGGGACGACCGAAAGACTCTGAATGGAGGGGGATGAAAAAAAAAACTTGCTGATAGAATTTTTTCTTAGCTGTACGATCAGACACGGGGTGCCCAGAGCCCGAGTATGGGTTACCGAGCTAAACCACTGGAGAAGTAGTGCAGTACCTAGCTTAGTTAGCTTTTAATCATTTACTCTTTGAATTTTACATTTGGAACCAAGTAATCACTAACTAATTACGCTCTCGCAGAGGTACCCTCTACGCGCCAGTGCCCAGCGGGCGCCACTTGGCTCGTCGCTAAAGTCTGCAAACAGCGGCAGGTCTCCGCGGCACGGCTCTGTAGAAGCCGTGAGAAAACCAACCCAATGCGCCGTCCGTATCTACGCTGGTAATTCTTATAGGGTAATGAAATTGATTTCCTGTTCTTTTGAGCCCCAACAAACCAGTATGCAGGGCTGGCAAGTTGCCCTTTTGATGTTTTGAGGCACAAAGAAACCGTAACACACGGACTCTTCAGCTGGGTACTGACAAGCATGTGATGCAATGGCTTTTTGAATTCTTTATTACCTACCCAACGGTAAGCTGACTTGCTGTCCGACCAGAGCACCGACAAAGAAATGAATGAGAGATTTCAGTCTACCAGGGTGGACAATAAACTCATTTCTTCCCCTCACTCGAGTATATGATGTACTACCTATGGTTCACTAACGAAGGAGATGAAATCTTTAATGACGCTGATGACATGGTTGACCTGCTAAGATCTGTGTTCCTCGCCACTAGAAGTACCACGGGTCGCCAGACATGGTATGATCATCTCTGCCCACTAACGGTAGTACTATGCGAGAAATACACGGAGAATGACTTTCCATGCTCTGCTTTCTGGATGGCATGCAGCGCAGAGCACGTTCTTTAAAAAAAAATTGTCAAAAGATAGAATTATTCTTTCTTAGCAGCAGGTATTCCGTAATCGGAGTAAACAAAGAAAATCTTTGTTTCTCTCCTAAGGCATTGAAAGGGAAAAGAAAAATTGCTTTGAGAGCGGCGCACATACTAGTAGTAGTAACTCGACCACCGCTGGTTACAAGTGACATCTATGTGCACAGCCACCTTTCCCCGGGCTGGGGTCTTTTACTCTGACCCCGTTCTTGGCCATGCGCCACACCCATAGCCTCCAAAGACGTGTCTACATGCGCAGCGAGGACGCTACATGACCATAACCGTCTTCGACCTCCCCAAGCCGTTTCCTCCCCAGAGCACGGCTGTAGCCGAGTATATGACCTTACGGAAGGGCACTGTAAAGAGACAGGCCCATAAAAATGGCAGAGGAGCTGCTGGATAAGCTGCGCGATGTGGTGGAAGGCCAAATAGTAAGATCACAACCACCCACGTCTTGTCTATCGATAGTGCCGGCAATGACTGATTGATCTCGCAATTCCAGGATTTCGAGGGCCAGAGACGTGCCGAGGGCTATGCAACTCTCTTGCTTGCACTGACAGGAGTATGATTGCCCTAACCTGACCTTTTGCATTGACAATGTTACTCACACATACACAAGCTCATCGCCTTCAACGTCGGATATGCTCTACAGGATATTGTCAAAACCGTATACATCGGGCTGGGAGGCACGCTGTTGACATTCCTGGTCGTAATTCCTCCCTGGCCGTTCTATAACAGGAATCCAGTCAAGTGGCTACCCGCTGGGTCCGGCTTCAATGTTGGTGGGACATGATGAAGGGATCATGACAGTTTTGAAAGCAAGTCCTAGCGTTCGTGATATTCTCTAAATCAGCATGTAGCTTGAATTCTGCTAAACATGACGTGTGTGATCTTCCTCTTGCGACGTGATATGTTCGTTTGCTTCTTTTCCCCCTTCGTCCACCACCTGTCTCTTCGTTTATCGACCGTACTTTTGGAACTCCCAGTCTCTATTATCCAATGGGCAGACAGATCTGGCTTTAAGCCATCGTGAGATGCAGTGGAAATGGAAAGCGTGCTTATAAAATATTAGTCTCTTTGTCTTTCGCGCAGAAGAATATCTCAAACAGGCGCCTCACATTGCAGATACCCCATGCGACGGTACATTCTTCGCTCGTGGCCGATGCTTGGTTCGCTTGGCATTCGATGCCTGGCAAGAAAAGTGTCAGTAGACCTGTCCTCTCTCCTGCGAATAGTTGTGGTCCTCAGAAAAAGGCTTACAGAGGTCCATGATGTGGTTTCGGCAGATAGCGCAGTTGTCGACAACAATGTCCCAAGCCCAAAGCGCAACAGCGTTCCACTGCCCTCGTCAGCGTTGCTCGACGTCTATCCTTTGTACTCCCTTGTAGGACGGACCTTTTTGACCTCAAATTTCTTCTTGCCATCTGCTCCCTTGCTGCTCACGCCGTCGGCCTTCTTTGCAGCCGCTGGGGCATCGCTCATCTCGACGTCCGCCATGTCCGGATAGCTCGTGGACTCTTTTTGAGAAAAGCTGCAGAAGCCACGCGGCCGTGTCAGCCTAGAATATTCGGTATAAGGAGGACGTAAGGGTGCTTAAGCTCAGGGGGAGACGGCTGAGCACTCGTACGTCGAAAGCAAAAGGGCTGTCGTAGCTTTCGTTAACCAGTGCAAGCACCTGCTTGGGTTTGAGGAACCAAGTACCTTGCGCAGTAGCCTAAATCTTTCAGGTGCCCCAGCAGTCACCTGCCGTCAACGCCGCGACGATGTTTGGAAATGAAAGGAGGACTGTGCTGCTTGGCAAATTCCTTGCCACAGATGCGTAGTTCAGTTGCAACAGAAAGATTCAGTGCACAGGCGTGACGGCGAAATAGATACCAAGGCAAAAGAGTCTACAGGGCCTCCAGACCATGCGTGCCGGCGGGTGAGGTCGCTACAAAGGTACTTTGGAGCTGTAGTAATCAAGAGGGGCACGATCAGGTCCTCTGATAAACCACTGCAGCCTTGTAATACTAGTAGGCTTTCAGGTGGTGTGGTCTGCTCGCAGTGAATCCTTTGCCGGCTACGAGATAATGCGCCCTGCAGGTCGCGCCACTGTAACTGCTACCTACGGGTCTTGGGCAGCGTGGCGGGCAAGTAAAGGCTGTGAAGGGCGTGCTTCCGGTACTCGGTACCTTTCCTGCCCGCCGCTGCGCTCGTTATGTGTCAATGACGGCAGGCCAAGCCAACCTGTTCAGGGTGCGGAGTACAGAGGACCAGGCATGTGTGTGTACCTGCTTGGTATTGTCGTTGCCCAGTGACGCGACGAAAGAGGGCAGGCCGTCTGATTGTTGCATCTATCTGTCCATCTACGAGCATCAGGCGTTCTTTTACACGAAGAATCGCAATGAATGGAATAGTTGGCTCCAAATTTTTATTGGTGAAAGTCACTGAAAAGTTAGAAACCCATTGTCGACAGAATTCTTCTGTACTTTGTAGGCCCAATCCTTTATTGCAAACGCAGTCTTCCCATGGTTTCCGAGACACTGCGAGTCTGTGCGCCGTGTCAGACAAGTTCTGCAGTGGTAGGGCTACTGATTTGAAGCACTAGAAGCAGTCCTAGAATACCGTACCTAGTACCTTTTTGTACTTTTTTTCAGCTGACAACGCATGCATGCGGGGCCTGTTAGGCATTAAAGGTACGAAATGGTACTCGCCCTCAGGTAGTCTGCGGGGGCTGAAAGTACCTGCCCGGAGCTTTAGGTTAAGAGGTTCAGCGCTTCCGTCAACTCCATTCTTCGCTCTCTCCCATCTCATTCCCTCGACTAAACGCCAACTCTTGACCCAGGGCAACATGAGCATACTATGCCCATCGCCTCATATAGATCCTTCGTCCCTCTCGATTCGACCTCCCCTCTCATCGACAAGATCGGCTTCGCGGCCTCATAGTTCATGACCGACTCGTCGCCATCCTGACTCTCAGGCCAGCCAAAGTCCATCCCTCGCTCTCGAACGCCCAATCTCATTTCAGCCTTACTCTCCACGACACTTGAGCAGAGCAAAACCTCGAAACAAGAAAAAGAAAGACAAGAACGTGATAAAGATGGAAGGGCACGCATCACCAGCCAAGGCAACGCCTGGTCGTCGCAGGCATGGCCGAGGTGGCAAACCCGCCGCTTTAAAGGCCTATGCGTCAGAGAACGACGCCGCATTCTACGCCGCCCCCGTGCATCACAAGGCGCCGCAGACACCAAAGAAGGTCGGCTCGACTTCGCCTGCACCGGCGGAAAGTCAGAGTGTCCAGAATGGCTCCAAGCGGCGGTATCGCAGCAACAAACCCAAGGGCAAAGCCGGCCCTGGATCGCCCAATTACCACCTGAGTAACAACCAGTCACCTCCCAGGGTTTCGCCAATATCAAAGGCAAGCTCTAGCACCCCTTTTGCTGGCGCCACTTTTCACGCCTCTCCCGCTCCCTCGGAGCTGCCTATTCCAAGTTTTTTGAAATCAATGAGCGAGTCACCGATGGTCCGGAAGCCGAGAGGCGTCGTCCCGCAGCCATCTCCTCCAGCGACTGACTCGGACGTGCCTACTCCATACCGCCCCTTTTCTGCCACTCAGAACCATGAGTCACCCCTTGACTTCATGTTCCGAGCTCATCGGGAGGAAAAGGCCCGCCAGAACGTAGAAGACAATACCGGTACCTCGTCGCTTTTGGCTGGTGTGATGTCTCCGCCTCATCTCTCAGAAACGCCCAGATCCCCGACTACTTCCAATACGGCGCAGAGCCGTCGTGCGGGCAATCGTCAGTCCCTTAACAGTGCTGAAATTTTCGAGCTCGATGGCACCGGTGGCCAGCCTTTGGGGCCAGCATTCTCGACTCCTTATCAAGATAGAATCAAGGCTGCCCGTAACCGTGTGCCTCGCCCGGATACTGTTCGGCAGAGTCCTCTTGATACGCCACACAAAGACACGCCGGTCGAGGATCCTACGGAAGCTCTCAAGAGATTCCTATTTACCCCTCAGTCGACTAAGCCAGCTGCACCGACGTCTTCTGTCAATTCAGCCTCGCTGCCTGCCCGCAACATTGAAGCCTTCTCCAACAGCCAAACAGATGGCTCGGGGTATGACAGTGCCGGTAGCATTCAGGCTATGGAAAACGACCTTCGACGAATCTTGAAGCTGGATTTGGTTGGCGATCGGCCGCCCACGGAGCGCAGGCTTTTCACTCGCTAGAAACTCAATCTTTTTTTCGACTGGCACTTTAGCACTATTGCTTCTCCTTATCCTTCTGTATACTTTATCCCTTTCTTTTTTGGTGGATTACGACAAGGGAGCGGAGTTAACATGTTTTTCTTTTCTCTACTATGTCTTTTCGGATCATCCTAGAACGGGATACAGCACGCCTACGTACGTACGGCTTTCGGGAGCATACGGTCATACTTTGGATGCAAAGTCTTCTTTGTTTTTTTCTTTTCCGTACAACACAGGGGAAAGGAAGCTGCATTGAGGATGCCCTTGGCGCAACCGGAGGTGGATTTGCATATCAACTATGGTTTTATGGTAGTTGGTGGTATTTGAATCTGGATGTTACAGAATATGTAACTTGCATCATCAGGACGAAGATTTGCTTTGGGACTGACTATGTTCTGGTTTTCATGATACCCGAGGAGTCATGGTGGCCGCTGACATTAGGCTTTGGGGGTACCACCAGACGGGAATCTTTGGTATGGGCAGCGAGTCTGAGCTTTTTGTCTTTTCTTCTGCCGTTTCTCTTTATTATTTTTTTTGTCTCTGCGTCTCTCATTCTCGTTTTCTTTCTTTGTCTCTCGCACGCGCGCGTCATCTTCTGCTTGCTCGTCGTTTATGGGCGAAAAAGGTCTAATGAGCTGGGTGTGATGTGCATGGCATTTTTTGTCGTCTACTTGAAGTACCAGCTACTACTCTTTTACTTTACTCTTTTCTCTCTCTTTGAGTTTTTCTATTTTATAAATGATGATGTTTTATTATCTTCATTTGTATGGCTAGGCTCTCATCACTCATTTTGTATTACGTTATTTGCATATTCAGTAGAACCTTTGTTACGTGCGTGTTAAACTGAGCAGATGTAGATTTTGCCATGTTCATTTTGCCTATTTTCCCTTTCCTATCTTCTTACCCGTTTTCAAGAACCTTTTTTGACGTTGCGTTTCAAATGTCCAAACGCACGCGAGCCTGCCTGCTTCTTACTTTGCCTTTTGCCTCTTCTTTTCTTCTCGCGAAAATAGTTTCCCGTGCGAAACTAGGAGATACTTGACGAAGAAATCCTGCGCAAAGTCGTCAAACTTGACGTACTCTGCCCCTAGGCGGTATGCCGCTGCTATCCCACTGACACAAGCGACTTCATGCATGTTCTGATTTTTTATATTATTGGTACCTTGTTAGAAAGCGTTACTTCTTATGAGCAGGGGGAGGGGGGAGGAGACATACCACTAGTGTCCATGATCCGGCGTAAAAGGTGCTGTTGCGGCCTTGGAGGAACATGACGCCTGGGACGACACGAAGGTAATGCTGCCAGCGGTGGCCAAGTTGGTGCCACCAGTTGCGTTTAATGATTTTGGCTTCATCAATGGCGTCGATTGTCCAAAGATGTTTCTTTCTTTTATCGAGAAAGATGGTCTGATAGACGGGCTCGATAGAAGCAGCCTCGGGCGATGAGCGAGCGGCAGCTTTGAATTGGTGCTGGTAGTTGCTGCAGTTGAAGGACATTTCAATGAGGCGTGGATCATCTTGGTAGGTGTATGTGTAGTACATGGGGTTGAAGCCTTCTTGAGATGATTGATGCGAGGATGCGGATGAAGACGAAGGCGAGTCTCCCTTTGCCGAGGCAATCTGGCGGCATTGCTCCTCGGTCTTGGGCTCTGCGCACAGCTCGGGCCTGAAGCGAGTTTCATACTGCCTCGAAAAGTACTCTGAGTCGCAGTGCGTCACCGTGAGGTCGTCGTAAAAGGCCGCGCCCCCCAGCACCAGCTTTTCTCGCCAGGTTGCCGTCTTTCCCAGGATACGTAGCCCATCGTCTGCGAGCACGCACAGGACGAGCTGGTCAAAGTGCTCGGTTGTCGTCTCGCCCGTGCTGTTGTCCCGGATGACGAGAGCGACGCCGTCCTTGGACCTAGACAGAACGCTTTGCACCTCGGTATCCGTCCGGACGGAGACGCCCTTGGCAACCAGGTCCTGCTTCCACGTGTCGTAGAAGTTGTGCAGGCAGTCAAACGTATACATGGTCGGCTGGTTCGGCAACAGGCTGTCGGGGTCATAGTTCCAGAGCTTCATGTTCGGGTCGTTGAACAGGCGCTCCACAATGGCGGCGGGCACGTTGGCCGTCTGGTTGCCCGTGCCGAGGAAGAGGGCGATGAGCGGATAGACCATCTTGTCGGCAAAGTCCCTACTGAAGAAGAAGAGCCGCAGCATGAGGGAGATGGGCAGGATGCCCAGCACGGGCATCGTCCACTTGATGACCTTGAGGAAGACGCCGAAGCGCTTGATGTCGGACGAGTGCTGGGCCACCAACTTGCTGGGGAAGCAGTTTGTCCAGAAGCCGGTCTCGCCTTTGCCAAAGGACACTTGCAGCTGGAGAGGCCGCGCCGGAAACCCATACCGGTCAAAGAAGTTGAAGGTATGCTTAAAGATCTTTTTTCCATATGTTTAGTTTGATTGTTCCCAAGCATGTAAAAAAGTATAAAGGCAACGCAACGCAACGCACCTGTGACCCTCCTTGCACTCCATTGTTCATCCACGCCGCGCCAAAGCGCTTCTCATCCAGGGAGATGGACGTTGCCTGCCCCCCTACGACGCTGCCCTTTTCCAAGAGCGTCACTTTGAAATCATCCGGATGGTTCGCTAGGGTAGCAGCGCATGACTATTTGGAGTATACGATTAGTAAAAGCATTTTGAGAGCGTTCGTACATGTGTGTTTCTCTATACCATGCCTGCAGCGCCTCCGCCAACAACGACGACATGGCGCAGCGCCTTGGGTTCATCACCACGAGAGGACATTCTTTCTTTCTCTTTCACAATATGGTAAACGGATAAGATCAACAATGTAGCATTGCAAAGAAATGGACGAATTCAGAGGTAGAGACGGAATCCGTCTTGGTAGAGTCACGCAAACATCTTGTCCCTGTCCTCGTGGACGTCATTCATTTGAAAACCCCCCCGATGCGCATCTCGTCCTAGTGTCGCCATGATCGGAAACCTTGTCTCACGCAGTAAAATGAAATCTAGGACGACAGAAAGTAGAATGGATGTCTACGTGGCTTGCTAAAGCTGCTCCCCCCAACGGCTCTTCCTTCTGAATAAAAATAATTCAGGGGGTGTCATGCATTGCAAAGCACAGATCAACCTTCTAATGAAAATGGACGAAATGTAACCTTTTTTTTTTTTTTTTGTGAAATCCAACAACCCCCGTCATTTTCCACAGCCAACCCGCAGGAGAGGAAAAAAAAAAGCCACGGTCAAACCCAAAGTCGCCGCCTGGAAATAGCAGCGATACCGCTGTTTTCCTCATCAACGCCGCGCCGTGATGGAATAAATCAATTGAATTAGATTGTGCCAATCCCTTTTCTCATACAATTTTTTTTTTTAAACCCGGCCACGATAATCCTCGTATGCATAATTTCCCACGTGACAGCGTGTCAGACTGAGACCCGTTAACGCTGCCCGAACAGGGATCAGCCCGTGAAAGTCCCGTCCTTCACGCATCGCGAACAATCCCCCTCCCCTTCCATTGAACAATTTTTCATCTATCAACCGCGGGGATAGAAAGAGTAAAACGTCCCCTGATTGAAGAAGAAAAAAAAAAAAAAAGGTCATGGGAGGGCCAGAAAGCCGCCTGCCCGACTTGGCAGATGACGCTGACGACGATGAGGCTCTTCGCTATGCCATTGCGCTGTCTCTTCAGGAGCAGGACGGTGCAGCCGCTCACGGTCCATCCGCAAGCTCTTCCTCTTCACTACCACCGACACAGCAGCAGCAGCAGCAGCAGCAGTCACAATCTCAGTTCGGCTCCCTTCTTCTTGATCGAAAAGCCATGGAAGAAGAGCGGCTAAAAAGAGCAGCGAAGCGCCAGCGCCCTCCTGCAGATATCGAAGTTGTTGATGTTGACGACGACGACGACGACGACAATGTCATTGAAATTCCTCCCCCAAAGAGACAAGCGACAATGCCTCTTCAAGCAAAGGGGCCTAACGAGCCTGCAACGACATCGCCAACTGCTGCAGGTTCAAGAAGCTCTCATCCGCCTTATCCCAACGGCACTGTCAAACGCACGCGGGTCCGCGGTTGTGCACGAACGGGGGAGGACATTACCATTGAAGAAGTCTTTCAGAAAGACCAACTAGAGCTTGCGGTTCTCTCTTCCTTCCAATGGGACGAACCGTGGATGATGTCCAAACTCGACATCACGAAGACCAAGATACTGTTGATAGCGTTCGCCAAGGATGAAGCTCAGGTAATTCCAATTCTCGCCAAACCATCGAATTTCTAATCCGCCCGCCCCAAGGCTTCCACAGAGTCACCAAACTAACGTGCGCTTACAGAAAGATGTAATGCGGGCCAACGTGCCGTCCAACATCAGATTTTGTTTCCCGCCCATGTATGGCATAGGGGCTATGCATTCCAAGCTACAGCTCCTAAAGTATCCAAGCTATCTCCGCATCGTAATCCCTACGGGTAATCTAGTGCCCTACGACTGGGGCGAGACGGGAGTCTTGGAAAACGTAAGGCAGCCGCTCTCATCTCGGCCTTTTTGGGCGAGCTAATCCTCTCATCTTTTAGATGGTTTTTCTCATTGATCTGCCAAGGCTGGCAGATGCCGCCACCCACAAGCCCACTGCTTTCTACACCGAGCTAGAGTCTTTCCTTCAAGCAGCGGGCGTAGGCGGGAAGATGATTACAAGCCTTGCCAACTATGATTTTTCTAAGACGGCGGATATCGCCTTTGTTCACACCATGTCCGTCGAGACCCCTCTTCCTGCGTCTATGCTTACCGCCCTGACTCGAAAAAACCTGCCATTCTAGACCCGGAAGTCATTCGGGGAAGATGATGGGACGCGTAGGTCCGTAACAACTTCGAAGCGTTGAGTCGAATCGTTCCGACTGGATTTCGCCGCTGACCTTTTCAATCAACCAAGGATTTTGTGGCCTTGCTGCTAGCGTGACCGCCCTCGGACTAGCCTCTTCCGAGCCTATCGAGGTCGATCTTGTGGCACGTAACCCATCTACTGTCTCCAAGGGAAAAAAAAAAAGAGTGCTTGCTTACGATGAAGAACTAGTGTGCTTCTCTTGGGTCTCTCAACCGCGAACTGGTAGGGGCCCTATACAAGGCCTGTCAGGGTAAATCTTGGTTCTGTGCTTACTCCTTGGTGGAGCGGACATCTCACAACGTTTTTAGGTGATGACGGTATAGACGACTACAAGAAGACTATCGCTGGTCCCAGGTCCGCTAAGAAGCTGGCGGAGCCGTCCAAAGAGCTACAAGAACGGTTCCGCATCTATTTTCCTACGGATCATACAGTATCCAGTAGCAAGGGTGGACGCAATGTGAGTTGGAGGTTTCCGAGGCGTTGTGCTCCCGTTTTGCAGTGTCTTCTGACCACTTTCTTATCTGCCGAGGCAACAGGCCGGAGGTACAATCTGCGTGCAAGCCAAGTGGTGGCGGTCGCCCAATTTCCCTAGAGAGCTGATTCGAGATGTGATCAATCACGACCGGCTGCTCATACACAGCAAAATGATATTCGTGCGCGGGGTCGGCGGTGGCCAGACAATACGACGGTCGCCAGGCTGGGCATACGTGGGGAGCGCCAATCTTTCCGAGAGCGCCTGGTGAGTTTTTTTTTCCCCTCTACCACACCGTTCGTGCTGATGCGGCCATTTTTTAAAGAAGAATGGAGGCTGACTGTGCCGGGGTTGACGGCCGTTCGGTTTAGGGGCCGGTTATCCAAGGATAAGTCGACGGGAAGTATGAAAATGAATTGTCGAAATTGGGAATGCGGCGTGATCATCCCGGTGCCCGAGTCGAGAGCAGTTGACAAGACACCGACTAGCGCCGGCATGGCTATCTTTGCGGGGACGGTTCCTGTCCCAATGCAAGTTCCCGGGCCTGTTTATGGGCCAGACGACGCTCCCTGGCTTTATTCAGGGGTTTGAGCGATTTGACGGAGCGAACGAGAGTCATGCGCAGCAGTTTTTAATTTTTTTTCCGGGTCCAAATCAGGGACATGTGATGTGATGCTTATAGATCCGACAGCGGTGCAGCATCGAGGTGACCTTGATCAATGTAAGATCCCTGGAACAACATGTGGTCAGTCCAGCAGAACATGCTTGCTTGCAGATAGCGTGCAGCCTGCAAGGGTGGGGTAGAATCTCTGGGGTGATCAGTGATAGGCTGGGTCAGATTTGAGCCAGGGCGCAATGCCATCAGTGATCTGGGCAAAATGATACGATGGCAAGGATGTTGAAAATAATTATGGGGGTCCTCCACTGCGGCAAGGACTCAGCGGTCGTCTTCCTGAATGCCTGGGATCCTGGACTATAGTTGGTGGTTCCCACATGGGCGCTCAGCCGATGGCCCACAACGTTTACAGAAGGTATGTATATAAATGCGTGCGTGTGTGTGTGTATATGCGCAAACATACTTTGACAGGGTCCATGTCACAACGGCCGTGAATTCGATATAGGTAGGATAGCATCATTGGCAGCACATATCGCAGCTCACGCGTAAAACGCCTTGACACCATCTCCTAGCGGGCGGCGGGAAGAAAAATAATAAACGGACACAAAAGATGCTGCAAGTCACTAAATCGTGACATGGGCCGGATTGAGAGCAGTTAGTTGGTCGAGCGATATGTGGTAATACAGCAGCTGTTGCCAACATGGCATTTCCTGTGCCGCGGATTCTCCATCGGTGGCTGCCCCCGTGGCGTATCTGGGCCAATCAAGGGTCAAAGACTCAACCGTTGCCAACCAGCACATGGAGTAATCGTACGAAATATTGGAGCTTCTTTCGCTGTGAACGTACGTAGTGGACGTAAGTCGGCTGCCAGATACCGCTGAATCAAAGGGCGGAGGGAAAATGCTGCGCATATTCAAACTGATTTGTCCAGAGTCAGGATCTCTTGCTCCGAGGAGACGGGGCAACAGGCAGCTAGGGTATAGCAAAAATGTGGTCATTGAGTCACGTATCTGGTTGGCCGAATAGGCGATAGCGATAGCCAGAAAAAAAAGAGGGATATTTTTCTGTCCCCGTCGGACATTACACCACTTGAGAAATTTAACATCATGTTGGTAAGATCGAGGTTATCACAGAATATGATCTGTAACGTCAGCATGGAGGGGAAGAGCATGCTAACATGCTTAAGTCATCACCACTAGTCGTACGACCCAGAAGTCTTGTTCTTCTCATTTGTCGCTCGACATCGGGGCTTTTTGTTGGAGGGGGAGTTGACCAAGGGGCATTTTAGGCCGGGGGAGGGGTGTGCGCGGACCACCGCTTGATTGCTGCTTTCAGTCCCCCATCTGATCAGACAAGTCGCCAAAGCTATCTAGTGCTTTTCCACGCTGCGTGTGTCGCTTGACGGGTTGTTCTGTTGATGATGATGATGATCATTGTACTAATACTTACAAGCCGGACCGCCCTTATGGATACGGTCGCGCTTGGAGGCTGGGGGGTTTATGGTGCCGTTAACGGTAGTAGCTGAACTGCCTTTGTAATCGACGCTTGAGGAGAGATAAAAGATTGGGTTGTAGTCTGCTTATCTTCGTACCTCCTAGGTAAGATGGCAGGTAGGTAAGTAGGCACGTAAGTAGGTAGGTAGATAAGTAATCTATATGCCCATCAATAGCATGGGGGTAAATATGATAAGAGGCTACCCGAAGGTCGACTGGGTCACGTACCCTCCTTACCACCTAACCTGACCAGGTAGTTACTCTACGGATATTGTTTGAAAATTGAGCGGAGAGCGCCGGTGCAGCTAAGAGACGCAGCGGGCAAAGAGAGAGCGGGCGAAAAGAGGCAATAGGGGAGAACTTGGCGCCAGATACTAGAGACTGATAGCGTTGGTACCAACCTCGGACGCTGAGTAGTAGATGGGCGCAAAACCTGTCGAACGAGCAGGATGAATTAGTATGATGGGATGAAGGAGGGGATTCAGTATGAAGAAAAAAAAAAAGGAAGCTAGAGAAACGCCATCTTAGCGACGGTGATGATGGTTGGAATGGAAGGAGGCGCTGAGGGCTGCTGCCGACTCAGAAGATGGGTTGCTGGACCCAAGAACCCCTCTCTCTGCATCTCGTCTGAATATCAGTCAATGAGGAAGGCGGGTCAGTCGCCAGTGGTTCGCCGGCCTGGCTTTCCTCATGCAGGCACTCCGATTGGCTCAGTGGTCTGTGCGTGAGAGAGGGGGCTTCAGAGGGGCTTTAGAGGGGCTCTAGAGAGGCTTGGAGGGCTTGGGGAACCGTGAGGGGCCCTGCCCCCGGAACGCGCAGGTTTCGCCGAGTCAGCCGTGTTAGTGGTCAGCGAGCGACGTGCGCAGTACCTCTAACTGTGTGTACGCCAAGATACTAGACATGAACCGAATGCTCTGGTGGGTCTGCAGCAACCCTGGCGATCCATCTTTTGCGTTAGCGCGAGCGATCTGGCTAACACCACCCCAAAATTCTAGCCCCAGTTCGATGTGTGATGATGTGCCTCCGGCGTAGCATCGCCCAAGTGCCGCCGTTGCGGCGTTGCGCCCTTGTCCGGTCCGGACAACCTTGGGGGAGCCCATGGCGATGAGCGATATACTTGGTACTTGGGCTGTTAAGCGAACAGCGCTGCCACGCGGCCTGCGCAACATGTGATGTCTATGGCGAGCGAGCGGGTGGGCATGTGGGATGACTGGTGATAATTGATAGTTGACACCTGCGGCATCATCCTTTGTCTCTTTTTTTTTCCCCCTTCCCTCTTTAATATCGGCCATGATAGTATTACAGGCAAGAGAGTGGAGTTGAAGGGGAGGAGGACGTGTGGTTGCACAACATGTACCGAGTCCCTCCCGGCCAGGCACACGGCGACGCTGGGTGCCGCCAAACAAACCATGGGGGAATCAAGCTTCGAAGGTGCCTGAAATTCTAATAAGACAGCTTTGTCCCACACGCACGCGCTGCACAGCCTGTTCGTCTCAGGTACGAATGCTGTAAGTTTGCATGGATCAGGGCCAAGAACAGAAAGAGGAGGGCAGCATTTTTCAACTGAAAGAAAATATTTATGAGCGTAGCGTGGGATAGTATGGAATAGAGGAAGACTATGAGATGGAGAGGGAAGAAGAGTGGCCAAGGGTGTCAGATGTGCTCTCAAAGACTTGCCTCATGTGGGCGTGGGACAGATCATTCAGGATACTGTAGGTACTAGGTAGCTTTCTTGGATTGACCGGGAAATTCAATGAGCGACCAGAGCCGAGAGGCACTTTTTACCACTTCATCTCTTCTCCTCTCTCCGGGTGCCTGTTCGTACTAAAGGCTTATTCCAGCCCTATCCAACTACTAGCGCATGGGCCTCCTTCGGAAGGTTGGAGCATGGTGGCGAATAATCGCAGGGCGGGGAACTCGATCGCCAAACCGCAGGCAAGCCTTGCGAGACTGAGCGAGCAAGCCAGCGGGCAGCGAGTGAGCTCTAGCACGCTAGGCCGGGCTACCAGAAGGTGGGTTGGAGCTCTAGGTCACGGCGTCGCCGCATCGCTTCGCTGTGTGCCACGGGCGGGCGAAGCATAAGACTGATAGCAGAACAAGAACAGACAGAAAATCTGGAGAAAACGGTAGGGTCAAAAAAAAAAAAAAATCCGAGGAAGGGGAACATCGCTCGATGTCCGTCGTGGCAATGTCAATCCTCAGCTGAGGAATGGAGGGTGGTGATTCCAGATCATCTTGCCTTTAGCTTGAGCTTTGACGTAGCCAGTATTGCTTCTTTTTTTTTTCCTTTGCTTTTTCCTTCTTTTTCCCTTTGCTTTTTTCCCTGCTTCTTTTTTTAGGGGCACTGCAGGAACGTACCGAGCTTGGCAGATCTATCGAGGCAAAGAAGCAGGTACGATGTACTCTTACATGTACCTCGTACCCCATGCCTGCCGTCGCGCGCCGCAAGCTGCATACAGACATCATTGATGCATAAGGGTCAGGTATGTACCTAGTAGTTACGCACGTGAAATCCATCCACGGGCGAGAATGATGAATTACTCAGCTGATTCTGGTAATTGAAAAACAGACAAGTCAATTCGCTGATTGCTCAGACACGGAGATATTGTCTGATAGTCCCCTAGGTAGGCTGCCAGATACGAGATAGTGGCTTGTGCGGGCAGATGCAGAGCATGTCAGTGTCGTATAAGTTAATGGGCCATGACAGCTGAATTGAATCTGTCGCCCTTTCCTGGCGGCGGCTCAGGGCACATGCCAAAGCGCACTAAGCCTTGCTCCCCCAGCAACACTAGAGGCGTGATACGGGACAATAAGCTGCATATCTGAGCGTCTGTGCTTACCTGGGCCTCGCCCAAGACCTCATTTCTCAAAACTATAGCATCAATGACCCCTTGCCCGTTGGGGGAGAGGGCACTCCATAAGGCTCCAAAGGTTGATATATTGCACGTCGACTAGACCATACACCAATTGGGCTACAGGTATTTTCTCAGTGGTCAGGTTCAGAGTCGAACGGCCGCAGCCCCTCCCCTCCTTGCGCGGAAACGGCTGGTTGCGGGAGCAAGAACGCTTGGTGCCTCACCTTTTTTGTGGCTCCACAGGTCGCTGGTGCTTGGGTAAATGCGGCCAAAGGTTACGAACTGCTACATGTCTAGCGCCGCAGGGGAAGAGGAGCAGTGGCAGGGCTTGCAGGAACCAGACGAAGCCAAAGATGATCTATCCGCAAGGCAGGCCAGGTCTGTTAAAAAAAAAAAAGATAGTTTATGCCCGCCGCGATACGAATTACGAGGCTGTCGACTTCTGTGCGCGCGTGTGCGTACCTCAGCTACTATACCTTATGCGCATCGTACCTTAGTGACGTAGAGTCCTCTGTATCCGCCGGACTGCAGCTTGCTCTCGGAAAGAGGTCGGCAGGCGTGCTTGGTGATGAGTAAATCCAGTCTGAAATCGACGGGTCGTTTTTCACCGTTATTCCCGTGCTTTTTACTGGAGCCTGAGGCGGAGAGAGATCTCCGATGCAGAGTCTCCAGAGCGCTGCTGGACCGCCGCACTTGTTTACGGGGCATGCAAGGCAGGTATGCCCGCACATGCACCTACCCCCTCTACCTTACTTTCTAATACCTACCTAACCCACTAGGTGCGTAGTTCTTTGTAGGCGAGTGTCCTTTGGCCTTTTTGTCTTGAAGGCTAAGGTAGGTCTCGAGGAATCGCACGCGCTCATGGGCTGGTTTGTCTCCCGCCAGCCGGACACGGCGAACCAAGGCGGAGTTGAGACCACCGGCGGCGTCGGGGCTGCGGGCTGCTGTGGGCCATGGACCAGAACGCGCGATGCACTGCGATGCATCGCAACACACGGCGCAGCTTTTGCCCTCTTTTGCCTGCGCCCCACGCCCCAGCAAGCCCCAGCGCGCGAACGCACGGCCCAACGCTTAGTTCCATCTCCTAGTGCTTTGCGAGCAGCTACTGGAGGGCACTCGCCCCTTCCCTCCAGCCAACAGCCAGCCTGGTGGTTCCACCCCTCCCCCCCCCAGCACACTCTCGTCCTATCCCGTGCTCGTCTTCCTGTCACCCCTGCCTCCCACTACCCTAAGGTACTTATCTAAATGTACGAATGTGTGCATACAAGGTGTGCCCTAGATCTCCGTATGCCTGTTAAACGGACGGGCTGCCATCCTCCCAAAACAAAAAGTGGTCCAAGTTGAGGGCGAGCACTGGCCAAGATCTCCTTTGCTTGCGGGTCTGGGCAATACGTCCCTGTCTGCCACCTACAGTATCTCGCCATCTTGCTGTCAAGATGGCTGTCACTCATCGCTACCAAGGGAACCCCGCCCCCCAGTACGGGAGCAAGGTACGGGCACCTTGTGTACTCATCCTGCCCTTTACGCAAGGAACTCAGCTCAGACGCATCTGCATCTTGCATGAGTGCTTGGTCGCTAGCGCATGTCCATCGAGTTCGGACTCAGCACCAGCCCAAGACATCAACACCGCCGCGCAGAGGGCAGAGGAGGAGGAGGAGGAGTAAAGTGGTACGGACAAGGGCGATGTGCGGCCGAAGAGGCCGGCTAATAGCCAGATTTCTGGTAAAAGGCACATGGCCCAGCTGTCGGCAGTTGCGGGATATGGGCCTTGCGGTGTGGGATGGGCAGCAAGCAGCGTGCGGATCACAGCTCCAAGTTGGCTGGCTCGTACTCCTGGCACCGCGCTATTACTACGAGACACACACACACACGCGGGCAAAGGCACACACACATACATGCGCACATACAGACCTACACACGGACGCTGAGAGAGCGAGAGGAGGGGGGAGGGAGGGGCTCTGGCTGGCAGCCATGTCAAAGTACCCCGTCCTGCCTGGATGCCAGCGATCCGGCCGGGTCGCGCTACTCCAGGTACACGCAGCAGGGCACGTAGCTACCTGGCTGGCGCTGCGCCGTGGTAGGTGGCTACGCCGCACTCGTCCTGTCGGCGCCCGCAACTCGCAGTACCCATCCATCTAGCCGGCCGACAGGCCATGTCCTCCCCCTCGGCCCCGTCCGCATTTGGCCCAAATCGAAACACCCCCATCCGAGAGCCCTCTGAGCCCGTTGGAAGCCACTCATCTCCACCCACACTCGCTCTTACGGCTCTCAAATCGCAGCATTGTGTGTAAGTCGGTAGGTGGACATGTATGTCTCCTCATGCGGAATATACCATGATTACCTTACCTACCTGGCCTGCCTACCGCGACCATGCCACCACGGCACTAGGGCACGCATGTATCTGCCCAGTCCAGTACCTTCGGTGCTACCCAACGCCAGGTACGGCGGCAGGTATAAGTGAGATGGCCGGTACAAGGCTCCTCGCACCCACACATGCTTATCCGGCCTGTACACCCTCCGGGCCATCAGACTCATCTGTACCTGCCTGCTAACGTCCAGCCAAGCCGGGTGGGTACGATTTCTTGCTCGACTCATCTGCTCTACCCTGCTCGCCGGCTCTCACATGCAGCCACCCCCCTCCTCTTCCTCCTCCGCCGTCCTCCCTCTCCTCACCATCGCTCGCATCTAGTCACTCTACTACTGCCCTATACCCATCTAGTACTCACCAACGTTCTCCATTCCCCGTTCTCCATCCAGCAATTGACCTAGCAGATTATAGCTGCTAGCTACATCTTGCTCCTCTTATGTATAGGTAGTCATCCTCCTGCTCGCCGTGCTCAAGTTGCTCCTCTTCATCCTCATCCTCATTCTTCATCCTCCTCTTCGCATCTTGCCTCGTCCTTTATAGCTGCCACATGGTGCCGTCTGTCATCGTCCCAGCTTGGACAGCTACCCTCCCGACAGCTTCTTTGCAAGTCTCTTTTGCCTCCCGTCTCTGACCGGGCCACCCCCACTGCAATCTGCCAGCGCCCCCCAAGGTAGCCGGCTCATCGTCATACATAGCTCTTCACCCCTCCGATTCCGTCGAACATCGTGGCTTCCACCAGCTCCCTCATTGCTCGTTTGCGTCCATCAAGCCAAAACAGAGTGTTGAAGCCGCTGCGAATTTGCAGGCAGTACAGAGTAAAGCTCGTTCACGTACAGCCCTAGCTACTGTGTATAGACGAAAGATCGGTGCCCTGCGGGTCGTCCAGCATAGCTTAACTTTAAAACATCGTCCACGATCAGCCCTGGCTTCACCTGAAAGCTGAAAGCCTGCGTCCGGATCAAAGACTCTTGATTTTTTTTTTTTTTTTTTTTTTTTTACTTCTCTCACTCTCACTCTCACGTCTTCGCCCTCTTTCTTGTCAAGAGTCTCCCGTCCCAGAACCTGGATATACCGTGCTCTTCGGCTCACCTACCCTTTCAAAAACCATCTTTCATCGTCACCTAAGAGACGAGCTTAGTACCCAAGCCTCTTTACGGATACTTCCGGACATCAACACACTCGCATTTTCGCTTCAGGGCAAAGGCATCGGCTGGTCCTGCCTCACTAGAAGAACGCTTCCTTCCTTGAAACGTGGCAGTGCTAGCACCAGCCCATATCTATCACAAGTCCTCTTCTTTCCTCCCTCCGCCACTCGGAATTCTAGCCATCACGGCTTTGGCATCTACGACTGCATGCCTCGTTTGGTCCTACCTGACACAGCTTCACCTTTGGATGCTCTGATACGAGGCATTACCCTCGACTACACACCATTGCACCATCAGAGCCGACGCCACATCAGGCCGTCGTATAAGGAGTCAGCCAGTGCTCTGCCTTGATCCGGTACAGAGTCATAGCAATATCGCTAGCGTCGTCGCTGACATCTCTCGACGCATCGGCATTACTCGGAGCCTAGAAGTATTTGGACTGTACGATCCTCGGGAGCTTCCTTGCTGTTTCTGTTTGTTTCTCGGGCGATATAGGGGACCCCTTTCAAGTCTTAAGGGCGAAGCTATCGTGATCGAGGCGCTACGTCGACGATTCAGCCACTCCCGATTTACTAGCTTGCGCTTCAGCGTTACGAGGCGTAGTCGGGGCGATAAACAAAACAGTAAACAAATCGCCAGACGTATTCTTGCGGCTGCTTGTTTGCGTCTCGCCTCACCTATTACCCAGCATACAAATACGTGCCTTCCCCCTACCTTGTGTCAAGTCGAAACACACATGACACATCTCTCTCTACATTTTGAAATACTTTTGGTTCTGAAAAGCAACTCCAACCGATACACTTTCTCGCTCAATACCTCCTTCTTCTGAAAGAGTCTTATCAAGTCAACGCCGTTACATACCTTCTGAAACAACTAGTCGAAAGCGTTCGCGGTACAGAAAAGAAGAAAACAGCAGTATCCTCGTTATCAACCAGACAACTCAAGTCAGTCAGTCATTGCCATAGAGACAAGTCAGTTTCACAATGACGGCTCAAGCACCTCTTATCCCAACTTTTAGGGGGCATGTCGCCTCAACTGTGGACGCGCTCATCCTTTTTGAAGGATGCCTCAGTGGTCGCCTCAATCACGTTCCACGACGACCGCATGACCGCGAGCGTCAAGAGCTCATCAGAAGCGGCAACGTCTTCATTTACGAAGAACATGCTTCCGGCATAAAGCGCTGGACAGACGGTGTGTCTTGGAGCCCAAGTCGCATCCTTGGCAATTTCCTCATCTATCGCGAATTGGAGAAGCCGTTCCCTCCCGGCGAGAAGAAACGAGCTCTTAAGAAGAAGAAGTCACAAGGCATCAACAAGAGCGATCCGACTTCTCGCCCCAGCTCGGCCATCTCGGCCATGGTCGACCCGACGCTCATTAAGGATCCAGAGAGGTCTCTAGTCGGGTCCCTTGTGGATTCTTATCCCTTCAAGGACCACGGTCTGATCAAGAAGACCATTAGCATCAACTACAACGGCGTCCCACATCACCTGGTTAGTTACTATAGTATTGACGACGTGACCAATGGTCGCCTCATGACCCCGTCGGACTGTGCCGCTTTGAACGATATCCAGCCTCGTCCCGAGTTGGTCATGTCGCAAAACTTCCGGTCCCCGTTGGATGACGTGACGTCGTTTGGTCAAGACGACCGTGGTGGTTTCCTGATGGCCCCGAACTTCTATACCCTCGGGCCCCCACCCCCCGTCACCGAGTTTGCTCCTCACGCAAGTGTCCTTGCTCAGACGATACCGGTAACGAGCATTTCCATGAGCCAGGCCATGCCGCAGTTTACTACCGCAAGCCTGGAGTATGACTTTTTGCCTGTACAGCAGCACCAGCAGCAGCATCACCCACACCAACAGCAACTGCAGCAGCAGCCACGTCAGTATCAGCAGCATGATGAGCAGCCCAGTCAGCAGTTTCATCAACCACGGCCGCATCAGCAGCATGCAAATGCATACTTTCCTACAGCCACAGCCTCCCCATGGGGCTATGACGGCAGTCCCGATGGTTATTACCTCGGCTAGCAGCCGGGCTGTCCATGAATGGCTACGTGCGCCATGATCATGTCGTGTACTTTTTATATCATCATACTGTTTGGGGTGTTTTTTTTTTTTGTTCAGGTCTATTCCCTCGTGTGTTTTACGTCTTTTTCCACGGTTGTACGCTGTCCATGTCTTTTCTTGAACATTCCTGTAGTTTCTACTATTATCTTGCATTTTCTATATTTCTTTTTCTTGTTTTATATTACTATTCTCATTTTTTCCCCCCCGTTTTCCTTTTTTTTCTATTTCTTCGCTTTCTGAATGGGGCTTAAAATGGGACTTTGCATGGCTATACATGGTATACATGAAGCTTTACTTGTGGTGTTTACCACAAATGTCTATATGGGTTGTCGTACTGTTTCTCATCTTGGTTTTGCTAATGGTTTTTATGAGTAACCCGCCTTTGGTGTCATGGACTGGTGACTCCAAGGGATCTTGCATGGGTTTTCTCCAGGGAGGTTTGCGCGTGGTGGCTGGGTGATTTCATCTGGCTTGGTTCTCTCATCGGTGTTTACATGGAACTTTCTCCCTGCCTGGATCTTTGTCTGGGTTGATTTTCTGGAATCTTACGAGGATTCTCAAAAGTACATGTAAACATTCTGCTGTTGTGTGTCCCGTCATGGATCTTAATTTGATCGATGTGTATATATAGCTTACCAGGCATAATTAGCTTATCAAAAACTCTTGGAGTATTCTTAATTGCTGGCTCGTGTCTCTTCTGTGAAGCATCTGGGGATCAGTGATGTGGTTTGCTGTGTGACATCGGGTAATGGCATGGTATCTTCACTTTGTATGCATGCCGTACATTTTAATATCGCGAATACTATACGATTTTTTTTCCCGGGCACAAGCACGCCAGCAGACATGGTAAGACTAGGTTCTTGGCCGTAAACAGACGAGTCAACAATCAGAGCGCCTCACTTTTAGCATACGGGATACATGACTCTACAGCCAGGCTTGGGAAAGGATGGAGTTGATCCATGCTGGAAGCCAGATATCGAGACCTGGACCTCGCTTGAGTTACCAGGACAGGATACGACGCTAACGGGCAGGCGAGTCATTATTTTGATATCATGAATCTTTAGACTGTCGAGCGTAGTCATATCAGCAGCGGCTTTGGTTTGCGAGATGCAGTGTAAAGTACAGTGTAGCCAATTTAGTTACAAACCTACAGGCGCCGATCCAGCAACCTTTGCTATTAAGGTGCAATTTATTCCCGGTCTCGTCCCTTCTTTTTGTTTTAAATTCATGCTGTCAAGTCTTAATAGATTTATGCTTGACAGCAGCCCACCATAGCTTTTAGGTCCAGCCATTAGAGTATAGATTAGTTGGTTAACCAAACACACCCCCCCCCTTCCCTTAACAAGCGACATCAGCGGGCTACAGATGGTGATGGTGAGGAGAAAGGGGAGCTTGTGATTTTTTTTTTCTTAAGGCTAAATCATGAGAAGGCAGCCCCGAGATTCTTTCCCGCTGCGTCACTGCGCTTTTTGGCACGTGTGGGCCGTGGCGGACCAATGATCGCATCCCGTGGCCGCGTGTGGGCTCGACCTAAGCTTGTAATTTATTCTTTCCTTTTTCTCTTGCTTGACATCATTTGATGCGCCTCAGCTGATTGTGTTCCCTCTCCAACGGGGGGAATGGCGTAATTGCTCTGGACTTAATAACTTGGAGCCGCCCTATTGTCTTCCTTTTCCTTGTCGAATCTTTATATACTTTTCTTTTTTTTTTCTTTTCGCTTACCGGGACGTATTTTTAGATTGATTAGCGTTGACTAGCGGGGGAAACCCTCAACCGCAAGCAAATGATTTTGTTTCTCCATCGGCGTGAGTTATTCTGTCCTTTACTCTCCGTGGGAAGCTTGAAAGCTTCTCCTTCTTCTTCTCCAGGCCGCGTGACTTTAGCTTCTTGTCATTTTATATTTACTGACTCGTTTGGAATGCAGCTTTCGAGGCCTTGGCGA
This sequence comes from Trichoderma orchidacearum, assembly GCA_023653515.1. Taxonomy (NCBI): domain Eukaryota; kingdom Fungi; phylum Ascomycota; class Sordariomycetes; order Hypocreales; family Hypocreaceae; genus Trichoderma; species Trichoderma orchidacearum. The sequence goes on from JAAOZV010000010.1 coordinate 1,334,448, forward strand.
CGAAGCTCTCAGCTTCTCCCGATGAACGTGAGGACACCTATATGTGCTATACGAAACCCTCTCGGCCCTGGTTCTAACCGCTTCGTTTCGCTGCTCTCACAGTCAAGCTGATATTCTCGTTTCTTCTGTCCTATCCGCTGGCGGGCATCCTCAAGCGCCTGCCGGACTCGAAGCCTCTTCTAAAGAACATATTTATCATATGGTATGCGCCCCGTCTCTCGATTCAATTCTCCTTCCCATTTCGGTCGCTGACCCTGCCCGAAAAGCGTCTCGGTCTTCTACCTCGTCGGCCTGTTCGATCTATGGGATGGCTTCTTGACGCTCGCCATTAGTGCGGGGGGCTCATATGCCATCGCCAAGTACCTGCGCGGCAGCCCCTACATGCCCTGGATCGGCTTCATCTTTGTCATGGGCCACATGTCCATCAGCCATATACATCGCCAAATCGTCTCAAATCCGTCAGCAGTTGACATCACGGGCGCGCAGATGGTCCTGGTCATGAAGCTTTCTGCTTTTTGTTGGAATGTGGCAGACGGGCAGCTTCCCGCCGATCAGCTCTCTGAACTACAGCAGATTCGCGCATTGAAGGAGCTTCCTCCGCTGATTGATTTTGCCGCCTACGTTCTGTTCTTCCCGGCCCTCTTTGCCGGTCCTGCGTTCGACTATGCCGAGTACCGCCGTTGGATCGATACGTCCATGTTCGACGTTCCCGCCCAAGTCGATCCCGCGAAGAAACCGCCCGTGCGAAAGAAGCGGAAGATCCCCCGTAGCGGTACTCCCGCCACAATCAAGGCGATCACGGGCCTCGTATGGCTTGTTTTATTTGTCACCTTATCCGGCAGCTACAGCCACACGCTGGTCACAGCCGACTCATTCGGACAGCGGTCGTTCTTACAGCGTGTTTGGATGATTTACATGGCTAACCTCGTTGCGCGATTCAAATATTACGGTGTTTGGTCGTTGACCGAAGGCTCATGTATCCTCGCTGGTCTGGGCTACAACGGCGTCGACCCCGTCACTGGTAAAGTCTCGTGGAACCGGCTGCAAAACATCGACCCCTGGGTCGTTGAGACGGCCCAGAATCCGAGAGCCTATCTAGCTGGATGGAACATGAACACCAACAACTGGCTGCGGAATTACATCTATCTTCGGGTGACTCCTAGGGGAAGAAAGCCTGGGTTCCGCGCCAGCCTGACGACGTTTGTTACCAGCGCTTTTTGGCATGGGTTCTACCCTGGTTATTACCTCAGCTTTGTACTGGCTAGTCTGATACAAACATCAGCCAAGAGTAAGGACACTTCACCATTCTTTTCAATCTCCCTTTTATATACTACTTTTGAGTATCTCTTGGGTGGCTGACATGATGCAAATAGACTACCGTCGACACGTCCGCCCCTTCTTCCTCGATCCCATCACAGGGAACCCTTTGCCCAAGAAGAAGTACTACGACTTCATCACCTACGTCGTCACCCAGCTCACCTTTTCCTTCACCACGCTCCCCTTCCTCATCCTGACATTTTCAGACTCTCTTCGCGCATGGGCGCAGGTCTATTTTTACGCCGTCATCTGGACCCTCGGCTCCATGGTCTTCTTCGCCTCCCCCGGAAAGGCCTTCCTCAGGAAGAAGCTCGAGAGCCGGCAGGGCAAGGCGAGTGCACGGCTGAAGCGGACAGTTAGCACCGAGAGTCTGTCCGGGAAGGAGCCTATCCTTGGCATTTCCAAAGATCCGGAGGAGGATCTCGCAGAGGCTGTGAATGAGTTTAGGGCGGAATTTGAGGCTTTCCAGGGGAAGAAGACGAAGTAATGGGGGGTTTTACTGAAAGTTTTGGATACGGGATGCATTAGAACTATGAACAGCAGATATAGACATGACAGGAGGGCAAGGAAGGAAGGGATAGGAAAGATAACAATTCAGGTAGACCACTTCTTACCGTAGGAATGGTAATGGATGCAAAGTATGTAAGAAAATGCATTTCATGTATTGCATCTTAGTTTTTTGAAAGATTGGCTATGCTATATCTCTCTCAAAGTCTGAAGCCTCCTCAATGCTTTGTGTTCCCCTCCAATTGCCACACCTGCTTTTTCTCATCCTCCCGCCATGTATGCACGTGCTCCACAGGCTCCAACAAATAAGTACCAAAGATAAGGTAGTAGTACATCGTACAACAAAGTATATATATGTATGTATGTCTGAAGATCGTCAGATATCATACCCCATAAAGAGTTAAAAAAAAAAAAAAAAGATATGTATAATATGATGTAAATGAAATCGGGTCGAGAAGAAAAAAACATAAAAAGTTGCGTTACGCATAAAACGTCGTGTTGGAGAGAATAAATCGTAATCTCGTGAGAACGGCAGAAGAAGCGATAAAGATCCGACGGCGCCATCCAAAATAAAAGAAGAAGAAAGAAAAGGATTCGTCGTCCCATCAGAAAAATGATTGCTTTTTTCCCCCGAAAAAAAAAGAAGTTGGTCTATGACTTCAAAGAATAAACTCCACATCATGACTTCCATTGCTGCTTTACGCCCATTATGATGAGGAGGACGGCTGAGCCGACGATGAGAATGCCAACGACGGACATGCGTCGATTGACGCTTCTCCACCACTGGACACGGTCGTGAAGGCGCATCGCGTGCATATACTGCATCTGCTGGCGCGCCTCTGTTCGGAGGTCCAGATGGCCGGTGCTGTAGTCTCGCTCGGCCATTTCCCGTATCGGTTCTGGAGGGACCGGCAGAAGCGCTCCTAACATCCAAGCTTTACAGACGAGTTAGTATCTTGTGCATTTTGACCATGAAGATGTTGTGAAGTGAAGGTACTCACCAAAGGGAAACACAAATCCAAAAACAAACAGCACAAGCTGGAGATTCCGTTGCCAGAGTCCGGCGTCTGTAGATTCCGCCAACGAAGGAGGCGCCCAGATGCTGTATCGGCTAGCTCGCCTATCGTGCCGCAAGTGTGGTGACCAGATACTCGACGTCTTTTTCTTGATGCTTTGCGCGACGGTCGCAATAGGATGAGATGTAATGTCCATTGAATTGTTTTCGCTCGCTTGTTGCATCTCTCGTGGTCGCCGCCGTGGATTATTGATCTCGCTAGTGTACTGCTCATAGCTGGGTGAGCGGCTATGAGACGAATCCCGTTGCAGGCTGCTGCTGAACTGCGAGAACATGGACTCATTCGAAGGCTGCGCTGCCAAAAAGCGCCGTTCTCCGCTGCCATAGTAGACCCTGAATTCAAAGAATTAGACTTTTACCACGATCCAGATGAGAAACAGCTGCGAGGGACTTACCTAGCCCAGGCCGGAATGTTTGCGTAGTTTAGGCTGTTAGACCGAGAACTGTTTGAGGACCGGAGGTTTCTGTCTGCCGAATGGTTGGATACGAAACTGAGGCCCCGGACACGAGAAGGGCGACGATTGGCACTCTCCAGATCCGCAAGACCATCTCCATCTTCGTCATGGTCACGCACCAGACGAACATTGGAAAACGGCGTGTCTCTGCCGTGGACAGGTTGGGGCCGATCCACCGAGCCGCTTCGGGAGCGAGATGCCATGGCCAGCGTCTCCTCGAGGCCAAACGTGGAGAAGCTCCCCGTTTGTCTGAGGTGGTTGAGGGTGAAAACGCTGCTACGGGCATTGCCAGATAGCCTGGACATGGATCGGGTCGAGGGATCACTCCTCTCGCTTTCCGAAAGCACTGTAGATAGTGCAGTGCCCCACGGCTGCGTCCTCGACATGCTCCTGCGATGAATGCCATGCCCAGCGCTCGACGGCGCCCTCCAACTTTGCCCGTCCAAGTCAATCTGCGTGGACATGCCGACTGCGGTGTTGAGCTCGCCATCCCTGTTGAACCTAGACGTAGATATGGATGTCAAGGACCCAGTTCGTAGGTGTTCAAACGACCGGGATCCCGACATCGTCGAGCTAGAGTGAAGGCGGCCAGACCTCATGGGCCTCAGAGGAGCCACCACTAAGCTGTCTCTAGAGTACTCGGATTGTATCTGGGAAATTTCTGTGCCCTCGGAGTGAGTCCGCCGGTGCGCGTGAACGATGTAGTTGGGTTCTCTCTGTTCCGAGTCTGAGTGCGGCCTTGACTGGTCACTGCTTGATGCGCCGTCATAGACGATGTAATTGGGGCCGCTGGGAAAAAGCGAGGAGGCATCGAAATCAGACGCCATGGAACCACGGACAGTATCCGGGCCGGAAGAGCTTTGCGCATAGGTCTTGTAGTTTGTACGATCCGATACCGTGGTGGCGGTTTTTGTCGAGTGAAAAGAGGGTTTGGTGGTGAGCGGGAAAGCAATAATGGGCTCTTCCTGTATCACATCTTTGCTTGAAGAGGCAGGCTCCTCTTCAAGAAACGATGGCAGGCCTATCGGAATCGGGGTGACATCAGAGACGTTGCTCCGATGACTCTGGACCTTCCGAAGCCCACCGACCAAGCGATAGTTCCAAGGTGAGGCAGAAACAGGTTCCTCTTCAGGAATCGATGGGGCAACCGACGCGGTCGTGGACGTGCTATCCTCGGCCAGAGTCGTCAGGGGTGAGCTGGGGCGGTCATCGCTAAAGACGCTTGATGGCTCCCTATAGGAACCACTGGTGGAGGCGATGGACTGGTGCGGATTCGAGTCGGTACGGGAGGAGAGGGCAATGGAGAAAGTCTTGTCGGAGTTCAGGTTGATATTGATCAGCTTCTTGGCACGGCGTTGGGCTGGCACCGTAGGTAGAATTTCCGGAGACGACGGCGTTGTCAAAGATTTCAGGGACTGCGACAAAGACTGAGACCGGTACCTGGCCCTCGGGGGCTCGAAAGAGGAACCGGCACCGGTCGCTTCACCCCGATCCACACTGGAATCCCGTTGCTTGACAGTTACATCTGAACTGCGAGAGGGACCGGCGACGGTTGAGCTAGAAGACGGAGGACTCGTGGTGTTGGGCGAGTCATCATCCTTCGCAAGGATCTCGACATTGTCCAGCGGCGATCCGGGCGCCGGTTCGGCATTGAGCAGATCGGAGCCGCCGCTGAGTCGAGGCGGACTATATGGTACAAGCCGAATCTGGAGTTTCTCGCCGCCCTGGGAGGATCGCTCATTTGAGGCCCCTCGCTCCGTGGAGGGCTCTGGCGAGTCGGGCATTCTCTGCTCACTAAGCAGGACAGCTAGCTCATAACATTGCCCAGCTATTCGGAAGCAGTGAGAGAGGTTCGATTCTCAGGACTTTGAACAATGCACTGTGAAGAGCCAATTGATCGTTCTGGTGCGGAGGTGGCGGGACCTTGCTGGATGGCTGTGTACTCCTATTTCCGAGAGCTTCGATTCGTCGTAGGATGGGGGCAAATCAGGCTGCTGGCCATGCCAATCGGATCGGACACACAATCTTCGCACAGACACACTGTCAAAATTCGGACGAAAAGAAGAGGAAAAAATAATAACAATAAAATATTCGTCGCAAAGTGTCGGCGACTGGGACGCCCTGCTGACTGTTCCGGTAAAAGAAGAAGAAGAAGAAAGACGAAGAAGCGAAATTGTATCCAAGAAATCGCGGCGCGCGCTGAGTGTCGCAGATGAGCTATCGCAGTATTATGGAATATATGGAGTAAAGACTGAAGAAATTAAATTGGAAAATATATGAACCGGGGGGGTTGCTTCTGTGAGCGCGGTGCGAAACGCTGCGGCAAACAAGACAAAAGAAGCAATTGGGTCGTCAGTCAAGGCGAGGGTCGTGGGAGCGCGAGCCTGGATAAGGTTCAGGTCAAAAGAGCGTAACGAGCAGGCATTCGAGAAGGACAGACAGAAAAATGAGCGTGTGGAGGTGGAGGATGGGAGCAGAAGAGCTGGGCCTGTCCAACCGAGAAAGGCGGTTGACGGGGCACGAGATGCGGCCCGGGGGAGGCGCCCCATGAAAAAGGGGAGGCCCGAGGTGGACTGGCCTGGCCGCGGCGCTCAAGGCTCGGACTGAGCCAGCACTTGTCTTTGGCCGCGCACAGCTCCGTTCGCATGTATCCCGTCTCTCAATGGCTCCCCGTTTTACGTTGTATTACTACTAGTCGGTAGGCACTGGCAGGAGGCTGTGAATACTCCTTATGCAAGGCACCTTCTTGGGTGATTGCGTGCAGACGGCGATGGACTTGTCCATGTAGGCAATACCAGTACGTTGCGGCCGTCCTGGTAGGTACCATGGGTACCTGTACTGCTACCGTTCTGCCCGTTCTGCCTGCAAGTACTTTTCACCACGGCCCAAGTGACGACTTCCTGACCGCCTGCAGCCTCCCTTGCGCAGCTCCGTTTCGCTCTTGCCTGGCCTGGTCTTCCGGTGAACAAAAAAGAGAAAAAAAAAACACAGCGATCCATGGATCCTGGCTGGCCTGTGCTGGCTGACTGTGTCTGTGGACGCTACAGCACGGGGTCCATGTTCGCTGGCCAGGCAAATAGTGGCACCGGCGGCTGTCCCAGCTGGGTCGAGGTTTAATGACCGGACGCAGCTGCAGGGGCCTCTTCACACAGAGGGATGAGAACCATCCAAGCAGAAGCGCCGATAGCACCTGGGACACCTGCAGGGTGATGCAGGTCCAAGGTCCGGAGACGCAGGTGTCTTTTGCGTAGCAGCACAAAGTATGGATCAAGACGAGGAACAGATGAAGAAAGCAGAAATGTCGCACCCACCTTGTCCAAAGGGCGAGGCCATCACGATTCGATGTCGTTGGCGAGACACGGCAACCAGATCGGTACCTTATCCAGGTACCAGGACCTTCCATCTAAGCAGGGCGGTACAGCTAAGATTGAAGGGCGCCCTGGTGGTTCCCGCCCAAAACCTGGCAGGCACCTGGTAGACCGCACCTTGGGCTGTGCGTATCGGTACATGCAAGTAAACTTCCGGCCTTTGTTCCTTTGTTCCTGGCCGAGCATCCGTCAGCGCGAATGGCTCTGCTCCGTACTCCGTACTGAGGCAATTTTGACTTTCTGCGTCCGCTACGTACGGCAAGCACTAGCAGCATTAGAGGGAGTGGCGGAGCCATCTGCCCTGCATGAGCCCACTAACTTTTGTACTAGCACCTGTAACGACCTAAAGCAGGAGCCATTGATCAAATCAAGACTTTCTCAATGCAGGCCCTTATGCAGACGACAGAGTCTCTTTTTCTTGTCCACCACGCGGTAATTTCGCGTCTCGTATCCTGCGCAGCCGCCGCTCACTTCTTTGTTCATGTTTGCGTCTGAGGGATGGTGGACAGCCGATTGGCAAGCGGCAGCACGTCCTCTCTGCAGCTGAGCATGCCCGGCCACATGTACGCACGAGATTGGGCGCAGATAAGCCCGATAGAGCTACCAATATGGAGCACAAGTAGGTGCGGCTATGAAGGAAGACCTACCATTTGAGAAGCACGCGATAATAATGAAGCATTCAATGGCGGTCGGTAGATATTTTAAGAATCGTGCATGCACAATGTTTCTTTCATTTTGATCCTTTGGCACTTGTGAAGCGCTCGCGTGCGTTCTTCCTGTCTCTCTCTTCTCAAGAGCCGGGTCACTGGTGAACCGCTGGCCCCTGGCAAACCAGTAAATGTACCTATGCGGCGTATTCCGAACCTCTCGGCTAGCATATTGCAGGACTCGCTAGCAGCCAGCTGGGGCCAAAACAAACAAACAAACAACCCAAGCAAACAATAATAATGACACTAATTAATATGAAAGCTATTAATACACCTGTACGTCATGCGAATGATCCGCACATCGCACCAAGTGCAACGGGCGCTCTAGAAATCTTAAAATCCACAGAGCTGGACCTTGGCATTGAGTTTAAGAGTCGCAGTAGGATAGGGTAGAGGTGCATAAATCTCGTTAGTGTACGGACTACTGCGATCAAGGTTGCCGCACCCTCCATTCAGGAACCCATTGTTCTAACCCAAAACATATACAACTTCCCTATACTGCGCTCTATTCATCATTCCATTATGCCACGACTTTTTTTTTATACTTCCACTATTAGTATGTACTGCAGCCAGCAAGCCCTGCCCCTCTTGTTCAGGTCCAGGTTAGCCACTATGGCCCCTCCCATTTTTTTTTTCTTGAAGGGCTAGGAGGGGGGCTTGAATGCATGGTCTAGATCCTGCGTTTCTAGCGACTGGCGCGCGGCTGTCCAGCTTCACAGCAGGCCTTGAACGTATACCTTACTCTGACGTCTTCCCACGGTCTCTGATATTGGTCCAACTCGCTTCTCTTCATTTTGGAGTTTCTTTTTTTCCTGCTGGCATCGTCCCTGTATAGATGGGAAAGGGAGAAATAGCCTGGTGATTCGTACCTTTACCGTAAAGATACCTAGTCGGCCTTCATGAAATGGACGTCTCATCTTCAAGCCGTCTCACCCAGCCTCAAGCTTTCGGACTCTTGGTAAGCAGCAGGCTTGTCCCAAATACGAAAGACTGAATCACATGCAGGCGGACGCTAATCCATCACCCTCGTTCTTGGGAGTGAATACAGGCGGCTTACACTCTTGTCTACGTCCTCCCTTTGTACGCCTCCTCCAAGACAAGAGCTTCACTTGGCCGATCAAGAGATGCCCCCGAGGCGATACGCGCTAGGATCTTCGTCGTCTCACTGTCTACCACCGCATGCTCTCTGGCCACCCTCTTCCTCCTGAGGCACATATGCGGCTCAGCCACCGCCAGCTGCAGCCCGCTGCGCTTGATGGGCTATTGGCCGCTCGGCGTGGTTGAGGTGTTCAAGTCCTGCCTCCTGACCGGCCTGCTCTTCGCCGGACCCCTCTACGAGTGCCTCATTATCGATGGCGTCTGGAGAGAATGGGCGTCTGGCCTTCAGCCTCTTCGGGACATCTGGGCTGAGTGGCCCACCTGGCGAAACCTGGTTGCTGTAAGTCTAGCCACTGGCCCTCTCTCCCAGCGATAGACCCCTGTCCCGCGTTTACTGACGCTCTCTCTGTTATTCTCCCTTTCCTTGTAGGGCCCTGTCACCGAGGAGTGTCTTTTCCGCTCCGCCGCCGTTCCGCTGCTCCTGCTAGCAGGATCCAGTCTCAGCAGAATCATATTCCTATCGCCCGTTGTCTTTGGCCTTGCCCACCTTCATCATTTCTACGAATTCCGCGTTACCCACCCGCAAACACCCCTGGTGGCTGCCATCGCCCGCTCCGTCCTTCAATTTTCCTATACCTCCATATTCGGTGCCTACGCCAATTTCCTCTTCTTGAGGACTGGGTCTCTGCTTGCCGTCATACTTGTTCACGCATTCTGTAACTCCATGGGCCTGCCTCGCGTCTGGGGCGCTGTTCAGCCATATTGGCTCTCCGAAGCTGACTCTTCCCGTCCTAGCTACAGGATATGGTCTGGTGTTTACTACGCACTGCTCATTGGTGGCTCAATTGCTTGGTGGAAGAATCTATATCGTCTAACCGAGTCGCCGATTGCTCTAGCGGTATTCTAGAATATGCTTTGCTCTCTCTTCTTAGGCTTATTATCTGCTTCTCCTTCTTCTTCATGGGTTGAGAATATGCCCACAACAACAAAGTCGGAATTACTCTGCGGCATTACCCCATGGCCATTCCCACGTTCCGTTCGCTATCTCAATCGCAAAATGATGGAGCTCGATGTTGGCTTCTTTTGATGCTGCTATCCCGCCTGTTAAAACTCGAATTATTCCAACGGACATCATCCGCGTAAATTTGCCTATCTCCTCGCATCTCTGCTAAGGCTGCGTAGTGACCCCTCTATTGAATAATCATCCTCCTCCAGCGGTCGGCGATGCCGCGGCGTAGCCGGATCCCTGGCGTCGCTCCCAACAGATGGCTCCCTGCGCTGTGACTGATCTCGTATCGGGACATGGAGTTCATTGGCATTCTCCTTGCCTTTGGAAAGGCCAGAGGCGCTGCTTGCTTCGGCCATTGCATCATCAGGGCCCCTGGTATTCTTCTTCCGAGGCCATAAACTCGGCAATGCAATCTGCTGGAATCGTGGTTCCACTGCTCGCTCGTCAAACCACCGATGTAGCCGGGATTCAATCAGCTGTGCAATTTTGGGCACATCTTGTAGTCGTGAGCGGCTGCCGAGTAAACTCCTTATAGAAAAGTCCAGTCGATAGTCGTCTAGGAAATTAAAAGCCATCATAGTGGGAGTCGATTGAGAGGGGTTACTCGGAATGAATGAAATAGATAGCGTTCCGCTGAATCTCACCACAGAGACTGATAACGCTACTGGAAGAACTGCAGAGAGTTTCTTAGGATAGTTGAGCAGAAGCTTTGTCTCTACTGCCAACGTGAGCATGTCGCTTAGATCCACGTCCATCCGAGCCTGGAGGCGTGTGCCATCCCGGGCTGCCGTGGCAGGGTCAAATTTCACATGGCTGCCCAGGCTGAGCCCGTCCTCGTCCACCGGAATGATGCGGCAGTTGCTAAGTATGGGAAACTCTTCGCCCAAGCTGAGCTCCGTGACGCGGATCTCGTCGACAAAGTCAGGCCTCGAGGTCCCGTTCAGGGTCTTTGTGAGAGAGTTCAGGATAGCATCATCGTGCTGCGCGTCACTGCGGAACTGCGCAATCGTCTGAGCTATCAGCACGTTGAACCAATCCAGACTTTCCGGTTGATGGCTGTCCACATTGTAGTACGTCTTGCTTAGTATCGACCCAATGGTTAGTGTGGGCGGGCTCCGGAGGACCGTTGACTTCTTGCGGTTCAGAGTCTGGCCATGGCGCTGACTTGGCGAGCGTAGTCGTAATAGCGATTGCTTGTGAGCTAGCGTCCTTGACCTCCGCTCCGAGGCTCGAAGTGACGCTGTGACATCGGGCGAAGGGGCCTCGCCGAAGATGAAAAATTTGATGAAAGCTGCCAGAATCAATACGACAGAGAGTTGTCCCACAATAAGTCCTTGGGTGAAGGAGAGGCTTTATGTGTGGAAAAATGACTATGTCAGTATTCCAAAAAATGAAGCCGTGAGTGAGGATAATTTGACGTAAATGACAACTTACGTCGGTTCCGGCCGTACTGGACAAGAGTCCATCGTCATAATTAAGAAGAAATGTGGAAGAATGATGGACTACGGCGACTTAAGAACTTGACCGGCCGCGATGGCAGTCGTCCATTAATGAAAACGCCGGGCCAGCTACAATGTCGAGAAGGAAAAAGAGTCCGATGTTCGTTCTATCTAAACAACATGTCATAGTATCGATATCGCTGGGCTAATAAGTGGATGAGACAACCGACTTTTAAGCATCCCGCTAGCCAATCAGGGATGATGGATCACCCACTGTATCGCCCGTATTTATAGTGGCCGACCGCGTATCATGTAAGTAGTAAAGAAAGCTCTAGGACTAGACGCCTTGGACATTTTTGAACCAAAAAAGAGTCAAAAACACACCTTGTCTTCAGATCTATGTATAGGTAGTTACCTTCAAATTGATACTTGTGTTCTTCTCAACAAAGGCTGACAGAGTACCATTCCTTGTACCTATAGGTACGGACTACACCTATTGAAGAGTTTGATAGTCCTAAGAACCCCCTATCCTTTCTTCTGCCTCCTACAACGAGATCGTATTGCTTTCACTTCTCCTCCCGCTCTTCATCTCTGCTATCTGATAGATAGGTAAGATACTTATGACCATTAATACCAAGTACTATAATTAATGCGTGTATTTTGCTTCTTTTGTGTATCCGTAAAGCTTGAGAGGCTCGAACAGGTCCTAGTACTCTAAACCTAATTAGGCACTAGTTAGCTGACCTCACTCCAACGGCAGCCCAGTTCTTCCGTTGTCCGTCTTCCACCTTACCTCATCGGGAACTTACCTCCAAGTGCGGCAGTGAGGTCACTTCATTACTGACTGCGTAACACGTTCTCTCAAGCCCGTTTTCCCGCAACAGGTGCGCAACCGGATGATCATCCTCCGAACGGAGATTCTCAGTACACCCCCCGGGATTACTATCGACTCCTCGGCTTCCCGAGATACAGCTCAAGCTAGCCAAGACATGATATGATGTAGTCTGTCCTCAACCGTACATCTCTGTCGCCATGGATGTCTCCCAAGCCGTCGCAGGATACATCTCGAAGATGATGCTAGCTTCGGGCGATCCGTCATCTTCGAAGATGAAGGTTCTGTTGCTAGATAGAGAGACTATTTCTATAATCTCGACGTCAATTACCCAGTCTTCATTGCTTGATTATGAAATCTATCTCATTGACCGCCTGGACAATGCCAGCCGCGAGAAGATGCGTCATCTTCGGTGCATCTGTCTAGTTCGACCCTCACCAGAGACTATCCAGCTACTTATAGACGAACTACGGGACCCGAAATACGGAGAGTACTACTTGTTCTTCACCAATGTAGCGAAAAAGTCTGCGTTAGAAAGACTTGCCGAGGCAGATGACCACGAAGTCGTCAAGGTAGTCCAAGAGCACTTTGCCGACTACATCGTCGTCAACCCGGATCTGTTTAGTCTCAACATATCCCTCCCGCAGCAAAGAATATGGGCAGGCAGTCCAGACAAGTGGAATCCGGATTCTCTTCAGCGTTGCGCTGAGGGTCTTATGGCCGTCCTTCTCTCCCTGAAGAAGAAGCCGCTGATTAGATATGAAAAGAGCAGCCCTCTGGCCAAAAAACTGGCATCTGAAGTACGCTATTTGATGACAAAGGAAGATCAACTGTTCGACTTCCGAAAAGTCGATACTCCTCCAATACTTCTCATTCTGGATCGCAGAGAGGATCCGGTGACGCCACTTCTCACCCAATGGACTTACCAAGCTATGGTTCACCACCTGCTTGGCATCAAGAATGGTCGGGTCGATCTGAGTCATGTACCGGATATCCGACCTGAGTTGAAGGAGATTGTTCTCTCCCAGGATCAAGACCCCTTTTTTAAAAAGAACATGTTTCTGAATTTTGGCGACTTGGGCGGGACCATCAAGGAATATGTCGAGCAGTATCAGTCAAAGACCAAGAACAATGCCAATATCGAGTCGATATCCGATATGAAGCGATTTATTGAAGAGTATCCGGAATTTCGAAAGCTTTCTGGAAATGTGAGCAAACACGTCACTCTTGTCTCTGAGCTCAGTCGCAGAGTTGCTGCGGAGAGTCTTTTGGAGGTCAGCGAACTAGAGCAGAGCCTGGCCTGCAATGACAACCATGGATCCGATCTAAAGGTAAATATTATCAACACTTTATTACCATCCCAAGTTGGGACAGAATTAACCATTCCTACAGGCTGTGCAAAAGATAATCCAATCCCCTAACGTAACGGCCGGAAGCAAAGTGGGGGTGGTAGCTCTTTACGCCTTACGCTATCAGAAGCACCCTTCAAGCGCTCTTCCAATGCTCATGGATCTTCTGGTGGCCGCTGGTAACGTGTCGCCAAGACAAGCGGACTTGGTCAAGAAAGTGTTGACCTATCATTCCTCATTACACACTTCGGAGTCGCGGGGCGGCATCTCGGACATATTTGACTCAGCCGGGATATTTTCCGGCACATCTAACCGTTTCAAAGGCCTCAAAGGCGTTGAGAATGTTTATACACAACATAGCACGTTGCTGGAGGGCACGCTGCAAAATCTCATCAAGGGTCGATTGAAAGAGCAACAATATCCTTTCGTGGAAGATGGGTCCTCCACCAGAGACAAGCCTCAAGATATCATCGTTTTCATGGTGGGCGGCGTGACTTATGAAGAGGCTAAAATGATTGCCGGAGTCAACGCTACGATGCCTGGCGTGCGCGTGGTCCTCGGCGGCACATCAATTCACAACGCGGCCTCATTTCTCGAAGAAGTGGAAGATGCGGTGTCATCCTGGGTCTGAGCAAATGCCCGGGAGATATATGACAAAATTTTCAAGAAAGCGTGACTACTATAATATCTACCATTTAATTAGAATAATTATCAATACTTGGACATGAGCCCGCTCTCAGTGAGTTAGCGACTGATGCTTCTTGGCTGATGCCGGAGCAAGGAACTACGTCATATGCATATATCCCGCATATGCCTTTAGAGGGACGACTCGACAAAAAATTGTTGCGACACTCTAGAAACCACCTTCAGTAAATAGATTGCCAATACGCGCGATGATTTCTATCTAGCAGTCTGCGATATAGGTGCAGAAAGCTACCAGCATGCAATGACTGCCTTATTACGCCTTCGATCATTTCAGTGGCGTCCAAATTTTACGTATCGCCGGTTTGCTACAGTAGCCGACAGACACAGGTGTGTGGTCAATTTTCTTTTTCTTTTTTTGAAAGCCAGCCACCATGTAGAAATTTACAGGCTAATCCATGCAATAGGGCTTTTGATGTTGTCGTTATAGGCGGCGGCCATGCTGGCGCCGAGGCGTGTGCTGCTGCTGCGAGGGCCGGCGCGCGAACGGCTTTGATTACTCCAAAGATTGATAACCTGGGAACATGCTCCTGCAACCCGAGTTTTGGGGGTATCGGCAAGGGAACAATAATCCGAGAAATCGATGCGCTCGATGGACTGGCTGGCAGGATAATTGATAAGGCAGGAGTCCAGTTCCATCTGCTTAACCGCAGAAAGGGACCGGCAGTATGGGTATGTATTCTTTTTCGATATGCCGTACCGAACTGTCATGTCTGGCGGTGTTGCTCATGTTTCTCGAAAAATTAGGGTCCGCGTGCGCAGATTGATCGGGATCTGTATAAAAAGTATATGAGAAGCGAACTCGAAACGTACCCGAACTTGTCGATCGTCCTCGAAAGCGTATCAGATATCATCCTGTCAGAAGACGAAGGTTCAACCGAAGGAGCAAAAGGTGTTATCGCTGGTGTTCGCCTGGAGTCTGGTGATATTCTGCAGACAGGAAAGGTAATTATCACCACGGGGACATTCCTGGGAGGCGAAATACATATTGGGCTCCAAGCCTACCCGGCGGGCCGCATCGGAGAGGCGGCGACTACGGGTTTGAGCAAGTCCCTTCGGGAAGCGGGCTTCCAGCTAGGACGACTGAAGACGGGAACGCCACCACGGCTTGACAAAGCGACCATCAATTTCGACATCCTACAGCGGCAGTTTGGCGATGATCCTCCTGCTCCGTTCAGCTATCTGAATACTAGCGTGGCCGTTCAAGACCAACTGACTTGCAGCATCACGTTCACCAATGACGAATCGCACAAGGTGGTTCGAGAGAACCTTGACAAATCCATTCACATCCGCGAAACCGTCAAGGGGCCAAGGTATTGTCCTTCATTGGAGTCGAAAGTCATCCGCTTTGCAGATAAAGAGCGCCATATTGTATGGCTTGAGCCAGAAGGCTTTAACAGTTCCATCATATATCCCAACGGATTGTCCATGACGATTCCTGCAGAAGCCCAAGAGCAGGTATTGCGGTCAATAAAAGGACTGGAGCAAGTCAAGATGCTGCAGCCCGGGTACGGAGTCGAGTATGATTACGTTGACCCTCGGGGGCTGAAGTCGACGCTTGAAACGAAAGCCATCAGCGGCCTTTATCTAGCAGGGCAAATAAATGGTACGACGGGGTACGAAGAAGCCGCTGGCCAGGGTATCATAGCTGGTATGAACGCCGGGCGGGCTGCTCTCGGCCTACCTGGTGTCTCGTTATCCAGATCAGATGGTTACATCGGCATCATGATCGACGATCTAATCACCAAGGGGGTTACAGAGCCCTATCGCATGTTTACCTCCAGGAGTGAATTTCGCATGGCTGCTAGGGCAGACAATGCCGACCTTAGACTCACGGAGAAGGGACGGGAATGGGGCGTCGTCTCTGACCATAGGTGGAATGTTTTCTCGGATGAGAAACAGCAAATATTAGACCTCACAAAGGCCCTGGCTGCGGTGTCCTTGGCACCCGAAGAATGGATGGAAGCGGGATTTCAGCTGAAAAGGAACTCTCATCGTCGCAGTGGCATAGACATGTTGCGGCTTTCTAACACTGGTGAGCGGATTCAACTGGATCAGTTCAGCTCCGTTGTGCCTGAAATTCTAGACTACTCGCCACGCATTAGAGAACGAGTGGCCATCGAGGCAGCATATGCCCCTTATATCAAGATGCAGGCGGCGGAGCGTGGACAGTTTGCCAATGACGAGAATATCCGCCTCCCGCTTGACCTGAACTATGACAGCATCCCTGGTTTGGCCCTGTCGGAAAAAGAGGTCCTTAGGAGGACACGACCTGAAACCTTGGCTCAGGCTCGCCGCGCAGAGGGAATCACTCCTTCAGGCTGCATTCGATTGCTGGCTTATATCCGCCGCCATGGACAGTCTACAGCAGCATCCCTTGGGTTAGAAAAAGACACGCTGGGCGTTCAAATCTCATGATGGGGGAAAAAAAAAAAGGCGGAGTCTTGAATGCGGATACAAATTATTTACATGGGTATGCAAACCGTGAGTGTACATGAAGCATAGATGTCACCTCTTTTTCCATTTAGGGCCAAAAAATTGTACATAACACTAGCTACTAGATGTATACTAGAATAAAAATGTAAATAAGAAGATCATTCAAGATTTTCTTTTTCTTGTCCGGTGAGCAGCAGCTAACCAAATATTGTCTTGTTGGTCTGTCGAAGTATTCAGATGAGTCTTCTGATGCACAATTTTTCTACCAAACAGACCAATCTAAATTTAGTATATCTGCCGATATCGGTAGTGAGCCGATGAGCTGCATGGACTAAGCTCTTTCTCCCCCACTACGAATTTCGAGACTTACTATGGAGGGGAAAATTCCAGCAATACCTTAATTTTCCAATTGAACCACAGCGGCTTTACAAATTTCCATTGCAACAACATTGGTCAGTGGCTTAAGTGCCATTCAGCGACCACAATGGAGTCCGCAGGTAATTCTTCGCCCCAGAGGATATCCATCCTGGGCGAGCCGAACATTATCGTCGACCATGCCCTCTGGCCCAACTTCATTGTCGAGGACCTGAGTCACAATGTGCCCTCGTCGACATATGTGCTGATCACCGACACCAATCTCTTCGATACCTACGTTCCCTCCTTCCAGAAGCGATTCGAATCGTCCAAGCCGAACCCGTCGGCTCGGCTGCTGACGTATGCAATTCCGCCGGGCGAAGCGTCCAAGAGTCGAGAGACAAAGGCAGAGATTGAGGATTGGATGCTGTCGCAACAATGTACACGAGATACCGTGATCATTGCTGTCGGAGGAGGCGTAATTGGAGACATGATTGGCTATGTTGCGGCCACGTTCATGCGCGGCGTCCGCTTCGTTCAAGTGCCAACCACTCTGCTGGCCATGGTTGACTCATCTATTGGTGGGAAGACGGCTATCGATACGCCCATGGGAAAGAATCTTGTCGGTGCATTCTGGCAACCACGCCGAATCTTTATTGACCTTGCTTTCCTGGAGACTCTTCCTGTGCGAGAGTTCATCAATGGCATGGCCGAGGTCGTCAAAACTGCAGCCATCTGGGACGAAGCAGAGTTCACCGTCTTGGAGGAATCCGCAGCCACTATCCTGTCGAGTGTCCGCTCAAAGGGTCAGAATCGGCTTCAGCCTATCAAGGACATCCTTAGGCGCATCGTCGTTGGCTCTGCCAGAGTCAAAGCGGAAGTCGTTTCCTCCGATGAAAGAGAGGGCGGACTTCGCAATCTCCTAAATTTCGGTCATTCCATCGGCCACGCCTACGAAGCGATCCTCACCCCGCAACTCCTCCATGGTGAAGCCGTAGCCATTGGCATGGTCAAGGAAGCTGAATTGGCTAGGTTCTTGGGCGTCTTACGACCAGAAGCTGTGGCGAGATTGGAGAAGTGCATTGCTTCATATGGGCTGCCTACCTCGTTAAAGGACAAGCGAGTCATCAGCTTGACCGCAGGCAAAAAGTGCCCCGTAGATACGCTGTTGAAGAAAATGGCGGTCGACAAAAAAAACGATGGAAGTCAAAAGAAGATTGTCTTGCTATCGGCTATTGGCAAGACGCACGAGGCAAAGGCAAGCTCCGTGGATGACCGATCCATTAGAATTGTCCTCTCTGATTCAATCGAGGTGACGCCTGGCATTCCCGCCGATCTCCGGGTTACGGTGACACCTCCTGGGTCCAAGAGTATATCGAACCGAGCCCTGATTCTTGCAGCTCTTGGTTCAGGTTCTTGCCGTGTTCGGAATCTGCTGCATTCAGATGACACCGAGTTCATGCTTTCGGCCATCTCACGACTGGGAGGTACATCTTATTCCTGGGAAGAGGGAGGCCAAGTCTTGGTTGTGGAGGGCAACTCCGGTCGTTTGAAGGCCCCTAACGAACCCCTATACATTGGCAACGCAGGAACCGCATCACGCTTCTTAACTACGGTCTTGGCTCTGTGTGCTCCGACAAACGATGCTACCACCACCGTGTTGACTGGTAACGCGAGAATGAAGACGCGACCAATCGGTCCGCTTGTCGATGCCTTACGCAAGAACGGTGTGGCAATCGATTACCTAGAGCAGGAGAAGAGTCTTCCCCTTAGGATAAATGCTTCAAACGGACTCGAAGGGGGTGATATCGAACTTGCAGCGACTGTTTCGTCGCAATACGTGTCGTCAATCCTCATGGCTGCACCCTATGCTAAGAAAGCCGTCACTTTGCGGCTGGTCGGTGGCAAGCCTATCTCTCAGCCGTATATTGACATGACCATCTCCATGATGGAGTCGTTTGGTATCCATGTCACTCCGTCTGCCGACGAACCAAACACATACCACATCCCTCAAGGCGTCTATAAGAACCCTACAGATTACACTGTTGAAAGCGATGCCAGTTCAGCCACCTACCCACTCGCAGTGGCTGCCATAACCGGCACAACTTGTACCATTCCTAACATCGGATCCAAGTCGTTACAAGGTGACGCCCAGTTCGCTGTGAAAATCCTTAGGCCTATGGGGTGTGAAGTGCACCAGGATGACTACTCGACCACCGTCACAGGTCCCAAATCTGGAATTCTCAAACCTCTACCGAGCGTAGATATGGAGACAATGACAGATGCCTTCCTTACGGCCTCGGTGTTGGCTGCGGTAGCACCTGGTTCTACAGAGATTACTGGCATTGCTAACCAACGAGTGAAAGAATGCAACCGTATTGCTGCGATGAAGGACCAGCTGGCCAAATTTGGTGTCGTTTGCAGCGAGTTGGAGGATGGCATTCAGATCACTGGAAAATCGAGGGAGAGCCTGATTACGCCGAAACAGAGCATACATTGCTACGACGACCACCGCGTTGCGATGAGTTTCAGCGTCCTATCGCTTGCAGCTCCTGGACCAGTTTTGATCACCGAGCGAGAATGCGTTGGCAAAACCTGGCCAGGTTGGTGGGATGTCCTTGCTCAGTCTTTCAAAGCGAACCTAGAGGGAGTGGATACCGAGAGTGCTCATGGCCACGAAAACAAAGCCGAAGCTGCCGTTGGTACCAAACGCTCTATTTTCGTCATCGGCATGAGAGGAGCCGGAAAGACAACAGCAGGAAAGTGGGTTGCGAAGCTACTTGGTTGGAAACTTGTTGATCTGGACCAAGAGTTAGAGCGACGGGCTGGCATCACGATTCCGGAGATGATTGGAGGACCTCGAGGCTGGGAAGGATTCCGTGAAGACGAGTTGGCGCTTTTGCGCGATGTCATGGAAGCACATCCGCACGGGCACGTATTCTCATGCGGAGGTGGCATTGTCGAGATCCCAGCCGCGAGAGAAGCCCTGAAAGCTTACGGCGCCAATGGCGGAATCGTCCTGCTAGTTCACCGAGATACCGACCAGGTAGTGGACTACCTGCTGCAAGACAAGTCAAGACCGGCATATACGAGCGAAATCCGGGATGTATATATCCGCAGGAAGCCTTGGTACGAGGAATGCAGCAACTTCCTCTATTACAGCCCGCACTCACAGCCCTCCACCCAGCTGGGCGATGAGGCCGAGGCCGAAATACCCGTGGACTTTAGGCGATTCATTTCATTGATTTGTGGAAAGAGCAATACACTCGGAAAGGTAGCTAAGAAGAGCCAAAGCTTCTTCGTGTCTCTGACGCTGCCTGACCTCAATGATGCTACCCACATATTGCCCCGTGTTGCAGCCGACTGCGATGCCGTGGAACTGAGGGTAGATCTCCTACGGGACCAACAGCCCGATTCTGTCATGAAACAAGTGTCCTTGCTCAGACATGCGACGGACAAACCCATCATCTTCACAGTTCGAAGCGAATCTCAAGGTGGCAAATTTTCAGACGAAGACAACGAGCAGCGTCGTGCGCTGTACCGCCTGGCCCTTCGGATGGGCGTCGAGTACATCGACCTGGAGGTGACATTGACTGACGAAACCCTCCAGCTGGTCAGAGACTCGCGAGGGCACTCCGCAATCATCGCCTCTCATCACGATCCTGCCGGGACGCTGTCATGGAAGAATGCGTCGTGGATCTCGGCCTATAACAGGGCACTACAATACGGAGATGTCATCAAACTCGTGGGTACTGCACGAAGCATCGACGACAACTTTGACTTGATCCGGTTCAAATCTAGAATGTTGGCGGCGCAACCAACGCCCATAATTGCTCTCAACATGGGCTCCGCTGGAAAACTCAGTCGCATTCTGAACGGATTTTTGACTCCTGTCTCACATCCTGAACTTCCGTTCAAGGCCGCTCCCGGACAACTGTCCGCAGCTGAGATTCGACAAGGCTTATCTCTGCTGGGAGAAATTGAGCCACGTAACTTTTACCTGTTCGGCAAGCCTATCTCCAAATCACGATCGCCGGCCCTTCATAACAGCCTATTCAGCCAGGTAGGCCTGCCACATCGTTACCAGCTCCTGGAAACAGACAAGGTCGAGGATGTCTTGGAGGTACTGCGCAGCTCAGACTTTGGGGGTGCATCAGTCACGATCCCGCTGAAGCAGGACATCATGAGCCATGTGGATGATCTGACAGAGGCGGCCAGGACAATCGGTGCCGTCAACACTGTGATCCCGCTGCCCAGCACGTCCTCGAATGATCGTCAGCAGCTACTTGGTGATAACACAGACTGGCAAGGTATGGTGTATGTCCTCCGCAAAGCCGGAGTCAAGGTGCAGTCCGGCAAGGCTAGTGCTGCTGTGATTGGGGCCGGTGGAACAAGCCGAGCTGCGATATTTGCTCTGCATTCGTTGGGATTTCAGCCTATCTTTGTGGTTGGCCGAGACGCCCAGAAAGTTGAAACTCTTGCATCAAGCTTCCCGTCCCATTACGACATTCAGCCTCTTGCAAGTTCGGCTGATGCGGAAAAGCTCACGAGCAAGCCCCTCGTTAGCATCAGCACCATTCCTGCCGACAAGCCTGTCGACTCGGGAGTCAGGGAGATTCTTACTGCTGTCTTCCAACCAACGCAGGGTGAAAGTCAGAGTCAGGTACAGAAGCGAATCCTTCTTGAAATGGCGTACAACCCTCGCCACACGCCAGTGATGCAGATTGCGGAAAGCGCTGGTAGCTGGACCACAATTTCTGGGTTGGAAGTTCTTGCAGCTCAGGGCTGGTACCAGGTAAGTGTTACAGCGTTAATATCTTTACGTATCTCAAGTATCATGAACGGAGCTGACGATGGCATTCACAGTTTGAACTCTGGACTGGGATCAAGCCGCCTTTTAGCGACGCTTACGATGCTGTGCTGGGGAAGGATCAGTAAGCCACTGAATCTGTTTCTCATTTTTGTACTGTAAATATAAGAAGAAGAAAAAGTTCTCAGCCTTAGGTGAGATTGGAAACAAATATGAAGCCGCCTTATATTGGATACGCTTAACATTACTGTTCCTGCTTGTAAGAGGCCGCTTGTTGTGTAAGTTTTGCCAGTGGAACAAATTTCGATCCAAAAAGGACTCCGAGCACCATCAATTTAGGTCTGGTGGGCCATATTTATTTTCCATAGTCTCTCTCCAGTGTGAAGTCAATAATTGAATTTATCCTCTCGCTCCAGGGAAGAATTTAGAGCCGTAAGCCTTGGAGCAGTACACCCATACCCTTTCAAGACGAGGCACATAAAATAAAGAGCGGCCCATCTCTAGTCTAGACATTTTATGATGGTGTCGATCATCATCACTTTCCGTTTCCTTCACATTATGCCAATTTGTGCTGCCTTTAATATGGGCGTCAAATCGAAGTTTCCTTTCTCAGGCATCCTTTACGGTGGGAATCTGCCTCTCTCTTAGCTCAATCCTGATTTAGAGTCCACGCTCATGCTTCCCATGCCAAACCAAAGGTCCGCAGGTATAGTACATTTCGTATGACTCCACTCAGTCGTGTATATCAAGGCTCCTGTAGGGCCAGTGTAGGCATTTTTTTTGAGACTATTGACTAACCAAACGTCTAGACAGGGAAGAGGCAAAGCAGTAAATTAACATGATCCTTCCCATTTCAGTCGGCAAATTTGATATTCTATCTTTTAAGTTTATCACTAATGTCAGATAAGAATATTGAAGATGTACGCCGAACCGTACATCCATCACTAGCATGCAAAGGCGACGAGTTGATTATAATGACGCGGACTCCAGAAAAGCCGAACAAGCCATATAACGAGACACCAAGCAAAAGGACAATATCTTCTCCATAAGAGGCCATTATACTATGATTCTACGCCCTTAACTTTGCTTCTGAACACCTGGGACCAATTCTTGTTTTTTCGGCATTTTGAGGTCAACAGAAGACAAGCATCAAGTCACATTTTACTGTGCAATTTGAATGACTTCATCGCACATACCGCCCAGACGACAAACATGACCAAAGCCGCCCTTGCTTGATAACATGGACAGGGTACCTCCAAGACAAATTCTCTTTGTGCCATTGCCAAGGACCTCCAGTCTTCAATATTCTCCATTATATCATCGATTCACGGCCGTCAACGACCTAATTAAAGCACCGATCGATCGCCCACGCAAGTGCACCGTCGGGGACGGAGCGCAAAACTCTAGATCGGTAGCTCAAATTCCACTAAGCGAGCTTTATTTTGGGGAAA
The DNA here is from genome assembly GCA_023653515.1 of Trichoderma orchidacearum. Taxonomy (NCBI): domain Eukaryota; kingdom Fungi; phylum Ascomycota; class Sordariomycetes; order Hypocreales; family Hypocreaceae; genus Trichoderma; species Trichoderma orchidacearum. Next base: position 1,357,357 of record JAAOZV010000010.1, read on the forward strand.
TAGAAAGAGTCATCTCCCAGGAGTCAATTCAGTGGCCATCTTTATATATATATAAGACGTAGAAGAGCGTGCAGTATTTGCAGCTCATTCAACATCATTTGCACATGGCAAGTCTCACACTACTTCGAATCACCAGATATTAGGCACTTGCTCAGCTGCGTAAAAAGACGCATTTTGTTGACACTTCTATCACAATCTGACAAAACGCACCGCCGACCAACACCAACTTACACCCAATACATCGAAACATCACACGCCTCAATCCCACTTAGTCATCAGAAACAAGGATAAAAAAAGACAGACATATCAGGAGCGTCACATTACGCCAAACCCCTAATATAGCCTCCGTCATAATCGGCATGTCTCAACGCACGTCCCAGCCCCCGTCGGCCTCCAAAAAAAAAAATTAGGTTAAGTCATCACGAAGCGGATGCTTACCCGTGGGTGCGCCGTCCCCATAGTGGAGTCAGATTTGCAGGGAGCGGCACATGTCTTTCTGATGGCGCGGGGCGGCTCAAAACTCTGCTGTCACTTACTCGAGATGGCTTTTTCATTCATTCCTAGGAGCCATTTGACTCGGAGGGAAAGAACGAAAACGAGAACGGAACGGGACAAAGGTCATCTGCAGAATCATTTCTTTGATTTCATAAGGCACTCAATTCAAGGCCATAGTCATGGTAAAAGCTATTGTACATGAATCTTGTTTTGTCTATCCAACCTCCGTCATTCATCAAAAGGAAAAAGAAAAAGCAAGCAATCCACCTGCAGTGTTTACCCTCCATGTACGCCAATATCCTCATGACTAGTAGCCTCCCTCTTACCAACATGTCATACATTGGTCCGTCAAAATGGAATCCAATCTTGTGGGACCTTCTCTTAAATAATACAATATCTCTTTCATAACAAAAGGTGATAAGTGATAAGACAAAGGAGAGAAAAAGGAGAAGTGAAAAATTGCAAAAGTATTTGTTGATCTAGACACGATCAATGGCCTGCCGCTGCTTGGAGCGGCATCGCTTCCCATGCGCAATAATATTTCGAAACAATAACCGGCATATATCTATACAAGAGCTGACGAAAAAAAAAAATTCAATTTAGTATGATGCTCAAGGGGGGGAACACCCAAAACCATGATGCGCAACTCAATCGAATCCCCGCCTGCAAAGTGATCAAAAGTAATGTGTTAATCATGGTCGCATACAATCATAGAAACGCAATGGCGTAGCAGGGGGGGGGGGGGTGAGTGTAATTTTCGAGCATCGCAAGTATGAGGCCAGAAGCGGGTCAGCATGGATCGCATCATGCTGTCGGTGCGACGGGCTGGCGTGGGTGGTGGTGCCGATATGGTTCGTAAATTGGAAGCCGGTGCGCAACCATCACCAACACCCAATAGTCTGTCCAGGGCTGTCGTCATTGTTGTCATTCGCTCGAACATGCCACGAGCAGGCCGCGTCGAAACGTCGCGAGGAAATCAGGGCACGGAGGGATGCGGGTGATGTCAGTGGTGGAGGTGGTATGAGGTAGCATGACGTCAGCGCCACTTTCGCACCAACCAGGACCCTGCAGCTGCAGTAGGACCCTGAGACCCACCCGGTCACTGCTGGGACCGGCAGACCAAGGGAAAAAAAAGAACCCCAGAGAAGCTACTGGCACATTCCCCATTGGCCCTAAGCTCTAACCGGAAATCTGCACTCCGTACACCCATCCCCCGCAAGAGATGGGCAGGTAGCAAGTAGCAAGGCTAGAGCGCCAAGATCGGCCATCTTCGATTGGGTGCCCCCCCGTCCACGGGTGTGCTATCGTGTCGTTGACGTTCATTGACGCCGTCCTTCTAGCGCCAACAACGTCATACAGCACGTTTGTGTTGGTTTGGCCTGGAAACAGCTCCCGCTGTGAACCCGTCTCTTCACCTATGCTCCACCGCGCCGTCGATGCTTGCCAGGGAGCTCGACGTCAGGGTGACAAACTCGATAGTGTCTCGTCAGTGCATCAGCCCTGCTGAATGTCTTCTCCTCCGTGCACAGGTTGCAGTGCACCTTTTGCTTCTTAGCGTTGTGGATGGTGTCCTCATGCCGCGTCAAGTCGTATGGCCGGGAGAAGATCGTGTTGCATGGTTTGCCCGTGCTCGGGTTGATGCGGTCACAGCGGTGGGGCCCGGCCTGGCTGTTGAGCAGGCTCGAAGTCATGCCGCTGCTCTCTTGATGCGATCGAGCACCTCCGAGCCCGTGTGTTTGTCTATGGCCCTCACGCTTGTGCTTCTGTAGTAGAGTAGGCGTCTCAAATCGTAGCGTGCAGCCGTGGTACGTGCAGGTATACGTTCCTCCGTCTGCACTGGCGCCAGCAGGGCGTCCCTGCGAAATGGGCGTGCCGTTGTAGGCACCAGATCCGGTAGAGGTGGACTCGGCTGAGCTGAGCCTGGATGCTGCCGATGCATCTTGGTTCGCCGAGGGATAAGCGATGAAAGGATATCTCTGCGGCACCTGGGGCATTCCCGCAGAGGACTGCGGCGGCAAGTTGTGCATCTGGCCCGCGTGGTCACCCTGGCCGTAGTTGGGCGCCGCAGAGCCGTTCACAGATCCCTCGGGCAGTATCCTGCCCATGTGGTCCATTCCAAAGTTGACGGGATCGTGCGATGAGAACATACGCCCCAAGTCGGGCTCCTCTCCAGACTCGTTGAACTCAAGGACAGCGTCCTTGGGGGAGATAGTTTGGGGCGTCCCCGGTTGCGTCTTGGCCATTTGCTGCTGGAAGAAGTGGGCATCTTGCTGGCTTCGATCTTGGCCGTGCAGATGCTGCTGTGAATTGATGCCGACGTTGCCGTGAGAGGCAGCCCAGTCGTGCATCGGCGAGGGAGCAAGCGGAGAGCCTTGGCGGAACGGCGAGATGTCGCGGGACACGCTCAGGGTGGGCGAATGCCGCAGCGTGCTGAGATGCTGGTTGTTGGCAGCGCTGATGCGCTGGTTGAAAACGTCGCTCGGCGCTGTCGTCACCTGGCTCTGCTGTGGCGAGGAGGTGATGGTGAAATTAGGGTTGTAGAGCTCGTCGCCGTAGACATCAGTCATGGTACGATCGAGCTTGGGGACGTTTGCGTTCCCGTGACCTGCAAGCCAAAAGGATGAGTCTTGGTCGTCAATCTCTTGGTTCTGAGACTGTCGCCTACCTTGTCTTCGCCTCTCTGTCAGTTCCATCTCGCCGGTGATGGGCGTGGCTGGCGAGTCGCCTGCTATGGAGCTCGCCACCGAGGCAGGATGCGACCGGGTCAGCCCGTTGGCGAACTCAGGCGCGGGGAGTAGGTTGCGGTCAGGTCGCAACTTGTGGCCAGCTCCAGGGCCCGGGATGGCAACTGGATATGCCATGTCGCTCACGGAGGCGTTGTCCAGATGGTGGAAGTTTGAATACGGCGGCATTGCCTTGGCCATCTGGTAGTACGGGCTAGCCGAGTTGATGCTGATGTCGTGAGAATGCATATCCATGAAGCCGTCGCCATTGGCGTCGGTGACGGCGATCTGAGGGTTCGCAATGTGCGAACTGAAGGGCGACGCCGGCCCTGTTGACCCTAGGGAGGACAGAGACGACTCTCGCTGGTGAGGCACGCGGCCGAACTTGGGAGTCGAATACCGAGCGGCGGCTTCCCAAGAATCGGGCCGCATCGAGTCGGGGGAGAACGCGTTGATGATGGCGCCGTCCAGATACTCGAGGTTGGACGAGGAGAGCTCTGCTGACGGCAAGGTCGAGAAAGCAAAGTCGTCTGGGTGGTTGAAGATGAAGTCGTCCAGCTTTCGTTGTGATGAAAAGTCCTGATCGAAAAGGTCTTTCTGGAAGTGCGGATTGTATTGCTGTTGCTGCTGTTGCTGTTGCTGTTGCTGTTGAGATTGTTGTTGTTGTTGTTGTTGTTGTTGAAAATGTTGGTATGTAGGATTGTGGTCCACAGATAGCATGATTGAGTGTTGGAGGTTTTGATGGAGGCGTATTGGAAGTTTCGATCTGGCGGCGATGTGGCGAAACGCTTTCTTTATACATCCAAGCCGACCGGGTCAACCGGTTTCGTCGACGCTCCAGACAGACAAGGTGGGAGGGTTGCCGGCCTGGGATGGAGGGGGGGTGGCGCATCGAAAAAGACTGATGGTGGCCCCACCGAGAGACGACTCTCGGGCTGCTGGCACCACCCCCCCAGAACAGGGGCCCCCTCCCCGAAAAAAAAAGTCTTGCCAGCCCGGGCCAGGGAGAGAGAATCTGCCGACAGGGCCATCCGGGGAGCCGCGGTTGAGGCTGCTGCCAAAGACGCCTACATCGGACAGGGGTAGTTGGTACGTGCGCCACGATGGCCTCAAGCGGATGTTGATAGGTACCGCTACCTTGCACCTGGGTATTGGAGCAATGGCAGTCGCTCTTCGACTCGCGGATTACAACACGCAAGTGCGACTTACGACAAGCTTGCTTACCCATACTAGGTAGGAGACATGTGGCCTAATTTGGGCATTGACATAATGACAGTTTCTCCGTTCGTGGTAAGGTGCGCACAATGCCCCTCGTATTCCTTTCGCAATACAAGGTCCATGACTCTGCACATCGCACCTGCTATCTCCCCTGCCTACGTCAGGTACCGAGTCGAATGCATGCCTGCCTTGGTGAACTGACTCCGTCGCGGGTCCCATTTGTCATGCCGCAGTACCCTATGCTTGCTCTGTACGTCGGATACGTAGGATAGATCCAAGCCATACCTTACGCATCGGCCAATATCAGCTAGCAAAAAATTGCTTGGTTATCGACTGGTGTCTGGCTTTTTTTTTTTTGAGGGTCTGGGAGGCCCAGGCACAGCCTACTGATGATTGCCATGGCTGATACCAAGCACTTCGATGGCTTTCCTGTGGCTTTGTATAAGGTTCTGTCCTGACATACAGGCTGCGCCGTTGATATGCGTTTTACACCACATCCCAGAAGTGACAGATGTCAGCCACCTTTGTATGAGTGGCCGATACTTTCTAGAAATTTCTCCGAGGCTCACCCCTTCCAATTATTTCCTTGCTCGGTGCATTTTTTTTTTCCCTTTCAAATTTTTTTTCCCTCCGGGCTAAAGCCCGCGAACATTTCTCCGGTGGCTTTGAGCTGCCAAGGCAGGTTGAACTGGCGTGTCCCTTGCTACGGGGTGCACAGGTAGGTATGCTTGCACAGGCGTTGCCTCGCTTCTCGCTGGCAGGGAGTCTCACCTCCGGCGGCCCAACGACTGGGAAGCCACAAGCAGTAAAAAAAAGAAAAGAGTCACAATTTTGTGACGTATACATTGGACATTGGCGTAGGCCCCGATCGTCAGATCCCTGCTGAGCGGATACTGGGCGGGATTGCACAGATACCTCATTGGCCTCAGCCACCCAGTATTAGAAGGCCGGCAGCGAGACATGCTCCTGCGGCCTCACTGGCGGGACGATATTTTTTTTAAAAACTTTCTAAAAAAAAAACCACACATGTCACATGACCCTTCCGGAGCGTAGCTCCCCCATATTATAATACTCTGCATAACGCGGGACAAATTCTTCGCTGAGCAAAGCAGGCGAATTTTCGGCCTTTGCATGACTTACTAATGACATGCTGTTTTTGCTAAGCACCAATTTCTTTCCTCATCATTCTGTCAGGCCGCTAAAGTTACTTTGGTCACCTACCAAACGTTTGTGGATGGCACATGTTCCCCTAATCCCCCTTCGAACTGATGTGTAATCGGGTGATTTGACAAATCTTGTTGCGTGACATGCATGGCGCACATTCACGTTTTCGCTCCCAACAATATTCGCGCTCAAATGGTGTGTCTAGGAAATCGGAGGGAAAAGCACAAGGGGAAGAAAAAAAAAATTTTCTCTCGCGTCTCATGCGCTGCCGACACCTGCATGCCCAAGGAAAATGTTTGATTTTTCCGAGTGCTGGTTCTGAGAGACCACAACCAGTCGATTCAGTCGGCCACGCCGGCTCAGGCTGTTCGGAGACCGCCGGCTTCACACCCCTGGCCAATCAGCCCAAGCATTCTACTGCAACCTGTACACACTCAGCCACGCACACGCCCGGGGCGAGATCTATCTCGTTCAAGCCCCTTCATGCATCTCTGCCGGCACTAAGACCATTGAGCTGAGAAATAAGATTCTTCTCGGCCTGATCGACATGCAGCCTGCGCATTCGTAGCCTCCTATTATTTCCCTTTTTACAGGCCAAATGAAAAAAGTTTTTCAAATGCTTGTCGCCGGCTGTTTGACACAAGAAGCTGGATCTAGAAGCCATGCGCGGCTGAAGTAGGCCGAGCGGCGCAGGGGAAGAGATCTAGAGCCGCGCTGCGATACCGAGCGCCCGGAATAGGTTCTCACTAAGAGTCTCGGGACAGCCTCGTGATCTGCGACCGGCCAACTCGGGTCCAGTTCGGTATCTGGGTGAGCTTGCCGCACCCCGGACTCGCGGCCCCGATTGTATTCCGCTCTTCCCACTTCCCATCTCCTCCGCGAGAATGCCATCCCGACGCCTCTGCCGCTGAAATGAGCACGCCCTGCCGCTCCGCAGTCACGTCAATTGACCAGAGTTGAGGGGTTAAATCACTCCGCCGGCATATCAAGTGGTCAAATAATCCCTCTAGCCCTTGACACGAGCTTCATCATCCAGCGTAAAACGTAATGCTTTGGAAAACACCAAGAAGAGAAAATTAAAAGGTGCACGACATCCCAAATGATGGGGCTGATTTCCAAAATGGGATGCTTGTAGACAGATCAGCCCAAAATATCGACCCATATGGCCATCGACATACGGACGGACCACAGGGTCGTCTCAGCCTCGTACCTCAGATCAGCTGCATGCTCCCGCAGGCAGGAAAACCAGTAATACCCGATGGTGTGCGGCCGATATCGCGCATTCGCTGTTCGGCACAAACTTCCTGCCCTTCGGCTCTTGCTCCCTCAACCATCTTTTCTCCTCTTCCATCATCCCCATCTTGTTGCTATCCTGGGCTATGCTGTCAATAGCAGCAAGGCAGTAATTATTGGCAAATTTTTCGTGGAGATACTTCTCCGGGGACTCCTTGGTCTAGATTTTGTGGCTCTGAGGCTCCACCTCTCAGATCGTTCTTTACCCGCCAACGTAGATCCGGTCTAGAACCTTATCCCAAGTGTAAGCCACGTGGATAGTGGCCGTAAATCCTCCCCCAAGCCTTGTCTACCCCCTAATAATGTCTTGAAGGTCTGCTTCGGCAGACCCGTCGGTTTGCTATAGCATGCCCTGCTGAGCTGCGACCTGCTTTTGCATGTTGTACAATACAGTACTACCGTCTTTTTTTTTTTCGCCCAGCCAGACTCTGTATACCAGCCTGTTGCTATTTTGATCAGGTAGGTACCTTATGTATGTGTCTTTTTGACTCCGCTATACAAGGATGCAGCGATGGAGGGGTGTCCAGCTAGTAGTACGCTGTAACATGTTTCAGACCCCAAAGGTTTTATTGCAACTCTGCAGAGGAGCATTTGATTCAATATTCTATATCTCAAAAACTGCAGAGAATAACAGGATTCAATCAACCCCCCCGCTGCCCCGAACGAGCATAGTGATTTCCTTCCTTACTTCTTTTACAGGAAGACGGCCCACTGAAAAGTAAAGAAAAAAGAAGGGAGCCTTGTGAGCCTCAAGGCGCCGTCTCAAAGCGCATTAGTATTCAAACTACATGACCTGTGCTGCTGTACAGCAGGCAGTATTATCAGTCGCTCCGAATGTTGCATTCAATAGTTCCACGCACCGCTGCGGGCCCAATATTCATGACTCCCATGATATTACACGATTGCCATTCAAAGAGTCAATACACCTTTCATCATAATATGACAGGAGAATTCGCGAGAGGGAAGAGAACCGGTAGATAGGACGGGTATTTTTCGTCACGGTAAATCAACACGACCATACAGTGCTCCTCCATAAGAGCAAACAACGATTAAGTACTCTGCCTAGGTGGTGGATGTGAGCTGGGCACGCTCAGTCCCCGATCAGGCATTCGTTACCAGGTGAAAGAGAGTGACGCATTTCCTCAGACTTTCGGCATGTGATAATTTTCCATAAAATACTGGGTATCGATTTCGTCTGTGACATATCGCCCAAGGGGACGGGAGCTTGGTCGGTACAACCCCCCATGTCAACCACATACCCACCAATGACCAAGAGCTCATCGGACAAATGGGGCCAACAGGATAACCCGCGCCTTTCCGTTGAAAGACATCTTCCGTTTTTAGCACGAGTTAGGTGGGTAAACAGGATATAGTCCATGTGCGCTTGAGACGCGTCACGCGTCACGAGACCCAAACACAGAGGCTCCGGAGCTCATCCTCCATTTCCGCCCCCCCCCCTTTGTCACCCAAGGATGAGTTCAGGCAGTGAGTCATATTCACAGTCCCTCACCTCGGATATTCATGGCCACGTTATGTCTACGGAAGAGTCTTCCAAGCACGTTTACAGTAATGGAATTTACTTGTTAAAAAGGTGCGTGATGCTGTATTTCAAGGTCATCACTCAATAGTCTCCATTACCCCTAATCAAGAGGTCACCCATTTCCCAGTACATTGTACAGTGCAAAACTCAAAAGCAATGACCCGCGCCCATAGTGAAAAGCCCAATCGTAACAAACACGCGAATAACACATTATGTCGACCCGACAAGCTGGATCGCTTAACCACCGAAACCGTACAGAGTGCGGCCCTGTCGTTTCAGGGCATAGACAACATCTAGTGATGTTACCGTCTTCCGCTTGGCGTGCTCAGTGTATGTGACAGCATCTCGGATGACGCCCTCGAGGAAGGACTTGAGAACACCACGGGTCTCCTCGTAGATCACTGGTGTAGGGTTAGAGACCTGGTCAGGATGACTGGTGCATGGACTAGTATCATGACTTACTGGCAGAGATACGCTTGACACCACCACGACGAGCGAGACGTCGGATGGCGGGCTTGGTGATGCCCTGGATGTTGTCACGAAGAATCTTGCGGTGTCGCTTGGCACCACCCTTGCCAAGGCCCTTGCCACCTTTGCCGCCTGTCACGAAGTCAGCAAGATGCCATGGTGATGGATAATTGTCACGACGCGTCCAAGGTCACTGCCACGGCCAAAGAGCCAGTCTGGCAGCGACGATGCAGGCGTTGCTTGACATTGGTAGTACTTACGTCCAGTCATGTTGGATGATGTGTGTGTGTGGGAGTTGGGGTGTTTTCAGATATGCGTAAACGCCACGCGTATTGAGATGCAGATGATAGTAAGCGGTAGACTGAGCATAAAAGAGGGTAGAAGAGTGTGGCAACACGCCAGTTTAAGTAGCAGCGGCCCAAATCACTGATCGATCTGGTAGGAAAACTGGGTCTCCGCACGCTTGTGGGCCCCAACAGGCTGCATCAGTCAGGAAAGCTGTGTTAGCGGCTGGCCATTTCTTTTTTTTTTTTTTTTTTTTTTTTCGTTCGCGGTACAATGGTACATTGGCGAGTGGGGCACAAAAGAATAAACAAATCCAACACGTTCCAGTCGCAGTTCCATAGTCTTGGTGCGCAAGCATGCCCCCATACCCATGCCAGCCATAAGGAGAGGACGCGCTATCGTCTTGCTTCAAGCAGAGGCACACCAAGTGAGGGGGTTGGTTCCTTTCTCCCTTCCTATGCCCATAATGCGAAGGAGTATAGAGTAGAGGCTGGTGTTCTTGTTGCAGAGTAGTACGTACACTTGTTCAATAACTCCAGTTGGGGAGCAAGTGCTCAGACCTGCCATCCATCCATGTAGTGACTTATCAAAGTAACCCTTCGTAAATAACTAAGGTATCTCCAGTAGTATGCAGCCAGTACTACAGCCCGCTGTGATTCTACGAGAACGGCAGAGTTGATAATTAATGTTCACTATGTGTTAGTACTACGGCTACTACTATAGAGAAACTCCGGGACACCTCGCGTGCTCTACAGCCTATACGGCAACCGGCGACAAGGGTCTTCTCGTCTTCATTCTTCTCTTTCAGCGTCTCATCAAGCCCGGTAGTTATTTTTAGTAGTAGTACTGTCGCCAGCTTTGTTTGTCTGTGGAGTCTGTATAGTGTCGGTGGGCTTTCAGGTTACAGTGTGTTGCCTCAATACATAAGTTTGTGGTCACTTGAGGCGCAAGATGCATATTCTGGATTGTAGCAAAATTGACATCAACAGTGAATTAGCACATACGGCCGCAGAAACACCTCCCGATTGAAAACTAGAATGGATTAAAGGATGACCGAGAATCTCCTACAGATGAACAATTTCATCCAGACGCCCAGATACCGCCAATGCGGTTCCTCTTATTTCCTTTATTCTCTCCATCATGAAAGATACTGCATGTAGGGTAGGTAGAAGCTGTACAATGATCAAGGTAGCCCTGCAAATCGAATCTGGGGTGCGATCGCTGGATGGGAAAGGGAAAAAAAAAGGGAAGCACAAGCTGGCCAATTAGAAAAAAGGACGCGCTCAGCTTTTTTTTCTAGGCTCTGCATGCAGCACACTTGGGACAAGACTCGGGTACGTACTGATCCCCTCTGCAGCAAATCAAATCAGGAGCGCGCAGCAAGGGTGGAGTTCGCGTTCCAAGCAAGGGGGGAACTTTTGGGCCGATAGCGCAGCCCTTGTCTAGCATTTCCCAGCGCGGCTTATCCGTACTTCTTGTCTTTCTTTCTAGGCAGGCTAGTCTCTTCTAGACATGGGCTAGCGCCACTCCGTACCTTTTTTTTTCCCATAGCAGTGCCCAAGCCAACTGGCCCTTTTCCTTCTGACGCGCGCGCACGGTCCAAGTGCGCGCACCCAGATCAGCCGCCACCTCAGGCAGACGCTAGGCTCAAGTATTAAAGCACTCACCCCGCCTGCCGCTTCTCCGAATTTTCCCTTCTACACTACACCCAGATATCTCTTGCCCCACCAACAACAAGGCGTTTCATATCACAACACATCTTTCTTTTATCTACACATCGCAATGGCTCGTACCAAGCAGACCGCCCGTAAGTCCACTGGTGGCAAGGCCCCCCGCAAGCAGCTCGCCTCCAAGGCTGCCCGCAAGAGCGCTCCCTCCACCGGAGGTGTCAAGAAGCCTCACCGTTATAAGCCTGGTACCGTCGCTCTCCGTGAGATTCGACGATACCAGAAGTCCACTGAGCTCCTGATCCGAAAGCTCCCCTTCCAGCGTCTGGTAAGCACCATCCACAGCACCCACGCCTCATGAGATGCACGACGCGTTGCTAACATCATCGTCACCAGGTTCGTGAAATCGCTCAGGACTTCAAGAGCGACCTTCGCTTCCAGTCATCTGCCATCGGCGCCCTCCAGGAGTCCGTCGAGTCATACCTCGTCTCCCTCTTCGAGGACACCAACCTCTGCGCCATCCACGCCAAGCGTGTCACTATCCAGTCCAAGGACATCCAGCTCGCCCGCCGTCTCCGCGGTGAGCGCAACTAAACTAGATGGGTTGGAGAGAAATCGCAGGCCGGCTATGACTTTTGCTTTCACATGAGTGTTTATGGGGTCAAGGGATAATCATGGCGTTACAAATGAGAGTTTTTATTCCCCATTATGGTTCGGGATGTATATTACATGAGCAGTCAAGGAAAAAGCACTGCCTAAATGCAACGAGGTTAATGGCCTCATGGGTTTAACGAGTTAAATTACTGCTACTGTTCCATATCATATGCCGTGATCACCCTTTGTGATGTAGAGTTAGTTGCCTCCATTATGAACGGCCCTTACCTTTCATGTGCGTGCTATGCACTCGGGTTGGGTGACGCGTACGCCTCCGCGTTGTGTCGCGACTCAACTGGACTCTAGCATCCTGTGTATACAAAGACCTGCCTTAGGGGCCTTCGCGTGTCGCAGCTCGTAGTCAGCTGGCCTTCTTGCCTCGTTCTCCCTTCTCCCTGTACACGAGAACCCGGGTTCCCCGCCTAGGGAGGACTCAAAGGTTGGGAAAAATACGCTCCGTACTGGTCTCACCAAGATAGCTTGCTAGATACTTTTTGCATGGGGCACAATAGTCAAGAGCATGAATCTGAATTGAATCCGCAGAATCTTCATTGCTTGATCTAGTCTAATCTTCAAAATAAATCCACTTTTCCATGTGCATGAGATGGCGTGCGCGAGCAAAGCACAGCTCTCTACGCTAATGAATTAACATAATAAGTTGGGAGTTGGGTGAGCACGTCGAATCCACCAGTGCCCACTCTCCCGAGTTTACCCATGACCAGACGGCTACTCGGCGTCGTCAGATCGTCCCAGTCGCCGTCCAGCAGAGCGTCCTTGAGGAAGCCAAGTGTTGTCTCGAAACTCATCTTGGTGAAGGGACTCACGTTGCCTTTCAGTCCCAGGCGGCTGAAGGCAGTGAAGTCACCATTCCTTGTCATGTGGTCGGCAATGAGGTTAAGATGTCGATTATCGACCTTGATACCGTGGGACCCAAAGACACCCGACAGCTCTTGCACAATATTGCTGCGACATGCCTCCACGCCGTAGACTGAAAGCACGGCGGCAATATCATTTGTCTGGATTCGGTGCGGGTCGATGAAGTCGCTGTATCTCTGCATCGCCCGGAGATTAACTCCGGAGGTGTTGATGACCGTTTGGCCCTTTTCTTGCGCCACCGTGCAGGATCCTACGCCAGCAACCTGCTGCACCACAGTTTGGCGGACAGCATCCTCGACGATGTTGAGCATCAAGACTTTGGGGATGTCCAAATCGAACTCGAGAGTCACATCGCACCGCTCACCACTTTTATCGTCGCACTGGAAGTCTGTCACCTCGGCATAGGTATTGAGCACACGCTCTGCCCGTGCTCTAGCCGACCATGACACAGTCGCACGGTCTTCCCCTTCTGAAACATCATCATGGTCTTCGCCCGTATCGTTTTGTGAGGCTGGCGCTGCGGAGTCATCAAGGTCTTCATCTTCCACTTCGTCTTCTGCGTCTCTCGACATGTCATTCTGAATGGCATCATCGTCATCGTCGTTAGGCCCGTAAGAAACAGCCTCGCTTCGGTTCGCTCGCTGCTTCGCACCAGTAGCATCGTTATCAACGTCATCCTCATCTTCATCCTCCTCCGGATTGCCCTCCAGCTCCCCACCAGGCCTAGCCGTCTCAACAACACCCGCCTTGACGCCGATTTCAGGAGTTGCCGTTGTTGACTGGCTCTGACGTTTCTTAATTTCCTTTTTCATGATAGCCAAGATGTTTCGCAGAAGCTTCTTCTCTACAGTGGCCATGATGTCCGAGACACTGACGGCATAAGTGCTAGAATACTCAGCCGCGGGGAAGAACTTCAGTTTGATCTTGTAGATCTTTGCAAGGCCTCGGAGTTTGCCTTTACCAACCATTTCCTCGACAACCACTCCATCCAGCACTTGACTCAACCGCAGCACACTGATAGACTTGGCAAAGACCTCAGTATCCTTTTCGGATAGCTCGGCGATTGGATAAAGCGTCATTGCCGGCGTAGAAATACTTCTACTAGCAGTCATCAAGATTTCTCGAAGGCGGGGAATACCCAGAGTCACGTTCTTTGCCGAGTGACCGGCCAAATGGAACGTGTTCAGGGTCATCTGCGTGGATGGCTCGCCCACGGACTGGCCGGCGACAATACCAACGGCTTCTCCAGGTTCAACCAGTGATCGTAGATATTTCATAGCAAAAAGCATCTCTGCATTCTTTTTGTTTAGAGCTACTTGATCGCTCCGAGCGGCCTTCTCGTGGGCGTTCTTTTCTCGTATGAGCCCATCGGGGTTGTCCTTAAGATAAGCTGTCATGGCCTCGTAGAATGTCTCTGAAGTTGCAAATGCATTGGTAGCGGGATCAAAACTGGCCGTGAGGGGGTCCTTCCCTTTCGGGTCGTTAAGTTTGGCATGCCTAACGGCGCTCTTCATGTATTTTGAAAAAGCCTGTCGATTGGCACCGAGTCGTTCACCTACTTTGGGGTCATATTTAAGCTGTGCGGCCTCTGAAGTGACGTTCTGCAGGATGAAGCGGAAGTCTTTTAGGTAATTCTGTTTTGATACGTCGAGCCCATCTTCGCCGTACAGGAACTGGATGATGGAGCCATCTGCGTCTCTCACGGATGTGTCATAAGAAACCGTGAGACCCTCCATTCCCTTGATTATACATCTCTGTAGGTAACCTGAGCGTGACGTCTTGACGGCCGTGTCAATTAAACCTTCACGTCCCGCCATGTGGTGGAAGTAATACTCCTGCGGTCTGATACCTGTGAGAAATCGGTTCACAATATAGCCGCCCGCTCTAATGTTTGTTTCGAATGGCCGGAAACAAGGCAACGACTTTCCGCTGACCATTAGCGGTACTCGCCTACCCTCCAAGACTTGCTGTCCTAGGTTACAGGAAATAAGCGACGCATTGACGCGAGATCCCTTGGCACCAGACGTTGTCATGACCTGCATCTGATTTTTTGGGAAAGCCTTCTTCAGACCGTTGGGAATACACGCTTTCTGCACAGCATCGGTGATGTCCTTCGTTCCTTGATTCATAAGCAGGTCAAGGCCTTCCTGTTTGTTGTCATCTCGCATTACTTCTTCAAGACGCTCCAAAAGGAGAGGGTTCTGCGGGTCCATTTGCTTGTCGAGAGAAACGTAGCTGGAGGCAATTTCAAGTCCCAGACGATCAGCCGCAATGAGTTCCTGGCGCCGCGACGCTTCTCCTTCAGGCGTTAGTCTCAGGTCATCCATACCACATGAGAAAGCTCGCATGCTAAGATATCTTGTAAGCAGTCGGCCCAAGCTGCTAAGAAGTTTTCCAGCAATGGCGGGTCCATAGGTCTCATGCACAGCGTGGATCAAGCCACCAGAGCTGGGTCCAATCTGAGACTTGTCTAGTATTCCCGTTATAAATTCGCCGTCTTGAATAAGCACAGATCCCTCCTCTGACTTGGTTCCCCATTGCTCTGCCTTGATTTGAGCATTTTCGCGCATGGTCAACCCTCCGCAGTTCAACGGCCTCATATTCGCCAGAATGGTGCTGATGACTTGTTTCCCTGTCCATCTCGGTACTGGCTTGATAATGGCGGGGGGTGTTAATTGAATTCGCTCTCCTAATATGTGACCGCTCTCGGGACGCAGAGCGCTGTATATCAACTGATGGTAGTCGCTGCGGCTGAAAAATGTGTCTCGGTTGCAGAGCGCGACTGAAACGGAGATGTGATCTTGAATCAAGCCTCTGAGAGGCTTGCCCGCAGTACCTGACAGGTATTGGTGGTCGGTGTCGGCGATCTGCAGTGCTTCCACGCGGGCCACTTCGTTCTGTGGAAAGTGCATGTTCATCTCATCACCGTCGAAATCGGCATTATAAGTGTTGCAGTTAGCGTAATGCATTCGGATTGTTTTTTCTCCTGGTAGGACGCGGACTCGGTGACCCATAATGGATGGTTTATGCAACGTGGGCTGGCGGTTCATCAAAACAACATCACCGTTAGTGAGATGTCGGTGCACCTTCTTGTTTTTCATGCGGGCTGCGCTGCTATTCGTCGGTGCCAATAGCTGGTTCGCAAGAGAGATGCGTTCATCCACGGACTTGTTGCGAAGGTTAACGATCTGTCCATTTTCATTCTCAATGGCAAAGGCTCCTGGCCACTTGTCAACACCATTGATCACGGCCTGTTGCATGTCTTTGAAGTTGTGACTTGTGACCGGCTCTGGATATGTCAACTTTTTGGCAAAGACGGGAGGAACGCCGATTTCATTGGTCTCAATGTTTGGATCTGGAGATATGACACTTCGTGCTGCGTAATTGACTCGCTTTCCCATCATATTCTTGCGAAAGAGACCTTCTTTTTTCTCCAAGAGTTGCTTAATGCCATCTTCGTTTCGCGCGGCTGCAGCGCCTTGCACGGGGTTTTTATTCTTGTCGATTAGTGCGTTTACTGCTTCTTGAAGTTCTGTCCATGCTTGATGCATACTTGTAATGTCCGACCTCTTCTCTTCAAGAGCCTTATAGACATGCGCAATTCTTGAGCAACAGCCGAGAATGCCTTTATAGAGCGAATTTTGCTGGGCTTCGGAGATTTGCGACTCCCCCGTACGGGCTTCTGGCCGGTAACGGTTTGGTGGAACCAAAACAACGGTTATGAAGAACATGTCAGGAGTAACCTTCGATGAACTTTGGGTCGGAGGCTTCGCGTTGTATACGAGATAGAGCAATTCCTGCTCCTTATTAAACAATTCTTCTAGCCGTGCTCGCACTTCCATGGAGCTGATATACCGTTGTGAACTCTCCTGCGCAGCATCATCTGCGTCTCCAATCTCAATATCCTGGTCTTCAGACATTGACTGGCTCTCCGTGCCATTGGTCTGGGCGAACTTCGGGTGAGCATCGTTGTTGTCTGAGGAGAAGCCATTGGGCTTTTTGGTGACTCTGCGCTGATGCACCCTAGTCATCGCATCGCCCCATTTAAGGGCTTTCTGCGCCATCTTTGCCTTCTCTTTGGTTGAGAGCGCCTTCTCGAAAACCTTGACGAATCGGTCCTTTCGATACGTCGGGGAGATACCTCCGCAACTGGAGCATACTCTTTTCTTGATAATCTCAGTAAAGAACTCCTTGATAATTTCGCGGCGCATTTCGTTTGCGCCTTCGTGCTTTCCTCTCTTGACGTCGCCTCTTTTTAATTTGATGCCCTGCAGGCACTGGCGAACATACTTTTCCCTTTGCCGAGTAACACCATCAATACCGGAGCTTCCCTCTTCTTCAGCCTCGCTGCCCTCCATGCCGAGGGCTTCTTGAATGTCGACAGCTAGCTCATTCTCTCCGATGGTGGCCACCATATGCGCCTCATGTATAAGGCCATAATGTAGAAGGCGCAGTTGGCAAGCATACTTATGTAGATCCTTTGGCGGCAAACGGAATCCCTTGCAGTAAACGCAGGTCGCACGAAGCAATCGATAGGCCTGGTCCATGAAAACAGGGTGATAGACGGGGACCGGAAGTTGAATATGGCCGGGGTGTCCCGGACAGCTGGATTGGTTCAGATTGCAGGTAGCGCATCTCGTAGAATATTAGAAAGCGGCCTGCATGTAGGTGACAAGAAACCACACTTACGGTGAGTCGCCCCATGATCCCAAAGCCGGATCGTACAGGCCCCCAGGGACGGGATTGAGGAGGTTGTCGAAGGTGCTCTCATTTTCGATGCGCTTCACGGAGATGGCTTGGATCTCCTTGGCAGAGAGGAAAGTAAATTCCACGCTCTCCACTTCGGAAGCGACCGGCTGCGCAATATTCATGGTGAACGCAGGATCTTGACTGAACGACGGCGTGATCCTCGCGAACTACTGAGTGTATGCCGTCTTTGCATAGGTCAATTGGCGAGAGTTACCACTAGAATTTTTTGGCGGTAGAACACGGCAAAATTCTTAGTGCGGCTGGTGGGTTGGATTGTATCCCCACATTAAGGTGCGACTAATGCAACCACCACAAGAGTTACCTAGTAGGTAACCTAGCCTGGGCCAGTTCGCTCATGGAGCTACCGCCATCATCTTGCTGAACCGTCGCACCCTTCGCCTCGCAAAACATCTTTTCTTTATACTCCCTCTTTATACCTGCGATCTAAAAGCCGTTGACGAATTTTTGATCAATCTCTATCTCGATTTTTATCAAGTTCACCGGCTCATAGCGCGTGCGAAAACACTTCATCGGTCATGAGCCAACACCCACAACCTGGGGGGCTTGGTCCTCAGCACGATGCGTCCTCCAGGATACAAAAGGCAGACTCCGCTGCAGACAGGATGGCTGCTCTCAAAGCCCGTGTCGCAGCCGCTATTGGCACAAGCAAAGCAAAAGGAGGGCTGAGTGTTGGGCTGCATCCCGCTCTGGAAGACTTGGGCTCTTGGAAGTCAGCCAACAAGTCGGAGTCTCCAAACTATCAATCCCCCTCCTCTCGAAGTCCTTCGTCCCAGCCACTCTTAAATAGCAAGGGAGTGATACCGGATATGAATGGGAAAAGACTGAAGAATCAGTCGAACCCTTACTACGACGATAAATCCGCCTCTCAAGAAGCAGGTGGGAGGCAAAGGGTGCCCCGGCAGTTAGTGTTCAATCAGAAGGGAAAATATATTCAGCAAGGCAATGCATTACGTCGCCAGGCAGCTTTGGAGGCTATGAAGAGACGTATCGCAGAGCAGACGAGGAAAGTTGGCATTGACGAAGACCTTGACGTGGAGAAGAATTTTGTTGTGGAAGCTCCTCCCGATCTCGAGTGGTGGGACGAAGGCCTAGTGAATGGCTCGAATTACGGCGACATTGACGACCCTTCGAAACTTAAAATTACGGCTCCCGATAGCATTGTGACCGAGTATATACAGCATCCAGTCGCGCTCGAGCCACCCCAAGAGCGACACCTTGTTCCAGCAAAGCCAATGTATTTGACGTCGAAAGAACAAGCCAAAATACGACGCCAACGAAGAATGGCAGAGCTCAAGGAGATGCAGGCGAAAATTCGACTGGGACTTGTGCCGGCACCCCCGCCCAAAGTCAAAAAGGGGAATCTCATGCGAGTGTTGGGCGATGGTATGACTTATGATATCCTTTTGCAAATCCATGATGTATCACAATGTGTGCTGACAAGAATATACTGCAGCTGCCGTTAAAGATCCTACAGCCGTCGAAGCCCGGGTAAATCGAGAAATTGCCGAGCGATACGAGAATCACATTGAAGCCAACGAAGCTAGAAAATTGACGAAGGAGCAAAGACATGAGAAAAATGCGGCAAATCAGCAGAAAGACGCCGACAAGGGCATTCACGTCCTCGTGTTCAAAATCACAAGCCTAGCCAATGGCCAGCACCGTTACAAGATAGGGCGCAATGCAGAGCAGCTGGCGCTCACGGGGACCTGCATTATGCATCCCCGGTTCAGCCTTGTAATTGTCGAAGGTGGACAATGGAGCATTAAGAAGTATAAGAAACTCATGCTCAACCGGATCAACTGGACAGAAAATGCACAAGCGAGAGACCCCGAGAGGAGCAACGGAGTCGGGCGGGATTGGTTATCGCCGGAGGATGCTAATGGGAATCTGAAGGACATGTCATTGAACGAGTGCAAGTTAATATTTGAGGGAGAGCAAAAAGCGAGAGGCTTCAAGAAGTGGGGGAATAAAATCTGCGAAACAGATGCCGAAGCTAGAGAGGTTTTAGCCCGCGCAAAAATGGACAGCTTTTGGTCTCTGGCCAAAGGAGTGTCATGAGCGATGGCCAGGCATGTGCCGATGCAACATTAGCAGACGTGAGTGTCGTAACTATGCGAGCTAATTGTACTTTTTGCGTCCCTGACCCTGTCAGCAAATCTTTCGTTTGCTATGCGCACTTGAGCTGAACTATTCGTGATTTTGTTTCTCTGGAGATTGATGTCTTTGGACACCTTGGTATGGAAACATCGAGAGAGAGAAGAGAGACCTTAGATAAGCTTAGGTATATCTTGTAATCACAAACCTTAGTGAGGCACGGAAGTAACGGAGTAGGTCGGGAAGCCTACGTGTTGCAGCCGGGAAAAGTTCGGCGGCAACGCCTTTGACCGACGGAGGACGGTATGACGGAAGACTCCGCATTGCAGTCGCACTCCATTACACAGCCACTAGTCATAGGCAGCAGCTCCCTGTCTTCCTAACCCCACAAGTCCTTGTATCCCCCAACGACTGACCTTGTCTGAGTTGCGAAGGTCATCTCCAATATCAAATCACGGCTGAAGGCGCATCGTCAGTGCAGCTTGTGGCATCGGTCGTTGTAGTCGCTCTCACTGGCTTTAGCAGCAATGGGCTTGGCCTATAACACGTACCTCACTAGCAACAAGATATATGGTTGCAAGACATGCAAGGCTCACCTTGCCAACCACGAGGACATCATCTCTCGAGTGCGTATTTCCTTGACCTTGAGTGTAACCGCAGTGCTGCCTTTCTGGGCAACGAGCACCAGGAGCTAATCTGGAAGCGCTTCATAGAACTTCCGTGGTCAGCACGGGAAAGCCTACTTGTTCCATCGTGTCGTCAATATCGATACCGGTGACGCCAATGAACGTAACATGACCACCGGCCGGCATATTGTCCGTGATATTGCTTGCCACCAATGCAAAGAAACGGTGGGTTGGAAATATGATAAAGCTTTTGAGACCTCTGAGAAGTATAAAGAAGGAAAATTCATCCTAGAAGCTGAGTTGCTATGTAATGTCGCTTGATCGCCTTTTGCTCTCTGCATGTTCTACCAGCTTTGTATTCTTTTGCTTTAAATGGCGTTCGGCGGTTGGTCTCGGACAAGGTAGCGCCCCTGGGTTGGAGCGATGGTTACAAGCTCAATATGGGCACGATATATGACGACATCTGCTTGATATCAACTGATTATCACCTCTCAAAGCTACAAGTTTCTTGTGATGGCTATCTACTTTCTTCAAAAAGGACCGGTGTACTATATCCTATCGAGATTCAAAAAGTAAAAAAGAAAAAAAAAAAGGTGGGGGGGGGGGGAGCAGACATTCTAGAAAAGGTTCATTCCTAATTTCAGCAGTAAATAATAAGATATCTGAAAGCACTTGTGTAGTACACTACAGATGTTCGATTGGCTCTTCGGGGAGAAGCTCCTCAGTTTCTGCATCAGTTCGCAAGAACTTAAACGGGGGTTGAACAATGCCGTTGAATACAAATGTCGAATACACCAGTAAAGCAAACCCGACAATCTGCAGCCACTTGAACGACTCCCAGCCAAGGCCTAGTGAAACTATCCAGATAAACAGCGTTCTGCAGGTATCGATCGTGGACCGTGAGGTTGCACTCACAGTGCGTGTCACTGATAAGCCGAAGAAGTTGAAGCCACTATATCGGTGTTAGATAGATTCTTCTTGATGCTCATATCGCGCCGGAAACTTACCCAATGCTAATCATGATGATGACGCTGGCGATTAGCAATCCTCTGTGATCTACCATCTGATGAAGTCCTTCAACGATATCGAAATAACCAAACCGGCCAGCCTCTGTCCGACCAATGGCCAGGTGAAGGACAATCATGACAATGACGGTGACGACAAAGCCAAAGAGGCCTTCCCAACCAACCACCTGGATAGCATCGATAGGCGAATTCTCAAGCATCCACTCTTCCAAGACAAACTGAGTGGCTGTGAATATCTGCGCTCCGGCAATCAATGAGACGCCGATAACTGCTTTGGCAACGTCGGACAGACCTTCTGGAGAATCCAGGGTGGAGGATAAGACTTTGGCCTTGACATCTGGCCAGATAGCACCTGCAAGTCCGACTACCGCTACTCCAAGGACCACACCGGCTAATGAGATCCACTGAAACAGACGTAAAGACCTCCGCAAAAACACAACGCTGAAAAGGCCCACGAATAACACTAGGGCGCCGCGGGTCATTTGGTAGATAGACGCAGCCACAAGCAGGAGGCCAGCATTCATTAGCGTGGTGCCGCAGATATCACAGATAGCAGGCAAAGACAGCAGAAGTATTCGATATCCTCGCAAAACAGACTGTTGGTCTTCTTCTTGATTTTCGTCTTCGTCGCTATCCACTCGACCGGTGTTGACGGCTTGATAGCCACGTTCTGTGGGGGATTGCTTGGATCGAAGGCGACGATAGGCTGATGTAGCTCCGACGACAAGCCAGCAGCCCATCTCGCCTACGAACATTTGCGCCGTTTGAAGGACCGGTTGGTTGAAGTAAACGCGGTGTGTGGGATCTTCATCTTGGCAGTTGCGAACACATTGTTTATCCTGTAACATCCGTTAGGCTATTCATAGGGATACCGAAAATCATATTTTGAGACGACAAGTGTTCCATGGGCTACCATATGACTCTTCAACACACACCTGATATTTGGTGACTAGCGTGTTGCAAACGCCAGTCAGTAGCATCATCGCTACGAGAAATGGAACAGCGCCACGAGAGGCCGCCATATCGGGCAATGCGAGTTCGAAAAACGAGGTTCTTTTGCTACTTCTAAGAAGGATTGAAGGATATGGTATCGAAAGGCTGGGTTTGCAAAAACGGAGTGTGAAATGATGGAACGAGTATCGCAGCAGTGCGCTGCGGATGGTGGTAGTAGAATCTCCCTGCTGATCGTACACCCGCGCGTCACTTGAACATGCAGGACTACATATCGGAACCTTATCCCTGGGTACTCCGTACTAGGTACTAGTATGGAAATGACGGGAGTACCCCGTAAGGGTAAAATGGGGTCAGGCTATAGAAATGACATAAGCAAGCTCGGGAGCTTCGTCCGGAGTTGTTGGTCCGTGCGGAGCAACCTACCTACTAGTACGGAGGTAGTAGTGCTAAAAGTTAGTATGTCCGTACCTAAGGTATATTTCATTTTCCATATATGTTGTAATCATCAATTATTAGACTGACTTATTAAGTAGGACGGTGGGTAATTGTGATAATCGTTTCATAATTGGGATTGAACTGCAATTTCCCCTGTGAAGAGGTGGATTGAAGTTTGTAGCAGCTTTCTATCTCAAGCGCTGACTAACACCTTCAAGTATGGCGTGCGCCTCAAAGTACAAGGACGTTTACTCCGCGTAAGTCAGAGCACCTCTTCCCAGACCCCCCCTGTCAACGGACTCCCTGTCAATCCTAGGCATCTAATTGGCTGAGTTGGTGATGTACTTGTGGGCCTAATTCCAACTTCTTATTGGCTAATAGTAAGTGGAGGACCCGCACATCCTATCAAGACTACCTATTAGAGAAATACTTCCCTATTCTTCCCCTTTCTATTAATTTTACTAAGCTATAATAGGGTATTATAGGGTTAATGAGTGATATAATTGGCTAGAAAGCTTATAAGTTGATTGGAAAGAGATAGAAGTACTGAATATGCTCTAAGGAGGATGAACCCCACTTTATACCCTAATAGGAAGCGCTAAGTCATGTGATGCGCATCTCTAGACCAATCAGATGCACTATAGAAGTGGTGTTTTATGGGTCAAACGTAACGGTCCGTTGACAGGGGGGGTCTGGGAAGAGGTGCTCTGACTTACTAATTCTCACAGACATACCTTGGTACCTACCTTATAGTAGTAATGGCTACTAGGTAGGTACCTTATCTATCTAGCACCACGGAGCGCTCCGTAGATGCATTAGGCTCTGTATCCAGGGTACTTACCTATACGCTTTCTGCCCGCAAAGGTGAGTAGGTACCGAGGCAACGTTCTGGGGTTATCTACACGTGTAGCTCCTAGCCCGTCAGCCTATAGGGCGCTGTCTAATAGCACGGCAAAAATGGGCCACGTCATAGCCCTCGCGCGCCTTGTGCTTATGCGCTAGTATCAGTATCATTACCATTCTTCCCAACTCTTCTTCCTCCAGCGTCCTATATTTCTCCATGGCGCTACTGAAGAGTCTTAAAGGCGAGCGTTAGCCCATCGTCCCATCCACGTCTTTTTCTAAAAGGCCACCTTGAATGTCCAGAAACGCGCATTCATGGAACATACGCTGGGTCCTAGCTGTCGTCTTCGGCCCACTCCAGACACCGACAAAGAAGATGGAGTCCCCTCTGTTAAGGCTCAGTTCTATTACACATCTATATATCCCATTGACGAGCCTCTTTCGAGCAGTCCTCCACCTGGAAGTTCCGACGCTAAGCTTTCGAAAGGCCAACTCCTCCCATTTTCCCAGGACGACAATGATATGCTCCAACAGGCCTGGCTCGGCCTCATGTCAGAGTATCACCGTACCCAACACGAGGCCATCAGGAATGGTCGAGAACTCGCCCCACACGTTGTGAAGATGTCAATAGAGAGGCGAAACCAAATCATTAAGGAAATAGCCTCGAGGCATATCCAGATACATAGCACTAACCGCCGGCTGCCAAAATCCACGAAGCAATCCACTGAGATACTCCCGGTAACATTGCCTACAGCCTGTTGCTCTAAACTTATTGTCGACACTCTAGAAGAACTTAATATTGCCTTTTGTGCCTTAGTGAGAAAGACAAATCCACTCTTTGATGTCGATAAGGTGGCACAAGATGTTATTGCTGCTGTGAACCGTCCTGATGAGCTCAAGAAAACCGCAGAGAAACATCAGCACGTCCCAATACGTCACCCCTTGCTGGCTCGCGAGAGACGGGGTGGTACATTATCTAAACAGGCTGCTCTCTCATCCTCCTCACATGAGCAGCGCAAGTCTTTGGGGCCTCTAAGTGACCCTTCTGAAGGGACAATATATTCACAGTCGCAGATCTTGTCGGACACATATAGTGACATCCAGACCGTCGACAAGCCGATGCCTAGGGACCGTAGCGCCTCCAGCCATATTCCTGCAGATGATGCCGGCATTTCTGGTAAACCATTCGTGAGAGTACCGAGTACTGAACAACTGCCGAAGGCGGCATCATCTGAAGAGCTGTGTAGTGATGTCTCCTTCATAGAGCCAACTCAAGGCAACGATAACTTCTCTGAGGAGAATAATGAAATGCCAACAGAGCTGCTAGCACAGATAGAGCATACTACTCCCGGAGTCAGCGACGATAAAGATACGGACGTTGTCGTAGGGTTAGCCAGATTGCACAAAGTATCTCTCTCTACGCTGCAAATGAAGCCCATATACTGGTCACCGGTTAATGATGTCACTACCGTTATCAGGGGCACATGGTTTTATAAGTACGTTTCGTAACTCGCAATCCATTTAAGATACTGACATGTGTGGTAGGGATACAATGTTGCCGGTCTCACCAGCTGTCGCTAATCAATTGGAGGCTGGATACCAGGAATTGCGCCCTTGGACAGAAACATGGAGTGACGAAATACGGTGTGCTATCGACGTTGGGGCATCAGGAGAAGAGAAAGTATCACATCGACTTTGGCCAGCGGAGAGCAATAAATCGTATCGCAATAGTCCCGTACCAACAGAGCCTGCTATTTCCGCGCACCTGTTTTGTGCTGCACATTGCTTCCGAGGTGAAGCCGCCACGGAGGGCTTCATCGAGCCGAGTCAAGTCAATGATGGAACTACTGAGGGCACCCAGCAGCGCGCCTATTCCAGCTACCATGTTATATATAAAGATCGAGCAAACGCCTTTCTACTCAGACCGAGCCTACAGCCATCCGCTTACTACGGAAGGAGACCTCTTCTCAAGATCATGAGAGGGGCGACAGTTGGCATACCAGTGGTGCGAGGATTTGATAGACTGGCTTGGGAGCGCATGCACCGCCGCAAGCGGCCACAATATAGTAGACCTGGTCTAATTGCATCCCATGGTACCCCGAACAGTGGCCCCCTGGGTACTTGCCCTGCGTGTGAAGCCGATAAAGTCCGCAGCAAAGTCACAGATCTAGTACTGGTTGCTCACGGTATTGGGCAAAAGATTGCCGAAAGAGTTGAGAGCTACCACTTTACACACGCCATTAATGGGTTTCGCCGCATTGTCGATAACGAGTTCCAAAACCCTGCAGTGCAGGAAGTTCTACGAGACGGCGAAAGCCGGCTGATGGTTTTACCTCTCAACTGGAGAATTGGGCTCTCGTTTGAAGAGGGAGGGCCACTTCAGACAGGAATGGAGGCGAATGCTTCGAGTTCAATTCAGCCCTTCGGGCTGAAAGACATTGAGCCCAACACGATACCTGCCGTGAGAAGCATGATATCGGATGTCATGTTTGATATACCCTTCTACATGTCTCACCACAAAGGCAAGATGATTGCGGCATTGGTGTCGGAGGCAAATCGAGTCTATCGCCTTTGGTGCAGAAATAATCCTGGCTTTACGGAATATGGACGAGTCCATCTCCTGGCTCATTCTCTTGGCAGTGTTATGGCTGTTGAAGTTCTTTCAAGGCAGCCAACTTATGTGCCGCCAATTGATCTTTCGAGGTCAGAACCAGAAAAAAAATACTTTGAATTTGATACGAAGAACCTTTTCTTGCTGGGAAGTCCCACCGGCTTCTTCCTGTTGCTCGAGAGAGGAGCCCTCATACCACGACGTGAACGCACAAAACCTGGTGTGGATGCGAGCGATACAATGGCCGATAATGTTGTTGGCGATACAGGAACGTTTGGGTGTTTAGCCGTCGATAACATTTACAACATCCTCGCCAAAGAGGATCCGATTGCCTATTTGCTAAACGGAGCCATAGACCCTGCATACGCAGCTAGCCTCAAAACGGCCTATGTTCCTGCTGCTTCGGCTTCGTTTCTCAAGTCTGTTAGCGATGCTATGCGCAGCGTCGTGGGAGGGGCGGGTGCGAAACCCACCTCATCGATCACCGATGAAGGCCGCCCGCCCACGATCCGTCTCCCTTCTCAATTAGAACTTGAAGTCCATGACTTTACGAGAGAAGAGATCGCCGAGAAGAAAGCCTTTCTCCTGAACGATAATGGTCAGATCGATTGGTTCCTCAGGTCCGGTGGTGGTCCGTTGGAGATTCAGTATTTGAACATGTTAAGTGCGCATAGCTCTTACTGGAGTAATACGGACTTCATCCGGATGCTGTGCATTGAGATTGGCCGTAAGCCCGGCCGGACGAACACATTGCCTGCTATGCGAGCTGTCAAATCTTCTAGACATCACATAATCCCTGCTTCATGATCAGCCAAGCGTGTACACTGCTGTTGCATTCTAATGATACATGTTCTCTCTTGTCCATAGACGCAAACGTCACATATCTCGAATACTTGACTTGTTCGGTGGAAACAAGGCGACTTTCTATGGCTGGGCCAACGCGGGCATGATAGCACAAAATTATGCAGCGTGACGCTTAAAGGACAACTGATGAACCCGTAGAAGCTCAATACTCCGAAACTCCGCGTAAAGGATCTAGCTAATGGCGGTTTGGTATATTATAGGCTGGTGCCCACGACTTCTAGAGCTCCGGCCACTCCTATAGTCTCCTAACCATTTCAAAACCCTTCCAGCTCCATCATTTCTTGGTCTATATCTTCATATTCAGATTCATATGAGTAATTTACGCCGCCGTTCTTTGTCACTACCACGTCCGAGGTCTTAGAGGGGACCTCTTCTCCCTTTTCCTCATCTAATTTCCTCTGGTGTTGCAAAAGATCTTCGTACCCCCATGTGCTAATCCCCTCTTGGTCTTTTGTTCGGAACGGCTGCGCCATCATTTTCAAGAATCGTCGCGCACTGCTAACAGCCATATCTGTGCTCAGGTTGGTATCAGCATCCAGCAACCCTTGGTTGATCCATTTAGGCAGCTGATTTCTTTTCTTTTGAAACCGGCGATCAGCAAGCACCATCACACCGTAGTCATCCTTCCCGCGCAGAACACGTCCTAAACATTGAGCCGCGTGACGCATAGCATCAAACGACAGAAAGTCGTTTTCTTTGATGCGATATGTTTCTCGTAGAAACTCAAGTCTTGCCTTGAGAATTCGCGACTCTGTATATTGAAACGGAACGCCAATGCAGAGCACAGTTCGACCATATTGATGATCAAAGTCGATACCTTCTGATACTTTTCCTCGTGCGACACAAAGCAAAATTGCTCCCCTTCCGTTGCAACAGGCAGTACGATATGTCTCCAGGGCAAGTGATGTTTCCTGTGCATCAGGCGTCTCCACTAGGATAAGTTTATATTTCCAAACTTCGTCAAGTATGCCCATGCCCTGCCACATACTAATAATGGACTCCATGTATAAGTACGACGGGAAGAAGACAACCATGCCGTCAGGCGTTATTTTTGCAAATTCCGTCAAAAGATTACCATAATTTCGGACGACACTGGGCTCATTTCGCACCTGAAAGCTTGACGAAATGGACGCTTGATCACTTCCTCGGGTTACAATCATCGGCAGGAAAGATCTTCGCGCGAGGGTCATGCTATAAGACTCTTGTATGACGGTAGCAAAATCTAGCATTTTCGGATACATTTCGAGAGGCGAGATGGTTCCTGAAGTGATGATCACCGAGTAAAATCTCTCAAACACAGGTCGGATTGCAATAGCCGCATCAAGACATGTAAAGTGGAGAGTAGGGTTTGGGACTTCGGCGGTATCGGACTCGTATGGCTCCAAAATCAACAAAAAGCCCTTTTCATACGTTGCAACAAGAGTCGCAAAGGTTGCCACTTCTTGAAGCGCTTGATAGTCCTCGATATTCACTAACTCCAGAGTCCTGACGAGCGAGGTGAGTCTCTCGGCGCAGAATCGCAATGGCTTTCTCTCGATGAAAGTATGCTCTTTAAGATGAGCCAGAAAAGAAGGTGGCGTTTCCGAAATGACTTGACGGACTTTCATTCGTGTCTGACATATATCCAATTAGCGTAGAATCTCAGAAAGGAGAATATTAGAGGGTAGCTTACCTTAAGGTATTCAAGGAACCTTTTCAAGAAGGCTACAAAATGTTCTGCCCTTCGGATGTTCCCAGGCACAGCTTCTTTGAGAAGATCATCGGGCAGAGCTGATGACGATCTATCAGTGATGATGAACCAAGCTAGAGCCAACAATGCGTACCTGGATTGGCCATAAATGCATCTTCTTGCCTAGATTCATCAGCTTCCCGAAGGCCCTGTACAAGCTTTTCGTATTCATTTTGGAGCTGCTCCTGATCTGTCTCTCTCATTTCGGCGATCCGCCGCTCCAGGTGTTGCGCGCTGCGAGTAGCTTTGCGTATTGAGTCTTCAGTGATGTCAGTACTGAGTGCTTCTATGCAAACGTTATCAATATTGTGAGCTTCGTCAAAGACGACGATGCAATCCTTAGAAAAATCTTTCGAAACGCGCTCAGCAATCTTGGGATCGAGAAGATAATGGTAGGAAAAAATGATAACATTGCAATACTGCATCTATTGGCCAGGGTCAGATTCGTACACAACGGGGGTTGGAAGATCATTACCATGCGTCGTGCAGTAAAGTAAGGACATTGTTGATGTGCTTCTCCATACCGCAGAAGCGCATCAAAAGACCACACACCGTTAGGTATTAAGTTATGCGGTTCAAGTAGGTCCAGGTTCTTGATCGCAGTCATGTTAGTGGCAATCCATCAATGGCGTAAATGTGAGCACTTATACATACATCATGATAGACACAAACATCGACATTTTCACCTCGCTCTTTTTTCTCTTTGACGAAGCCAGCAGTCAGACTCCTGCAGCGAGCATCGACAACGGAACCGCTTTTTTCCCTTTTGACAGAGGGATGAAGACAGAGGTTTTTCCGACTTGTTAAGCCTAGGCCGCGAAATTCTTCTTCATAACCAAGCTGCTCGGTACGATATTTCATTAGGGACTGCAGTTCAACTAGAGCCTTCTCAATTTCAGACATTGTTCCTGTATGCCATATATAAGCATTGCTAATTCGTTTAAATTGGGCAAGGGTCACAAACGAGAACAGTAGATAAGTTTTCGTTTTTCTGGCATATGCTGTTGGTATGCGACAATGAGGGAAAGAAGCGAGATAGTCTTTCCGGTTCCCGAGGGCATCTCCAAGACACAATGACCACCGGCATCAAGGGTTTCTATTGACTGTAAGAGAATGACATGAAGTGTCGGATTTCCCCAAGTTGCAAGACATACTTTTGAGGTCACACATGTAGCTGATGAATTATTCTTATGATCAGTCATGTACAGCTATGATTACGAAGGCGTGCTCACGCATATTGTTCGTTGGATGTGTTAGCTACCTACGCCACGACAGCGTGCATAAGACGGTTTGATACTTACCTGGGTATATCCTTGGGTAAGGAAAAAGCACGGGAAGATCACTAACGAAACATGAGCTTGAAAGCCTTGTGCACCACTGGAGGAAAGACCCATACTCTATTTTGAATCTCATCTTGTACTAAATTATGAGGTTCGTCTTTGTGATGATTCAATGGGGAAAGAGATGGCGAGCGACTGCGCTGTGCCGGAGCTTCACCCAATTAATCACGGTCCTTCAAATGGGCGACAATATAGCACGTATTACCGGGGATCTTTTTGAATAGCGAAGTGGAAATGGAAATCAGACCCACCTAACAAGGTGGAGGGCACGTGACGGCGAATAGCCACGGACACCTACTATAATTACAAGATGGGTTCAAAGTCCCAACAGGCAGCAACTGCCTGCATAATTGGGACGGATGTGAGCCTAAAATGCCGATACACGCTATTTGTCTTGTCTATTCCCTGACATCTTGTTTCGTAGATTCGGTTTACGGTTTGTTTAGTATCTTTATAGCATTTTTTGAAAAAATGTAACTCGCTCCGCTCCATATCGTAGTAGTAGCCACTACGTACCTATTATCATAGCGAGTCATAAGCAGAGCATTTCAGAGTGATCCCGAAAGTACGGAAACTTACTGCAAGATCGTAAGCGTCGGCGCTAAGTCGGTGCTCAGGAGAGGTTCCGCCGCTGTTAAACCGACCAGGGCTAATTGAAGGAATGTGTTATACTTGCTGATTGCCGTCGGTCGGACTTCAGCTGACGGCAGTGAAAAGTCCCAGTACCGCGCAAATGTCTTGGGAGCTGGTAATGAGATCCAGCGGTAGTAGATCGCCGCAATTGCCAGTCCAATGTCCCTGCCAAGAATGATACTGGCAACCCACACTATTCAAATGTGAAGAGCCGGTTAGTTCTGTCATATCAGAGCTAAGCAGGCTCACGATTGATCTTGATACATACTCGGCAGAGCCCCTTTCGCAGCCAAACAAACCGTCAGTACTGTCATGAGGATTTTGTCTGCCATTGGGTCAATTATTGTCCCGACCACTGTTCTGCGATTCCATCTTCGTGCGATCCATCCGTCAACCAAATCCGTTAAGCCAGCATAGGCCAACAGCCCTACGGCCCAAGCATGCGCATCCTGCAGTATAAAGTAGCCCACGACTGGACTCGCGATAATCCGAGTCAACGTAAGGAAATTTGGTATCGTATAAATATCTTCACGAAGAGAAAGACGGGTATTCGGCTCGTCGGTCCTGTTTTTGACTAATTGGTGACGTATCTGATGTTTATATCGCCTTGAAACGAGAGGCGTAGGCGACACCGACGAGCTAGGAAAAGTTTGTCAATATAACATCCATAGTGGCCGGCCAGGTGTGAGGAGTTTGTAAGCTGAGGATTGAAGTTTCTTTTCTCGTTGGCGCAACACGAGAGGTAGGGTATCTCACATATGTCTTGCTAGTATATGGTTTGTAGATCCCACCAGACTTGTTGACCTCATGCATCGCTGTCCCAAAGCAATGGGCCCTGAGAGGGGTTTCGGATGCAAATGCATTGACTGTAATACGCGTGGAAGCAGCATGCTGAGAAAATGCCATTGATCCGCTCCCGCGCTATGGGTATACGATGTGATACAGGGTATGCGAAGACTTGGAGGTTGAAATCATTAATCTACTAGACCAGATAATTCTTCGAGACTAGAGCCCCAAGCGCGTGGCGTCTAATCTGATAGCAAATTGAAATTACCCCATTAGAGGTGCTAAGGTGACATGACCTGTATAAACCCCACGATGCCCTTGCACCCCTGCATCTACTCTTTGGTACCTCTATACTAACTTATTGCTAGCTAAAACTAGTGGGGCTATAATATAAGGTAGCTGACGGTAAAATTATAATTTCTTGTACCTCTATTATCGGCCAATTTACTAGCAAGTTTAGGTACCGCGTCTATTATGCATTCTAATTCACTGTAATCCCCATATGCTACAGGCCATGTCACCTTAGCACCTCTGAAGGGGTATATATAAGCCACTAACATCGACGGTTATATAATAAATATTTTATTCTAGAGTAATAATATACACGAAGCAGTGAAAAACAAAACATATCTAAATCTATATATAGTGACTTTCAGAGACTTTTATATATTTCTTTGATATGATTCTATAGAACTACTGGATTTATAAAAATTTTTAAAGTGCATCTTTTTTTATATTATTCTAAATGGGGTATATTTATACTATCTCGTGTAGTAGGTAATTATTATCAGCGGACTTCTTCACACGGCGAGTGTTCAAAACATTAGCCACCTTATCAGGAAGGCCGATGCCCCTCGTCTGTCCAAAATGAGACCAAGGTGCATCCAGCCCAAAAGGCTCTCCCTCCGTGGACTCAAGCGGTTTAGAGGTCCCCGTTGAAGTAAACTCCCACATATTCGCCTTCATGCCAATACCATAAAACTGGTGTTTGCGCAGATAGGCGAGCCAAAGCTGTACCGTTTCTGGATCGCCGTCCTTGATCTGAATCATGCGACGTAATGTTACACGTTCAAAATTCTCTTGAGATTTTTTAAAGATAAAGTGGCTTTTAGGGACAGTCCATCGTTCCGTTATTCGCGGAAGTGTTATAGGGCCACTAGCCGGCAGCCCCAGGTAGTATGCAGCTCGTAATGCAAAGTCGGAAAAGAATTGCAGGGGCTGAAGGCTGAATGATCGCAGCTGCAGGTCACAGGAAGGAATTCCAAATTGAGGCTCTCGCTTCAAGGGTTTCAGATGGATCGCTTGGAGGGATCGCGGGTGTCGTAGAATTGGTTCATTGTCCCCTTGTTTTACTTGTACTGAAAGCATCCTCCACCGGGTTGCATTGATCGAACATCTATGAAGGTTAGGATGACATATTCAGTTTCGCGGTTGTCTCAAAACAGAAACATACCCTGAGGCACGGGCCTGTTTGACTCCCCATGGCGCAGCGGCCTATAATGGTTGGATTAGTTCTGAAGAGTATAGTTCGAAGGACTATCGGGGCTCACCTGGAGATGTGGTAGAGGGAATGGCCTATGTGGAAACATATCCTGTTATCTATTACTGGTAGTGTGAAATGGCAGGTTCAACAGACGGGACGAAGATCGAATATGTTCCAACTGAGGCTCGCAAATTTCCATTACCCCATCAGGCTAGTGGGGCAACTAGTGATAGACATCATAATGCGAGCTAATAGTAAAACGAACTTTTCTACGGAGTATATAAGATAAATAAATAAAAAAAGAAATAAATTAATAATACCGATAATAATAATAATAATAATAATAATAATAATAATAATAATAATAATAATAATAATAATAATAATAATAATAATAATAATAATAATAATAATAATAATAATAATAATAATAATAATA